>JAKWJA010002489.1:44399749-44999749 GCA_027704765.1 Solanum habrochaites | reverse complement strand
ACTTTTGGAAAACTAAAAAAATTTTTCGGTAACTTTCTACCTTGATGTCTTCATAGACTTCTACAATACACATAATATATTTATATGATTATACATAGACCTTTTCATCTGACAATTACATAGTCTTCCGTACTTTTATTTCACCCCACTGACACACACACACAATTATATATATATATATATATATATATCTAGATATATATATCTATATATATATATATATATATATATATATATATATATAATATATAGATAGATAGATTCATAATAATTATAGAATAAGTCTCATATTATGCCAGAAATGTCGAATTACACCACGTGCTACAAATCATGCACTCATTACAATTAAAGTCCTATATAGGCATATAAAATCACAAAGAAATAGAATGACCTAATCGACTTTAAGATGAAATAATATCAAAAGAACGAATAGTGGTATCGTCCTAGGAATGTGAGGAAACCTACCGCACACTTGGGGAATATAAAGAAGGAAGTCTTAATTGCCTTCACTAAAGCTTCAATTGGTCGGATGCTACAATTTGTAATAACATAATAAGGGGTTACCTTATACTACTACGAGTATATTCATATAAATACGTCAATTAAGATAAAGAGACATTTGTTTCAAATACATGCCAAGTACATTGACAAAGGCTGTTTATACAAAATACCAATCAATACCATCATTTAAATAAAATATTTACGTATCCATAGCCCAAAAAAAACCATTACACATAATACAAATCATTAACAAGTATAGACAGTCAACATGTATCTCCTCATAATTGAGTACATTATAAAGACAACTCCAACATCAAGTCATAAGCTAAAATTCAAATGATAATAAAGCCACCCATACTTTAGATAATTCCAAGTAAAGAAAACAAAGGATCATAAGAAACGTCCAACTCATTATAACATAGCATCAATAGAAGTCATCATCACATTTGGCAAGATATACCAATATCATTTTCACTAACGAAACTAAGAAAATATACGATCATCAAAATGTAACGTCATGAAATTCATAACATATAATTCCCTCATGGAAAACTAGTGCAAGGAATGGTAGAGTCCCATACCCCTACCTAGGCTAAGTCAAACCTCTCATGTCACCCTAGTTAGTTAATAGTCCACCGCTTCATTTTTTTACTTTCGTGAACACTTGCCTTAACCGACATAGACCACAAGAGATATGTGTTGAATCCGGTGTCATAAAAACTTACACAAATGAAAGGTGTTCTATAGGCCAAAGTAGAACCAAACATAAACGTAGCTTTGTAGGTGGATCCACTTGCTAGTCTTCTTTTGGGGGCAAGATAGTTCAAGAACTAGAAGATATGTATTGAACCCATTACATGCTTATTGACATTGGATCCTCGCCTCATGAGAATCCATTAGGTGAGAATCCCTCATAGGGGAGTCAACACCTCTTGTTGAACTATAGGGTTAATCTTCCTCCACAGGAAGCAAACACCTCTAACCGTCAAGTTCACCAAGTGCTAAGCTAAGTCCCTTTTGAAATGTCTTTCGTTATTAATCATCACTTAGTTTAGGTCATAGGTTCTAATCCCCTGTATAGTTATTGTCATTAGCTCATTAGGAATTGCAAGAGAATGTCTTTTTGTGGCAACCCTAATATGTAATATTACCATAACATCATCATTATGTCATAATAAGGCACATAGGTTCTTCATAACCCACCTTTTAGCATTTCATCTTAAACAATGTATCACAATCACATAGTCAAGACATTTCAAGTCCACATCATACCAACACCTACTTACACTAATCACAAGTCATGCTTCAATTGAATTACAACATAACTACAAGCCCTCATAATTGNTCAGATAATATATTGTATATGATTATACTATAGACCCTTTTCATAGGAAGATTACATAGTCTATCTACTGTTATTTCACACATGACACACACACGACAACTAATAATAGCGACTATATATATATATATAGTATATATAGATATATAAGTATAGATATATATAGATAGATATATATTATAGTATAAAAATTATTAAGAAAAAATGATAGATTAGATTCATAATAATTAAGAATAAGTCTATATTATGCCATTAGTCGATACACCAGTGGTACAAATAATGCATCCATTACAATAAAAGCCTAACTAGGAATATAAAAGTACAAAGAACAACAAGAGAAGACTAAATCGGACTTTAAGATGAAAAGAATATCAAATAGAAGATAGGGTTCTCGTCCTAGGAGGTGAGCGGTGGGACCTACCGAACACTGGGGGAATATAAAAGTAGTCTTAAATTGCCTTCAACTAAGCTCAATGGTCGGATGCTACAATTTGTAATAAACATAAATAAGGGGTTACACTTATACTAAATATGAGTATATGCAGATAAATAAGTCAATTAATGATAAAGAGGACATTTGTTCAAATACATGCCAAAGTACATTGAAAAGCTTTATACACAATCAATACCTCATTAAATAAAATATTTACGTAATCCATACGCCCAAACCATGTACAACATAATAAAAACATTAACAAGTATAGACAAGTCAACATGTATATCCTCATAATTGAGTACATTATAAAGACAACTCCAACATCAAGTCATAAGCCTAAAATTTCACATGAATAAGTAAAGCCCCATAACTTTAATAATTCAAGTAAAGAAGAAAACAAAGGATCATAAGAAGGAAACGTCCAACTCATTATAAATAGCAATTCAATAGAAGTTCATCTACACCATTGCAAGATATACCAATAATATCATTTTCACTACGAAACTTAAAGACAAAATATGAACGATCATCAAAATGTGTACGTTCATGACAATTATCTATTAACATAAACTAATTCCCTCAGGAAAACTAGTGCAAGGAATGGTAGAGTTCCCATACCCCTACCTAGGGATAAGTCAAACATCTAATGTCACATAGTTTTAGGTTAATAGTCCACCGTTGTCATTTTTTTACTTTCGTGAAAATTGCCTTAACAGACATTAGAACATCAAGAGATATGTGTTTGGAATCCGGTGTCATAAAAAACTTAAACAAATGAAAGGTATGTTACTATAGGCCAAAGTAGAACCAAACATAACGAGCTTTGTAGGTGATCCACGGCTAGTCCTTATTTGGGAGGAAATGATAGCTTCAAGAACTAGAAGATATGTAATTGAAACCATTTACCTGCTTATTGACATTGGGATCCCCGCCTAATGAGGAATCAATTAGGTGAGAATCCCTCATAGGGGAGTCAACACCTTGGTTGAATATGAGGGTTAATCTTCTCCACAGGAAGCAAAACACACTCTAACCGTCAGTTCACCCCAAGTGCTAAGCTTAAGAGTCCTCTTTGATGAATGTTTTCGTTATTAATCATCACTTAGTTTAGGTCATAGGTCTCTAATCCACTGAAGTATGTTGTCATAGCTCATTAGGAATTGACAAGAAGAAGTATTTTTGTGGCAACCCAAATATGTAATATTACCATAACATATCCCGTATGTCATAATAAGCGCACATAGGTTCTTCATAACCCACCTTTTAGCATTCATCTTAAACATGTATCCACATCACATAGTCAAGACATGTCCAGTCCACATCATACAAACACATACTTACTAATCAACACGTCATTGCTTCAATGAATTACAACAGACTTAAAGCCATATAATTGAAGTCAAGTTAGGATAATAAAGCATAATCAAGTATCCTTCAACAGCAATCATCATGGTTTATTTCCACCATCAACCAACCCAATCATCCAACAATATGTGTTGGTAACATCAATGAGCTAGTAATAACACAAAGAAATGGTCAATTGCACCCATGTACACTTTACAATAAACATCAATGACAGTACGCATTAGGGCGATCAGGGGCAATAAGGGTTCATAACTCAATTCATCAAGAATTATAGCCCATTTCAAACAATACATTACCTAGTTCATCTATAAATGAAGTAGAAATAGATAAAAATAAGTCAATGTATCAATCAGTCTCATTCCCAGCAATTCATGACCAAGGGGAAATTGGGGGAAGGGAATATGATTATCATGAAATTTTATCAAATAAAATCAATTAATAAACAATCAATACTCAATTAGTCATAAAAAAAATCCAATAATTTCAGCAACTTTGAGGTATTAAAAAAAACCACACTGTTAGAATTGGAAAACCCCATGGAAAAGGGTAATTTATAAATCAACTTACAACGGACCTCTTGGAAAAATGAATACAAAGAGTGAATAAATCATACCTTAATGAAGATAAATTCATGAAATTAAAGTGAAATCCTAGAGAAATTGAACTTCTTCTTCAAGCTTTGTTCCTTCTTCAATGAAGGAATTTTTGCGAGAGAGAAAGTAGAGAGAGGAAAGAACATTGGTGTTTGTTTTGGGAATTGGGTTTGGAGTGATTTAAAATGTATTAATACTGACCCTAAGTAAATATAAAGTCACCCCCTAAATTAACCAAAACATCCCTCACTTAAATGATTCTTTTGTAAAGTCCAAATGTCAAAATACGATTTCACTGAATCTGGGAAGTGGCTCCGCGTAGCAAGGCCAACACAGATTTTTTTTTATAAATTAATTGAGTCAGTAGGGTCCGTGTGGGCTGCGTGTCGCGCAGCAGCCCCACTTATTAAGAACTCACCATGCTGCTGTGGTGGCAGACCTACCCCTATAGTGTCCTTCCGGAGACCACTTTGGTGTATGTTTCTATGGGGCCATTGTTAGTAGAATTTAGAGACCTGTCTACAGTAATCCATGCAAACTCTTTTTACAAGTTTTAGACATCATTTGACCCTCCGAAACCTTCACCAAACATAGCAACGTTAACTAGTTCAGTTTAAGCTAGTTTCCGAACGTCATGGACGTTCCTTGACGTCTTGTCTCTAAAACATATTGGATGACTTATATACATTATTTTACGTCTTATAAAAGTATACAAATTTTTATACACTCATTTTAGTCTCTATATTAGGTCTCGAGTTTGTCGGAAGTCACAATAGTATGTGTCTAATGTGATTTTTGAAACAATTGATATTTTAAGGAATTTCAAAATGAAGAGATTTTTAGTGATTTGCTTCCAAACGTGTTGCAGAGACGATCTACGAAAGGCAATTGATAGGAATACAGTTTGCTGCGTAGACTCAATTATAGAAAGCCTTTTAGAGTACCTAGCTCCTCCCCAAACACTCGAGTCGAAAGGGCAAAAGTAAAGACTACCGATTTCGTTATGCAATCAGGTTTACCATTAGCTACAGTATTATTCATGTATTGATTTTGAATTCTTTGATAGATTTCATGCTTATCCAAGATGGAGGATTTTAAAGTATACCCCTATTCCTACTTTACTATAGAAATTAGTAGTGGTTGCTCTGGAAGAACCATTGTATGGTCATGGTCCACTTATGTGTGGGGGACGTTTAGTCTCTTTCAATGTTATATGTTTTGATAAATGTAGTTTTTGTAAGTTTTAAAAAAAAATTATCATGAATGTGTGGTTGTGATGATCACTATGTGAAGTATCATGCCAAGTCTTCTATGCTAGTTTCTGGTCTAGGATGTATTGCTAATAATGTAAACATGTGAATGACTATGTAGCGTAAGCATAGTTAGTGCCATTAATGAAGTAATAATAATTAATAACCCATACCATTGTACCCCTATGGACCATGTGATATTAGAATGAGTCGCTAAGAGTTCTTATAGTGTTAGAGGGTCATACTAGTATGTTGGCTCAATGTGAATATGTGTCTTTTGATATATTAGTTGGATATTATATATATATATAGATAGAGAGTTTATGTAGGATGTATATATATACACCACAAGATTGCTTTACTTATAAGCATACATAATATCTATATATATGAAACATAATATACCCATAATATAATGTAGAGTATACATACATATTATATGATATTATGCATATGTAATATACATACTACATATATATATGCTATACAGTATATAGCTAGAGATATATATATAGCTATAGATAGAAGATAGATAGATAATATATTAGATATATATAATGTTTGATGATTAATGTAGGTGTATGTAAAGATTACTGTTCTATAAGGGTCCTACTTGAGTTAGTAGTATAATGGGACATTATTTAGTACATTGACAAAGAGCATCACTATAGGGTACTTTGGCCTCGGCAAGGAGTGAATGTAAAATGAGTAACTATAAGGAGAAAAAAAATCGGTTACTTTAATATACTGTAAAGTGCTCTCAGACAGATTGTTTTAATTGCAAATAATGATTTAATGATATTAGGACTCTTGTGTTGGACTAAATGAAGTATGTGGGACTTAATGATGCTTCTTGTAGTCAAGTTTCATGAAGGTTTTTGCCAGATGCACATTTTCAAGGACACTAAATAGTGTCCTCATTTCTTAAAAATGCATGTTGTTGAAATCGCGTCGTCTACGTTGTTCATTCTTGTACTAACACCATTCTTCTTCACAGTCTCAACACAAAGTTTAGGTTATGGATCGGTAAAGGATATCTCTAAAGTGCAGGGCTTGATATGTGTTTCCCAATCTCAAGAGAGTTGTCATTATGTTGCAATGACTTCTTGTATCAAGTTGGTTATATTTTAATGTATTGTCGATAGATTAAGAGTAAATCGGTCCTTTGTTTAAAGGGGTCGTTTTGTCCCTCCCCCCCCCTTCTACTATATTGATGTTGAGTCCAAGATGACAAAAGAAACTTAGAATCTAAATATGTATTATGACTTATAGTATATTATATATATATATATGTATATATGTGGGGCATGGTATAAGACATTTGAGAGGTTGGAAGTCTCCAAGTTTCTTAAGGGGGGAGAGTTTGCTCCCCGGTCTTTAACAAACGTAGGATTAGGCCTGATTAAAAGTTGTTTTAGGGTCCAAAAGTTCTCATTATGTCCATGTAAGTAGAGTCTCAAATATCAGTCAGGTTGAGTCGCTGACAACAGATATGAATGATATTCTTATAGGACGATTAGAGTTTCCCTTCTCTCACCTACTTGTGTCATGTTGTGCCATAGACACGTAACGTGAGATAATTCTCTACTTATGTTTTTTATCCAATGGTCTCTTTAGATGTAATATGCTCGGTGAGTGAGATTGTCTCGTCTTCTGTCATCCGTATTGCAGCCGGATGAGAAACGGTAGTGCCATGCGTTGTACGTCAGGTATGTCTTAGGTCTAGTCGCATGAGTTGAAGATGAGGCACATAATGTTAGAGTGTCGGAGGTGCGCATAGTCTGGTTGATAGCCCTATAGCGATGGATATCAGACAATTGTTATAGCCGATAGAATTGAGCGTTCTCTTTCCTAGGAATGGCATGTCGGACGACGCATGCGTCGCTTCATGACATGCGTGGACTGACTGAATGTAATGTACAGATAGGCTTATGGTATTTTTGCACATATTTTGTCCGAACTTGAATATGGTGTAATTGGTTAATTCGTACACGGATACAGTGGATGGCTTTCTTAAGTAGTTCATGTAGTCATTGTTCCAATGTTCGATAACCTATCGTACCAGATAGTAGTGGTTACGGTATCATTAATACGTTGCCTCGCCTGTTATATGATACAGATCGCACTTTTTCATTCACATGTGAAGTGCCAGCCTAGCAACGATCAGAGTAGGTAGGTGATGCGATAAAGTCTAGCACTATGCTACGAGATACACATCCGATATCTTCACTTACAACACTATGGACGTTGGAAATAGAACTCCGAGAGGGGTTACCCTGACACTCAGGTAGAAAATAAGAATAACAGAAATTGAGGCACTTTCTAGGCCATACTACTTTATTCTAGGTATCTCATAGCGCTGTAGTAACGGGTATACAGTAATGGATATTAGGTCATTAGTATGAATCATAATGTGATTACTTATTGGATTTCACTTGTATGCAAGTGTGATGTGAGAGTCCCTCTATTGTAGTCAGGTGATGTCTAATACTTCATGGTTAGAGATTCAATAGCCACTAGTACTTCTTCATCGCCTCGAGATTAAGAGTAAAGCATGCCACAATGAGGACGTAAACCATACTTGATAGTAAAAATCAGAGACAGAATATAGGATGCCGTTGTGACTTCCTTGACAAAGGTTCGTTTACGGGAATGCTGTGATTGGGGAATCCCAAGTGGGCCCCTCGATATGTTCTCTAGATTGTCAAGATTTCTGTACTACTGAGGTTCCTACGTAGAGTTCGTTGGAACCTCGTTATCTAGAAATCACTTGGTGAGATGGATGGAGGCGCGGCTTAAGCCTAGTCCCAAGAGAGTTGACCAGGGATGCTGTTTCTTAGTCATAAAGTTTGTGAAGCTTAGTTCTCCTACAGGTGAGTTAGATTTCTCTAAGGGGTTACCCCTAAGTTAGGTATGGTGATTTGCGTAGACAAGGTCTGTAGATATGTCTATCTTTGTCTTGCTTCCTATTATATTGATCCTCTGAGACTAGAGAGTTCGTATTTGTTTTTGTTTCAGGGTAGAGTTGCATAAAAAATATGAGTGATCTGCTTCTCGCTGTATTAAGGTTATAAATTGACATTAGTTAAGAATGTTTTGAAGATTTTAAATTGCCATGAAAAGGATTTTGATCATCAAATTCATTTGTCATTGATTGTGCATCCTAATATGCAAATGTGCATTGAAACAGAATGCAGAGTATGTGGAGATATGGTTAGATTCAAGGATATCTGTGTGGTTTTTGTTTTTTTTTTATACATTAAGGGGAAATCGAGTCTCCTTTTAATGAAAAATGATGAGTCTCTTAAATTATATGACTTTTATGGTTTGGAAAGCATTATTGTAGGCTCACTCTTGAAAAGTGAAAGAGTGTTTAGGTAATGTCCTTGTTTGTGCCTATAAATTGTAATGATTTCCCAAATTGATGCATTCTTACGAAGACCATTGTTATGCTAGAAATTGAAATTTACGTAGAAGATTACTTTCGATGTTGTAAATGTGTGATCGGGAATACCATTGTGACTTAATTAGCGAGATTAAGTCTGCAGTTTGACTTAGTTAAGTTGAGATCTTCTCATTTAAATGAATTAAATGGGGTGCTGCATTGATGTATTGTTCGTATGATAACATGTGAGTATGCTAAATTGAAGGAATATCCTCCTTAAACATAATTAAACAAGAAGATCTTAATTATAACCTTAAAGGTTTCATTACCAAAGTATAATGAATAGTTCTAGAACTACTTGACTCAAGTCTGTATGTATTGAAGTATGAGTTACTTGTATGCTTCTCGGGGGATGTTGAATTTGCCTATGTGTTACTTAAATGTTGTTGCATAATGAGATCTTAATAAAATGAAACATAAAGACCATGTCATGATTACGAAAATGAATTCCTCCTAGGAACATGAGAGGTGCCTTTGTGTTTGATACTTTAAGAGCGAACGAATAAAGATTTTACTTGCTACTGTGCATTGAGTCCTAATTGGTAAGAAATTTAGTTATCCTTACAAGTTTAGTTCATTTAATTTTATGTGATGATGTGTTTAATGTGGTTAGTTTCTCTATGATTCATTGATTTCTTAAAAGTATATTAAAGTGTCCCAAGTGTCATTCAAGGACGAATGTTCCCATGTGGGGATATTGTATGGTCTCTCAAAATGAAGTTAGGTGCCTAGATCCCAACATATTCTTAAAAAGTCTTAAAATATGTTAATTAAGTGTTTTACAGTATGCATACTTTATTTAAATTGATTGAAAGGTCAAACGTCCGAGATGTTCAAAAGTTAGCCCTTGAAACGTGCTTGTGTGTCTTAGTGTGTTTTGATATGTTTTATGTGCTTTTTGGAGTTCAAATATATGTGAGAGGTTCCTAAAATATATACGAGATTATTTGAGGTTGAAACGTCCGGGAAAATCTCCCGGTAGTCCAACCAAAGGGTCGTTAAGGAGGACCTAACCTTGGGCCAACAAGAACCCTAATGCAATAACTCTTGTTACTAGGTGTAATATTTCCGCATCGCGGATTTGGTCCTCCGTAATTAAAAATATTGGTCTGCTTCATTGAAAAAATTCATACAATTTCTCCAGATGTTATTCTCACTAACAACATGCCAGAAAAGCTCTGCGTCACAGACTTGCTTCCCGACAAAGATTTAAAAAATGAAAGTTGAGTTTGACATGCCTAAAAAAACAAATATGTGTTTCGGAGTTTTGGTAATATTGGAATAAATAGTTTTTAAGACTTATTAACCCCTTTCCCAACTTAAAATCCCAACACCCAATAAGAAAATCAAAATCCCAAAAGCTCTCTTCTATTGCAAATTCTCTAAAACCTCCATTGGAGGGAAAACTCAAGTTCAAGTTAGGGGCTGAATTTTCATGGTTTCTTATCAAATTTATTATGGATCTTCAATCAATAAGTTATTGTAATCCTTCATCCTTAGTTATCCGTTCATATAAGCAGTTCAATCAAGGATTTTCAAAAGTGATTCAAAGACCAATGTTCCAAATTTTCAATTTGGCCGCGGGTTCTTTATCAACCTTATATCAAAATAATGTTTATGATAAATTGTGTATTATATAATTTTTCAAAGATGAATTTCAATCCAATTTCATGATGAACCCATGATCTGTCTAATTTCTCAAATTTGCCTATAATATGGGTCTTGTGATCTTGACTCTATATTGATTGAATTATGATGAATTATGTTGAATTGACTATTACTATTGTTATTCATGTGATTTTAATACTAATTGTTTATGAGTTATCAATCATGATCAATGATTAGGGAATGGGTAAATTGATCTATATTTCTCTACTTCTATATTCTTGATGAAGTAGTGTTCTGGATGTGATCTTTAAAGCATGATAGTTGAAGTATCATTTCGTTTATGTTTGGTAACTTTAGCTACTGTGTTATCCATGTATTGATGTTTAATTATGGGAATTGATCAATGATGATCAAATATCTGAGGAATTTTAAGTTCGCCCTATTCTCTCTAAAATTTTTTTATTAGAAATGCTAGATGTTTGGACATGTATGGATTGTGTTGAATGGTCAACTTATGGTAGAGGTCTTTACTTATTGTAAATGTATATATGTTTGATCATTGACTTTAAAGGAAATTAGTGTAACATTAATATGTGGTTATGATGATCATTATGTGAAGTAGCATTCTTAGTTTATGATCTAGGTTGTATTACGAATATTGTAAACATTTGAATGACTATGTAGGGTAGGCATAGGTGCTTCCATTAATGAATTAATGATAATTAATAACCCCTACCTATGTACCCCTATATGAATGTGATATTATCCAATTTGAGGAGTCTTGAATGCAAATGTTCAAGTGTTTTGTCTCCTATGCTATTCTGTGGTGTGTGGTCTATGCGTGAATGTGCATTGTTGTGCACAAAGATAGCTGCCTCAATGTGAAGTTGGTAGCAATTATGTGATCATGTTAACAAATGTACACACACTTACACCTCATGCATGCTTACAAGTAGTGTAGGTTCATGGTGTCTAATGAAAGAGCATTCTCATATGGACTAGTGTCTACTACTATGAATGTAAACAATGTGTCTATGAAGTATGTAATGTATCCCTTAACTACGATGATTTGATAAGTGTACTAGTATCGAAAAGGGTATGGGACATTGTCTATGCATTGCGCATTTATACCTTGATAGAATAGTTTGTTGGGTGATTACTCTATGTAAATGAATATGAATGCATGATTAAGCTATGAACATTATTTATGCATGAATGAAATGAAGTATGAATATGTATGGTCTAAGAGTGTTTATGTGAAAGGTTTTCTTACATATATGTAAACAAACATACATGAAAACATGTTCATTATGAATGTATGATGATCTAGTCAATATAGGGTCTCTTGAAGGTGTTCTCAAGGGTATCCTCAACTAGATGGTGTTTGAATATGCAATGTCCATGTGAAAGGCTCTCTCACACATGATATAGGTTGATGAACTCGCATCTCTGACCAATGATCTAAACATATTAAGCATCAATGTCTTAAAGAATATATTTATAAAGTAATGATAATAAAGACTTTCAATAAAGGGAAGTTAGATTATCACCGAGCGAACTAGATATGAGAGGTTTCCCTTCACAATATGGAAAGTTAGGTTCACAATGGTTCTTATGAGGTTGTGACATTTATGGAATTGTGCATCAAGAGGATACCAAGTATATCTCCTTGTAATTAATGATGTCACCCCCATGGGAATACTACCTAGAGGATCCACCTAGTATGCAATTCATGTTTTGGTACTACCATGGAAAGTAGTCCAACTTTTTTTGGTATAGAGTTTCTGAAACCGGATTTTATGTTTAGTTTACATGGTCTATGTCGTATAAGTATATCGTATACCTAAAGTAAAATGGACAATGGACGTAAAGTATGGACCCTAACTAGGATAATCTAAGGGATGTTACTTTGTGTAGGTTAGGTTATGGGACTTTACCGATGCTTTGCACAAGTAGCTCTAGAAGGGAGTTCTAGGAAGGTCTTCTAATGTATATCATCATGTTTATGTTGCTTATGTATAATATTGTAGTGTCCGCTTCTTGTTGTGATGAAATTCATGATATGAGTCCTACTGAGTCTATATCAAATGTTCTTACCTTATGTGCATAATGTGGTTCTTATTGACCATATGATGAAGGTATTTCTTGGCATGGACTTATGTGTTGTCTTGTAATGAGCTTTTCTACGTGGTTCATATAGTATGTCGGATCATATGTGAAGTATATGTCTCACGATACTTTATGTATCTATGTATATATGTTGGATGATTAATTTAGGTTGTATGTAAGATTACCTTGTGTCTTTAAGGTGATGCTTGAGTGTTGATAGTGTAATAGGACATTATCTATACATTGCACCAAGCATGACTAGAGGGTTACCTGGGAAAGTCAATGAGTTAAAGTAAAATGATTTTAGTGTAAAACGAAAATGAACTTACAGTAGAAAATGAACTTACAGTAATGTTGTTATAAAGTGATCCTAAATGTATCTTATTTGCAATGTATGATTTTAAGTGATATTATTACTTTTGTATATGCCTAAATGAAGTATGTGAATTTTATGATGCTTATTATATCAAGTTTCATGAAGTTTTCGCAGGATGCATATTTTCAAAGTAAATTTCCTCTTTAAAATGCATGTTTTTGCATGGTTGACATACTTAGTGCATTCTTGTACTAACACCATTCTTCTTCACCTTTTTACACAGTGTAGGCTATGGATGCGTAAAGGATGTTTCTAAAGTGAAGGGCTTGATGTATGTCTCCCAAGCTTAAGAAGGGTCCTTATGTTCCAAGGATTTCCTATGTTAGGTTTATATTTAGTGTATTGCAATAGCTTTATACAATGTTATATTGTGAAAGCATTGTGTCCCTATTATACTATATTGATGTTGAGTGTAAGATTGCAAAAGATACATAGAGTTTACATATGTATTATTACTTATATTTTATATATATGTGAAGTGATATTTCTAGCATATGATGTACTATGAAAAGTTTTAAGCTTTCCGCTATATTTACTATGACAATGGGATGAATGATAACTATGGGTTTGTAGAAGACCTCGGAGAGATCAAGTGCGCCATATTTTCTAGGAGGTGCTCCCGTGTCGTGAAAATATGGTATCAGAGCCTGAGGTTATAAAAGTGGTTTTAGGGTCAAAATTCTCATATTTAGAAATCTAGTAGAGTCTCAATCATCGGTGGTGATTCGTGACACATCTATGATAGATAGGTGTCACAACCCACAAGTACACCCAAGAATTTAGAGCGTCCTTCTTTTGACACACGACAAATGAGACATCAAGAAGTCTCATCTATGCCACTCGTATCACTCATTGCATAATAAACATACTAAAATGAGTAAGAATTTAATACTTTGTTCAGACACGAAGAAAGTAACACCTGGGTCCTAGACACTAGATGAGACCTGCGTCTTTAACCTCTCAGAGGTCGCAGAGAAGCCTCTTCTTATCTTTCATTACAATCATATAGGTAAATTTAGCGAAAAATTTAAAAAAATTTAAATTTACTCAAGTGTACTTAGACTTCATATAATTCTTGTATAAGAGTCATAAACTAACAGCTAAAAAAAACAACCATGGATTAGTAGATTGAACAATTTAAAGGAAGAATTCATAATATCTTTAATAGTGGACAAATCGACCTTAATTTCCAAACACTGAAAAAATATTTGAAAGGAAACACTAGGAATAACATCCATTAACTATGTCGAATCTACTAAAGCTAGAAAATAAAGCGTAGGAATCCTCAAACGCAAGAGGACCTACCAAAGTATGGAGGTACTAGTCCAAACAGCTTCAACTGACCTTCAATCTTCTTCAAGGACATTCATTTATAAAAATATAAATTGTATATGGGTTACTACACACTTGTACTATGTATGGCTGTATGCACATAAACACACAAGGACTATGCATGATCAAGGAAAGCTCTTCATATAGCAACATGCCATCTTTTGAAAGGGAAGTCACTTCACTTTCCTAATACGTTATATATTAATCATGCTGTGAATATGACATATTTTCATGAATTTAAAGCACACAACTCATTTTCTATATGAACATAAGACCTTGGAATCATGAACATAATATTAGAACAACTCAAGCAAAATTTAATATTTTTGCTCCCCTTAGGCCGACAGCACCTTCTCCTAGTCTTTTTTTTTTTGTTGTGTAGTTAAATGATATCCTTTGATCCTATGTTTTATATTTTTGCTCCCCTTAGGCTGAAAGACTAAGGAAATGATTTGACTACCCTATTCACAACTTGTTCTTTCAATTATTCTTAAATTGGGCATGAAGTCTTTATAAGCCAATATTTTTTGGCTATGCCATTATTTGATCATTTGCATAATAGAAAGATGTTCTGGCATATATTCATACTCCAATTTATGAGGTATTATGTTTCGGTCCCTTAATTGGCATAAGCGAATAACTGTTAAAACATCATTCTTATCAAACACTGATGATTTGATATACTTAAGCTTTTGCTTTCTTAGTTCACTTTGAACTTACATTTCTTCTTCTTTTACTTCATATTCACTTTGAACATGCTAGGTTGACTTAGAATATTCTTTTATAATTCCATTGGGATCTTTCTGTGCATTGACTAAGAATTAGGTACATCATTACTTCGTCTAACCTCACCCTTTTGTAATCCTATCGAACACCCCTCATCTCCCCAGTTCTATCTTTCTTTCTTTCTTACTTTCTTAAAGAAATCTTTAGCATTTAACCGACATAGATCATGTTATCTAATATCAAATCTAGTGTTTTCCCCACAATGAAAAGAGGTGGTTCACCGGCCAAAGTGAAACAACATACTTCCTGTCTTTCTTAGGGGGATCCACTAACTAGTAACCTATGCTGGCGACATAGTTCAAACCCTAGGAGAATTTGGAGAACCTTACCTACCTTTGTGGTAGTCTCATCTCATGAAGCTTACATGTGTTGCACAAGCTCATTACTAGTCTATCGGTGCTTAGCTCAAATTATTATACTTTACAACTTTTAGAGTTGACTCATACACTATGGAAGCTTTCTTCTAGTATGAGGTATTTTTAGCTCATTTGATGACTTGTCATCCCTTTATATACTTGATGAATGTGAACTTAAATCTTACATTATCGTTATGGTTCGAATAAGAATTGTCTCACAATTTCTAACACTCTCTTATGTGATTATCTTTAACGTAATTGTTTAGGTTCAAGTGAAACATGTCTCACTTCTTTTAACACCCCATTCTAGGTCAATTTCATAACTCAAAAGATTTTAGTTATATCATTACTCACCTTATCTTGTTCAATGTTATTTGGTAGTCTTGTTCCATTCTTTATGAAATTTATAAGGACTTATTCTATGTGCTTTTATGTTCACAAGTTCATTTAGATAGGATATTTTTGGACTTGTCCCAATCATATGCATACCCTAGGTTATGAGTTCATTGAGTTACATCTTGTTAATTCAATCTTTAACATGTATTTGGCCTTATAATAAACATCATAATTTACATTGGCCATATAAGATTGGTATGACTTAGTCATTGGCCAATTTCTTTTACATATTGTGGAAATAATATTGCTGGCCAATTTATTAGCACAAACAAAACTTGCACTAAATACTTGTCATGATATTATCACTAGACAAGTCAATTAACTTCATGTATATCTCATCATTTTAAGCAAGCAAACATTAATATTTGATTAGCTTATAAAAACAATTCAGTGCGTAGTTTGGCCAAGCTATAAAGTTGATTTGGCATTGAAGATTCATTAACTAGCTTTGATTCTCATTCTTATTTCATCGTAGAAACATTGCATTGCAAACACTTACAAACATATATACTATAAAAACACATAGTAATCGAAACCTTCATTCATTTTAACAGTAAAATGAATTTCATAAACTATTTATAACAATTTCATATTCTCGAACACAATTAGGCATTAAAACATTTCTTATCTCATGTAAATGATACTCTATTAATACGGATCTATCCTACAGATCTCACCCAACATTATCAAATCACAAAAATGTACATATAATGATCAGTTAGAACCACATACCAATAACATGATCGAGATTTGCATTATACATACTACTAGAATCGGAAATAGGGAGAACTAGGGAGATGAAAACTCGACATTTCATTGGGAAAAAACCTAGTTTTTATTTTCTTGAATTCAAAACATTTGAAAAGCCTCCAGGGGAAAGAAATCCAAGAGAGAAACGGATAACTTACAGTAGAATTGAATAAACGAAGATCACCCTATACTTTTCACGAAAATCGTGAAGAATTGCCTTGAAATCACCTAAGGAGAACCGAGACTATTTTTTTTGGTTTTTCTTACGTTTGTTCGCTATTTTTGAGTCGTGAGTTTCTACTGGATATATGACTTTCTAAGTGTCAGGAATTTAATATTGACTAAATCAACTTAGCCTAATTAACTTAATTAAATAAATCAATTAGGTAATTACCAAAATGCCCCTCCTAAGTTGACTGAAATAGGAGAGTATTTGACTTATCCAAATTTTAATAATTTGCTAAGGGTCTCAGGTCTGACAAAAAATTTAAATTAATTAATTAAGTAGATAATTTAATTCATTAAGTGACATAGGGCAATTACTAAATTACCACTAAGTGAACAGTAGCATTATCAACCCCTTTGGACCATCCTAATTTAGGTACTAGGAAGTTTCTTTAGTTAGCTACTCGGCAATTGTCAGCAGGTTAGGTCATAGTACTTCGGGCACACTAGTTAGTTCATTTTTGTCAATCCTAGGTTAGTTATCTGATTCGGTATGTTAGTTCGAGCCTAGGATAGTGTAGGAAGCTCGGCCCCACATGGATTGACCCAAAGCATGTCGACCCCCTACTCGCCCTAACCGAATCTGTTGGTCTTGGTCGCTTGGTCTCTCGGCCGGTAGCACATGTTCTTGCACATGTCTTGTTGTGTACTTTCCTAACCTTGCACTCTTTAGTTTCACTTGGAAAGTTCACTTCTTCTCCCAAGGATCCTCACTATTTTCTTGGTAACTACTTAATCTACATGATCATTTTAGACGATTATGTGCTATGGTACCTAGGCTTGACAGTTGGATGCTTAGTAACTAATGTGTGTAAGTTTAGAAAACAATAATTTTAGTTTAGGGTCTTCATTGCAGGTACAATTCCTAAACAAGCTTGGATTGGAACATTTGAATATAAAAGTATATTTTAAAGTTACTTGTTAATACATTGAAATTGGCTAACACCCTTAAGCCAATATTCTCTAACATGCCAAATATTACTCAATATTGGGCATTTGGATGCCTTTTTACCCCAATACATATTCTTAAAATCTAATAGACTCTTCATTTAGACAAGTACAGTTTCTGGTATGTTGCATTATCCTCCCCCCTTAGGAACATTTGTCCCCGAATGACACTTCACATGATTTTAAATCAAACAGGGTATTTTCGAAAAATACATCAACAGACTTGAACTTTTACTCTTTCTGAATATCTGATTAACAACTTACTCTTGATTATGCACATCACTCAAATCTTATCTAAAGCTTCACATCTGAGATTGATGGACTTTCTTATCAGTCTCACTTTAACTCAATGAACATCACAACTCATGCGACACAAAAATATTGTCAACCTATAAAAAATAAACAACATTAAATGGCACACAGCAAGTCAACTCAAATTAAATCGTATCTGGCCCAGTATAAAACACACTTTTATGGACTTAAAACACTACAAAAAACCCGACTAAATCACTAAAATTAGAGTTTCATAAACAAAATCACCCTTAGGAAAAGTACATCTAACCTCAAGAACTGACATTGAAGGTAACGGGATCTCTTTGTCGGCCTCAAAGGTCTCCTCATTTGATCCCTCAACAAGATGGTTCCTACACAGAACACCTTTACGTTGCAACCTCTTTGTTCCTCAAGTATTCACTTGGTGATTTAAAATTTCAACCCTTGTAAACACATAACAATAACACACTACAGAAAGGTTCTCATCACAAAACTCCTACAAAACCCTTCAACAGGACTACTATCAATAATCGGATTACTAGAACTTTTTAACGTATCTACACATGAAACCTGGATGAACAGAAGCAAGTCATTTGGTACCTATCAAGTTCATAGGAAACATCCCAAAAAAAAAATCCCCTAACTTGTTGTAAGCCTCAAAGGAATTAAATGAAAATATTTATTTTTTACATATGTTTAAATCACTTACCACATCAAAGTTTCAAAAATTTGGCACGTCCTACTATATACTCTTACTCCCTGGCCCTTTCATACCAACCCTTATCAACACTTTTAATGGGTGATATCTTCAGGTAGACTTGATCACCTACCTCAAATTCCGAGCCCTCATCTTTTATCACCATAAAATTATTTTTGACTACTTTAAACCATAAAAGCCACAATACCATCCACATGAATAATAAATCTCAAAAAAACAACCTTCCACCTCAGCCCTCATGTATGATCTCTCATTCAAAGGATGGAGACTCTCCTACCCCTCAAACCACCCAACTGGGGACCTACATCTCCTGCCATAAAGTGCTTCAAAATGTTCCATCCTAATATTGGAATTGTAGCTATAATTATAAGAGAACTCAATCAGTGCCAAGTGATCATCCCAACTCCCCTTGAAGTCAGTAACACATAATCTCAGCATGTATTTAGTGGTTTGAATGGTACGCTCTGCTTTTCTATCCGTTTGAGGATGAAAAGTAGTAATGAGATTCATGTGTGTCCCCTGCTCTTTGGAAAGAATCTTCACTTCAAAAGTAGAAGTGATCTGGGACTCCCTATAAAAATTTAGATAAAGGGGTCCCCATGCCACGACTATCTCATCATATAACATCGTGGCTAATCGTCGGCCCCGAAGTAGACTTCACAGAATGAGTTAGCGTACTTAGTGATGTTTGTCAACAATGACCCAAATGGATCATGCATTTCCTGGTCCTGGGCAGACTAACCACAAGTCCATATTAATAGCCTCCCACTTCAAAGTTGGGATCTCAATTGACTTGGTAATACCTCTAGGCTTAAGGTATTCGGCCTTAACCTATTGGCAATGGGGAACTCCTCCACAAACTTAGAAATATTTTGCTTCATACCTTCCCTTCAATAGATATCCTTGAGATCATGGTACATCTTGGTGGAACATGGATGAATGGAACACCTGGAGCCATGATCCTTTTTAAATAATATTAGGTCTCAGATATCAATATTGGGCACACATAATCTGCCCTGATATCTAAGTACACCATTCCCCCAGGGAGAATGATTCATATAGCTTACTCAATACTGACTCTTTCAACTCTATGAGTATTGGGTCGAGATGCTTCTTATGTTTAACATCTACAACAAATGAGGATTTAGAAATGGAAGGAATTGAAACACTTCCGCTTCGTATATCTACCAGTTGTACACCTAACCTAGACAATTAGTGTACTTCTTTAACCAGCTCCTTCTTCTTCATCCTCAATATGAGACACATGTGCCCATGCTCAATTGCGCCACAGCATTCGCCACTACATTGGCCCTTAACTAGGGATATCGTGGACATTTAGGTCCATACTCCTTGAGAAGCTTCTAGCAATCTTCTCTGGCCTAGATTCATGCCTCATGTGTAAAAATGATAATACGTGGTTTTCACGTATTTTTAAAAAATGTTTTTTTCCCTTAACTTAGGGTGTGTCAAAAAATCCTTTTGTATATTTTATGTAATTTCTCCTTATTTGCAATGAAATATGTCCAAAGATGAACGCGGATGTTTTTTGAGAAAAGAAATGCAGAAAGTTCTACCTACTGAGCTTATGACAGTCCGCGGCGAGCTAGTGTGCGGTCCGTAGTGGCATCGTAGTGAATTTGCTGAAGGAATGATGGAAAGTCTGCCCTAAGTAGGGATTACAAAAAGTTTATGGACGGTCTGTCCTTCTGGTTTTGTTTTGCTGATAGAGAGTAGTCCCAGTACCACCACCCGAATTCCAGAAGTTTTAAGTATTTATGGGAACGAGAACCCTCGAACGGACCGTCTGCTGGGATGATCTGTCATACCTGTTCGTCTAGCTGCAATGAGAAGAAGAAGACAAATAATTGGTTAAATATGGGATGACAGAGGACGGCATGACGGACCGTCGTGACCACAATGGTCCGTCACGAGGTCCGTCGACCCAGCCGCGTTTTAACAGATTTTCAGTAACTAGAATCCTTCTTTTATTAGGTTTTGTTTTTATTATAAATTGTTCGAAAAACCTCGGTTTTGGGGTTAGACACTTTTATTTAGACTCTTTGATAGTAGACTATTTTGATAATAACATTTAATATGTTTTAGTTTTTCTTGTAAAAAGTATTGATGGAATAATTTCCGTCATTGTTACACTTTTTCTCTGGAATTGGATTGTTTGTGGCTTCGTTGCTTAATCAAGTTAATTTTTTTTGATTTTTATTGCTTCTCACTTCAAGACGTGCATGAATTCGTAATATTAATATATGAGTAGTGTGATTATGACCATTGGGCAACACATTCCATAACTAGGTTGTGAGAACCATGGGTGAATAATGAGATAAAACGTAACTAAAAGAGATCTTCTTCTAGCCACCCTGGTGTCTTGAATGTATTGATAATTCTCCGTTTAGAAGTCTTTTTAACGGATGACAAACTTTAGAATTGCCTTAATATACTACTTTCGGACAAAGAGTAGATATTATGAAAAGAATTATCACAAGATTGAGTGTACACTATCTAATAGGCTGGTGTCGGTTGCTACAAGGTAAATCTTAGTCAAATATCAAATACATGGTTATATGAGGTAAAGGTAAGTTTAGTACAGCAATACACATGGCCGGACCAAGGTGCGGAGTGAACTTTTCTAGATGCCGAACCAAGGATTTAGAGAAAATACTAACTTATCACACTTTTAACATGCAAGATCTAGGCAGAATTGGTTTATAGTAATGAATTATAGTGTAGGAACATGTGGGGAAATTAATTGATTAATTACAATATTTAATCTGTTAGTTGTGTTACTTTAATCAAGTCATTACTTTCATTATTTAGAAATAAAACCACCACCCCCTTGTTTACAAGTCTTTTTCGTTTTCTGAGGAAAGCAATTGACTAAATAATAGTAATATGAATAAAGTTAAGTCTGAACTATTTTCCTCATGGATCGACACCCATGCTCATTAGGTGGGTTTGCTTTCTGATACGCCGCTTACTTCTTATTTAAGAAGTAAATTGAGTGTCTCCAATGTTTGGGCGCCGCTGCCGGGGAAAGTAGCTTTTATGATTAACTTAAACTTTCTACAAAGATTAGTCAAATTTTTGATGTTCACTTTTCTATTGTATTTTATTCTTTGGCAGAACTAACTCCTTGTATGCCAAACACACTGAGGAAGGAACCCTTGTTTCAAATCTACACCACGATTAGAGCGACACTACACAATATGAATCGAAACATGGGTATTAATGATGATGATCCAAACTAATATCCCAGCTGCGGTTGAATGTTCAGGGTCATTATTACCAGATGAATCGAGTGAAAATCAACAAAAAAGACAAAATCCCGCTCCACCACCCCTCAAGAATACTACAAGGTTATGATAAACATTGCATACTCGATGGTGCCACTTGCTTCTTTCCCCCCTCTACCACAATTCCACACTTTTGTGTTCACCTAGTATCTGATACAAATTCTAACTACTAACGTTTGTATTTCAATCAGGCTACCTTCAAGGACCCACCATGCCCATATCTCATGTAAGGGCGTGTGTAAAAAGTGTGTATGGAGGACCTCTATTTTGGATTTGGATGTAATCGGGCCTAAGAGTATTTACTCTCTCTCTAGGAGAGGCTGCTATTTGTGTATTGAGATCCGTATAACTCAATCTTCACTTGGAACCAACAAGGGACCGTTTTCTTACACTTACTTACTACCGGTCTCCAAGAAACAAAATCCCAAAGACCGAGTGAACAACTTTGTGGCCACTAACCAGGAGAGTCATAGCATTCTTGGGATAAGATTCACTTCTTTTTGAAGTAATCCCCCTAATCACTGCCTAGATGATGAGTCACTGAAGAATAAAACTTCCCTCGGGGACAAGTAATAATAATAAAGCGGTATTGAATACTATAAGCGGGTGGTTCTTATTGGGAGTATCCTTATGTCTAGATTGTTTGTCTGTAAGTTAGAGAAATATCATGGAAATAAAGCTTGGAGTACTAGGAAGTCAGATACTGAAGAAATACCTTTTTGCGTGCAATCATCCACTCAGAACCCAGCACAAATGAGATTCGTGAAAGAATGGCTAAGATGAGAACTGAACTAGGGTGGGTATTAAACATGTCCCTGGGGTGCATGAAAAGATAAATGCAGTTAACTACTTGGTCTAAACAACACCACCAAATAATTTAATGTTTATGAGAGGATACTACGGGCGATTAAATGAGTAGAACGGTTTCGACCAAGTTCCCAGGCTCAAATCAGGGTATTGGCGCAAAGGTCAAGAAACTAAGGTTTAATCTATGGGTAGTTATAATAGTGGGGTTTTTATCCGGGATGAAAATTACAACCATGACAACAACTTCCCAGTGTGTAATTATGGACCAGAAATTATTGGAATGGGGCCTATGTTCCTCCTCAAATCGTGAATTTACTCCTAGGGATGGTGGAGGTGTATGGCGCGAGTTTTGAGGATTTTTGCACAAAAGATGAGGAGGTTCGATGCTAGTGCTTAGAACTTTAAAGAGTTAAGGAGTGATTTAGCCGGGTATTGGACGAAAGTTCGTACACATGTAATATCGATTAAGCAAATTGCTTGCAAATGGCCCAATTATCTGCTACTGTGAAACCCACGACAACCGGGCACTCTCATAGCCACACTGTCCAAAATCCGAACATGATGGGAGCGCTGTAAATGGCAAATCACTACTCCCGGAGTTGGTACGCAAACATTTGACCAACCGATTGCCGTCTAATGAGGAAAGTGATAAAAGATAGATAAATTGGTAGAGGTTAGTGGTGAAGTAGAGTACCCGGGAAAAGATGTTGAAAGTGCCTACAAAGGTAACTCCCATGACTATACCACCACTCCCCTTTCCTCAAGATTAGTGAAAAAGACTAAGATGGTAAATATTGCATTATCTAACAATGTTGAATGCAGCTTTCTATCAATGTTCGCGTCCCTTTGGTAGAAGCTCTAGAACAAATGTAGCGGTTATGCCATGTTCATGAAATATCTTGGTTACAAAGAAAATATAGGGTCACTTTTGAGGATGATGATAGAATGCAACCTTGTAGTGCCTATTGCTAACAAGATCTCTAGTCCAACAGAAGAAGATCCGATGTGTTCCTTTCCTTGTACAGTTGGTTATTACTTTTAACGAAAGCATTATGTGATCTGGGGCAAAGCATAAATCTCATGCCCTCTTGATTTAAAAATTGGGCTTGGGTTGATCAAAGCCCCCTTCTCTGGGCGTCTACAGATGGCCGACGAGGACATTACAGGACTGTAGGGGATACTCCACGTGTTCTACTATAAAAGTGGAGTGGTTTTCCTATTTCCGGCCAGATTTTTTTATTCGTGATTGTGAAGTCGATTTTGAAGTGCCTATTATTCTTGGAGGGCCCTTCCTCCCCCTTACTTAGCGGATATAAGACACAGTTGATATGGAAAAAGGGGCAGATGAAATTTTGTTGAACCATGAAGAACGACCTTCAATATTGTTAGGTCCATGAGGCAGAGTGTTGATCTCCAATCTATATTTGGCTATATCCTACAAAGAAAGATGAAGAAGCAGCAACGCATGAACCTACAAATTGAAAAAGCGAGAGTTTTATTGTTGGGGATTTGGTGCTTTTTACATTCAGGATAGCGCTTTTTCCGGGTAAGCTAAACCAATGACTGGCCCTTACTTGGTTACCGCCACTATTGCCTTCATGGAGGCATTGAGTGGGAAAACAAGGAGGGTGTACGGTTTAAGGTAAATGGACACGAATAAAATCTATTTCGGGCCGCTAACTCGGCGATCGGAGTAATCGCGCAACCTTATAGTTTTGTTTCTGGTAATGGTAGTATTTTCTACTAATGGGTTTTATATTTGCACGCACATCACAAAGAAATTCTGCAGAAAATCACTCTTCAACAGTCACTGACGGATACATCGACAGACCGTCACGCATGCGACGGACCTTCGCATGAATCCGTCGTGCTAGGTACGTCTATTATTTATTTTTAAAATTAGTTCACACGCGACGGAACCCATGACGGACTGTCGCATCTACAACGGAATGTCGTTGGGGACTCGTTGCGTCATTAACCAGAATACCCGACCCAACCCGATTGGGGAATTATAAATATTTTCAACATTTATACAACCCCACCCATTCATTTCAACCATTTCCTTCCCTATTTCTCCAATTTCCCTCTTTTTCAAACTTCCAACTTCCTACCTCTCTTCTCTATCAACTAATAACTTCCCCAAATATACAATTCCAGAAATATCCTTTCTCCTGGTCAGAGTCTACTGCTGTGGTTCTGCTCTTCATAACCAATGACTCATTTGCTTGTTTGCTCCTTTTGTCAGGTATTGTGTCTCTGATCTATCCTATTTACAATTGCATTTTTGTTTTCAATGTATAAGCCTATAGTTCTTTTTGGTGGGTCTTCATCTTGATCTATTTTTGTTTACCTAGACGGGAATCCTCGATTGCCTTGTTAAAACTCTGAATTGGTGCTTTAAGTATTTTCTGTTTGGTAATGTATTTGGGCTAGAAATATGTAGGTTAACACTACGTATTTTTTTTGAGTCACAGGGGATGATTGTGGCATCCGCAGTTCTATCACTGAATGACAGAACGAGACCCTGATGACGGACTGTCGTTCCCATGATGGACCGTCATAAGGTCTGTTCCAACACCCCACTATTTGTTTTCTCTAAGTGTCCACTAACGGACACATGCAATGGACCGTCGTTCCCACGACAGTCCGTCTTGCACAACCATTCTGGTTGTCAGAGACCCTATTCCTAAGGGTCTCCAACTTTTTCTAAGTGTCCTCTGACGGACATTTAAGACGAACCGTCATACACTCGACAGTAACTCCTGCACAACCGTCATGGCGGTAAGAGACTTCTAAGGGTCTCCATTTTTTTCCAAGTTCCTCTGATGGACATCTACGACGGACCGTCATACCATCGATGATCCGTCCTGCACAACCGTCATGATGGTCAAAGACCTCTCTCCAAAGGGTCTCCATACTTTTCTAATGTTCCCCACGACTGCCATCGCGACGACCGTCCTTATCACACGACGTCCATCCTGCTAGCCGTCATAACTTTCCATAGACTTTCCTTCAGGGTCGCCACATAAACATGTTTAATAAGAACTGACGGAACCCATGACGGTCCCCATCCTACTCCCGCATAGCTGTCACTCTGGTCCCGTCTGTTTCACACTGTTACTACAAAGATGTCATTAACAGCTTTGCTCTATGTTTATTGTGTGTTTTTTTTTTTGGGGGGTTTTGGCTGTCTGTTTTCCTCCTTTTTAGTACTTAATAATGTTCTTTAGCTATGTACTATCCTATGGCACCAAAACTAGTCGAGTTTTAACGCATCGTGGGCGTTCAAGCCCTGTCGCCCTCCCCCCGTCTTGCTCGATTGGTTATAGGCTCTGATGATGAGCATGATCCGAGTACATTCCCCAGGCAATACAACTCCAGCACGAGCTGCACATGCACCAGAGCTACTCCCAAAAAGGTGGCATCCGGCATAGTCACTGCCTCCCAGTTTGATGAGGAGCGCTCACTAACCGGCACACCTTCTGGGTCAGCAACACCTTTACAAGGAGCGTCTGGTTCCTTAAGTGTTTTGTGGTCAGAGAAAGCATCCGGGTCCGCAGAAGTGCCTGCACCCGCCACAGCTGTACAGTCTGCCTCGTCTGATGAGCGGGCAGTCCTGATTCCACTCTAGGCTCACCGACTGGTGCTCTCACCCCGGTTGCCGACCAGCCCAATCAACGGTGTTTCGACGGGAAATACAAAGTGTATTCCGAGGCCAAGTTTCTAAATGATAAAGGTGTCATGACACGGACCCTTACACTTGAGAGGCGGGTCCTTACGGAAAGTCTCGCCACCATGCCTGATATCCACAATCTCTTCACCAGACACCGGCTAGTCCTGGACTCCAAACGAACTGCTACTAGTGCTAGAACCAGCCTGATCCGAGGGCCTAGGATTCTTGCCTTTCATGGTCTCTTCCTCTGATGACTCTCCTCTACGTGCTGAGAAGGTACAATCAACCTAGAAAGGTCCATGTTATCACACAACATGGCTTCCCGATCTTCCTCCTCCAGATCCTCCAATACACCAATCAAAAACTTGCTCCTCTCATCCCTGTTACTGGACACTATGGAACAAGCATATTTGGAAAGTTTAACAAACTTTAAGGATTATTACTTGACTGACATACCTCCCTGATGTAGGTTGATGAACTCCTCATCCTTAGCCTCTCTCTACTCTATGGGAAAGAACCTCTCCAGGAATGCAGTCTTGAGAATGTCCCAAGTGATGGGAACTCTACTAGTGCTCAGCCATCTACCACATCTTGTACCTTACTAGAGATACATCCTTGAGCTGGTATGCGCCAACTCAACCTATTCCTCTTCATTAACACCCATAATACAAAGAATCTTATGTATCTCGTCTACAAATTCCTGGGGATCCTCATATTTTTTGGACCCGCAATCCACTAGAGGATTCATCCTGGTGAAATCTCTGTCTGCTAGATATGGTGCTAGCATGTGGGTTCTCCCTGGGAGAACCCTCTCTAGTCGCCTGAGCTTTGATAACCTGTGCCTGAGCTGTGATGGCTTGGGACATCTCAACCAGTGCTGCTCTCACTTCTCAACCCGTCAACGCAGCTAGGTTGATAGGAACTTGCACTCAAGCAGTAGGGGCTTGAGGAGGAGCTTGGTTTCCACCAGCAACTACTTCTACGACTCTTCCTGCCTAACGTCATCTTGTGTTCATTTTTGTTTTTCCAAACATGACGACACAAGAAGGAATTAGATTCTATAACGGAAGAGGGGCGTTGAAAGAATGTGGGGGAGGACCATAACATGTCAAACTCTTTTCAGCACGATCAAGAGTAGAGAACGGAAGATTCTTTAACATCACTATTTCTCTAAGTCATGGGTTTTGGTTTCACTTCCAACAATACTAACTAGAAACTACACGAACTGATTGTTTTGAAAGCCTTAGTACCAGGTAAATTTAACATCATGCTCTGATCCAGTTTGGTCACACACCCCACCCGGGTCTTTATACCCCTAGAGGAGACCGACGTCTTTAACCCTCTTAGAGGTCACAAACAATCCTCTTCTTAGCTTCATCACAATCATAAATTAAATTTAGCGGAAATTTACACTTTTAAATTTAATGAATCCTAGTTATACGTCTATAATTCTTGCATAAGAATATATACTAACAACTCTTAATAAAACCACCAACTTACCAATTGAACATTGAAATGAGATTCATCATATCCGTAAATATTGCAAAAACCGGCTAACTACAAAAGAATTGAACAATTTTTTAAAGGAAATCTAGGGAAATAATATCCACTATCTATTTCTAATCTACTAAAGCTACAAAATAAAGTGTAGGCATCCCCAAACTCAATAGGTCCTACGAAAGTCTAGAGGTACTAGTCTAAACAGTTTCAATGATCTTCAATCTTCTTCAAGGACCTGCAACTACAAAAATAATAATTGTATATCGTTTGTACGCACTTGTACTAAGTATGGGTTGATGAACATAAACACATAATTATTATGCATGATTAAGGAAAGTTATTCCTATAGCAACATGCCATTTTTGAAAGTGAAGTCACTTCACTTTCCTAATACTCTATTTATGCTCTGCTATTAATATTAACATATTTTTTTCATGCATTTAAAGTACAACCAACTCATTTTCTATACTGAACATAATACCTTGAAATCATGAACATAATAGTAGAACAACTCAGCAAAATTTAATATTTGTGCTCCCCTAAGGGCCGAGAGCTCATCTCCCCAGACGTTTATTTTTCAGTCTTTTCTTCTATTTGTTGTGTCTCTTGTTCCTAATGTTTTACTTACGATGAAATTATTCGTTGTCGTCACATAGCTACAAAGAATCAAATTTAAGTAATCCAAAGACTAAGGAAATGTTTGCTACCCAGTCACAGTTCTTCTTCACTTATTGTTAAATTTTGCATGAAGACCTTTATAAGCATCTTTATTGGCTATACCATTATTGTATTTGCATAATAAAAAGATGTTGGGGGACTATATTCATACTACTCCAATTGATAGTTCCTATCTTTGCTCACTTTTATTGGCATAAGCCAATAACTATAAGATTTCCTTTTTATTAACACTGATGATGGATATATTTCATGTTATTGCTTACTTAGTTCACTATGAACTTACATTTCTTCATCTTTGATCTCATGTTTAGTTTGAACATGATAGGTTGACTTAGCATATTCTTTTAAGACTTCCTTCGGTATCTTTCTGTGCACTGACTAAGTATGACTTACATAATTACATAGTCTAACCTTACCCTTTGCTCATCCCTATTCATGACCACCCTAATCATCCCATTCTTATTTCTTCTTTCTTAAGAAATCTTAGCATTTAAAACCGATATAGATCATGTAGCTTTACATTAAATCCAATGTCTTCCTACAACTGTAAAAGAGGTGGTTAACCGCCACAGTGAAACGAATACTTCTAGCTCCTTAGGTAAATACATTAGATATTAACATATGCTGGCGGCATAGTTCAAACACAATGATAATTTGGAGACCCTTATCAACCTTGGTGGTAGTCACATCTCATGAGGCTTACATGTGTTTGAACAAGTTCATTAATAGTCTATCGGTGATTATCTGAATTTATTATACTTATCAACTTTTAGAGTTGAGTCATACACTATGGAAGCTTTCTTTCTTCATTAGTAGGTTAGGCTTATCTCAATGGAAGGGACTTGTCAACCCTTTCTATCATGATGAATGTGAACTTTAATCTTATATTATAATTAGGTGTGAAGAGACTTGTCTCAAGATTTCTTCACACTCTTATGTGATACTTTGGAATGATTTTTTAGTCAAAGTAAGACCTTCTCTCACTTCTTTTAAACTCCCCCAAATAGGTCACTTTCATAACTCATAAGCTTTTATTTATTCATTACTTTCACCTTTATCTGTTCAATGTTTTTGATAAGATTTGTCCCTTCTTTATGAAAGTTAAAAGGACGTAAAGTTCATGTGATACTAATGTTCACAGTCCTTATTAGATAGGTTATGTTGGGACGTCCCTATCATTTGCATACCCTAGGTTATGAGTTCATGAGTTACCTATTGTCAAGTCTATCTTTAACATGTATTTGACCTTACAAGAAACATCATAATTTACACTGGCCATATAAGATTGGTATGATTCAGTCATTGGCCAATTCTATTACATATTTGGAAATAAAATGTTCTCCAATTTATGAGCATAAACTAAAATTTCACTAAACACATGTCATGAAATTATCACTAGCCAAGTCAATTTACTTCATGTATATACTATACTAATCAAATCATTTTAAGCAAGCTAACTTTTAACATTTGATTAGCTTATAAGAACGATTCAGTGCTTAGTTTAGCCAAGCTATAAAGTTGATTTGGCATTGAAGATTCATTAACTAGCTTTGATTATCATTCTTTTTTCTTGTTGGAAACATAGCATTCCAAACACATACAAACATATCTACTATAAACAAACATAGTAATCGAAATCTTCATTCCTTTCAACAGTAAAGCATTAATTGATAAATGACACTTTATACATTTTACTTCTTCAAACCAATAAGGCAATACACCACTATCTCATGTAAAGGATCACTCTATTCATACAATTCAAACCCATCGGTCTCAATTCGACATTATCAATCACAGAAACCTCACATCCTCGAAATTTGCATTAACATACGATTCTAATCAGACAAGGGGAGAACTGGGAGATGACCTTCGACGATTCAATTTGAAGAACCCTAGTTTCAGTTTTCTTTGAATCAAAATCTTTGGAAAATCCTCCTGAGAAGGAATCCCAAGAGAGACACCCATACGTTACTTTGAATTGAATATACGAAATCCACCCCCCCTGTACTTACATGAAATATTTAAGAATTGGCCCGCAAATCGCCTAAGAGAACCGAGAGTATTTTTCTTTAGTTTTTCTTATTTTTGTTCACTGTTTTTTAGTGGTGAGGTTCAACAAGATAAATGTGAGTCTAAGTCTTAGGAATTGAATATTGAATAATTCAACTTAGGCTAATTAAATTAATTAAATAAATTAATTAGGTAATTACAAAAATGCCCCTTCTAAATTGACTAAAATAGGAGAGCATTTGACTTAGCAAAATTATGAAAATTTGCTAAGGCTCTCGGGTTTGACAATGAATTTAAATTAATTAATTAAGTTGCTAATTAATTCATTAAGTAACAAAAAGCAAATTCCATATTAATTTCTTACCACTTCAATGTAGGAAAACCCATTTCTTCTGTTAGATCACTAGTCTTTAGATTGTCGGCTTTCAATTGTTGGAAATTTGGACACCTAGGTACAAACTCCTCTATGTCCCTCTTTAGGCCATCCCACTAATATACCTATCTAAGGTCACGATACATCTTGGTGGCACCTGGATGAATTGAATAGCGGGAACCATGAGCTTCCCCTAACACCGTATTCCTCAAATCATCAACATCCAGTACACATAAACGATTTTGGTACGTTAGTACCAATCCCCCCTTTGGAGTATGACTCAGTCAACTTACTAAGTACGGATTTCTTTAACTCCATCAATAGCGGATAAAGAAGTTGTTTACACATCACCCTCAACAACTAATGATGAATCGGAGTCGTTGTGAACCACAAAATAACCATTTGGGGAATCTTCCAACCGAACACTTAATCTAGCAAACTTATGAACATCTTTCACAAGCACTTTCTTCCTTTCTTCCACATAAGAAACATTATCTATGTAAGGTCTATCTAAATGAAGTTATATGCGTAGAGCCTCACATGTGCTTAAAAAGGTTTTAAATACGTTAAATAAATTATTTACAGTATGAATACTTGATTTGAAGTGATTGGGGGGTAAAACATCCAAGAACGACTGAGATGTTTGAATGTTAGCCCTTGAAACGTGTTTGTGTGTATTAGTGTGTTTTGGTATTATTTTACGTGTTAATTGGAGTTAAAATTAATGTAAGATGTTCCTAACATGTATACGATAGTATTTGAGGATGAAATGTCTGGGAAAAACTCCTTAAGGACAAACCAGAGAGTCCTAAAAGAGGTGCCAACCGTCGGCCAATAGGCTGCCCAAGGCAGTAGCCTTTGTTCCTAGGTTAAATATGTCCGCTTCGCGAACATGGTCCTCCAGAGATCAAAAAGTTTGGCCGCTTCACGGACACAATTCAAACTTAACTTCCATTGAAGTTATTTTGAAAAAAATCATGCGGGAACAGCTCCCCGTCGAGGATTTTGTCCCCGACGATGATTTCAAAAATAAAAGTTGAGTTTGACATGTCTAAAAGCCCAAATAAGTGTGGGGGTGTTTTGGTAATATTTTTCACGATCGAATTCTAGATCCTAGACGAGACCGACATTGTTGACCTGTCAGAGGTTGCAGACAATCCTACATACGTCATCGTTACTTCATTTAGGTTAATTTTAGCCAAAAATTTGAACTTTTTGTTACTCAACATTCATTAAAGACATTCTACTTAAACTCATAAATGTCACAATAAATCATCTAATATAATGTGCATCAAATAAAAGAAATAGTTCAATATTGAATTAAGTTTATACTTGCCAAAATGGCACCAATACAATGTCTAAAATAAAATGAGAAAGAAACACTAGGGAACATACTCCACTAACTCCAACCTATATCTAAGCTATAATATAATGGGCAAGCGTCCTCGAAAGCATGAGGGCCTACCAAATCCGTATGAATGCTCCACGCCCGGATAGCTTCAACGCCGTACTTTAAGCTCTGACGTCCACCTGTTCCTGCACCTAAAAGTAGATACTGTATGGGATTATTACACACTTGTACTAAGTATGGGTGTATGCAAGCTCAAACCAAGGAAATGCATGAGTAAGAATAGCTCCTTCCTAACAACATGATTTATTGAAAGTCAAGTCAGTGGACTTGAAATTTTTTATTAGGAAAGTCATGCCATGTCTTATATGCCATACTTCATCTAGGTTAATTTTAGTGGAAAATATGAAATTTTATTATTTCAAATCATGAAGACATTCTACTACTTAAACTCATAAATGTTCACAATAAACAATCTAATATAGAGTAATCAGCATGAAGGAACAGTTCGTATTGCATAAGTTTTTTTTGTCAAAACGGCACAATCAAAAGTTTAACAAGTGGCAAAGAAACCTAGTGAACATGCTGCCACTATCTTAGCCTACATCTGTGGCTAGATAATTACGATAGACATCCTCGAAATCCTGAGGGCCGCCAGTCGCGGATTGACAGCTACATGCCCGAATCAGCTACATGTCAACCTAGAAGCTCTAGAGTGCTCCACTTGTGCCTTGCACCTAATCTTGTAGAATTTATGGGATTAGTAAACACTTGTACTTAGTATGGGTATATGCGAGCACACACCAAGGAAAATGTGCATTAGTAAAATAGCTCTTTCCTAACAACATTATTATGGGAAAGTCAAGTCATGGCGTGCCAATGTTGGATTAGGAAAAGTCAAGTGGACTTCCAAAAATTTGGGATTCGAAATTCATGCGAACTGAGAGTAAAATGCAACATCAATACTTATCATATTACCCACAACACATAACATCTTTCACTTAGCACATACATATTGCATATAGCACATAACATTTTTCATATCATTCGTTCATATGCCATGATTCCTTGGAATCATCTGACTTACTCAAGACTCAAAAAAGTGGGGGCTCAAAATATGACCTCACTATGGAGCCTTCTATAGCGAACGCCTATTAAGCCTTCATCAAATCATACGTACTTCATTCTTTATTCATAAGGCTAGTGTTAACACCCGCTATCCCACCTAGGATGAAATTTTAAGACATTTCATTAGGTTCGTAAGTGTAATGATCAAGAATGACCTAGTGTCATTACTCGAGTCTAGCTCACTTCTTGATTATTCTATCCTAACACCTCTTATATCATTCATTTCATTATGTGCATCATTTGACGTTTTCCTCATTCATTCATGGGGAAGTTTAACTTTAACCAACATAGATCACGTGAGCATCATGAAATCCGTTGTCTCTCTCACTCCGAAAAGAGGTGGAATTACCGACCACAGTGAACAAAAACATGCTAGCATACATGGGAATTAAACCCCGCCATATTCTTATATTAGCAGTATAGGTTCGAATACTGGAAGATATAAGGAGACCCATACCAGGCAGCCGAAGTCTCCTCTCATAGAGTTACGTGTACCGCCGCCCTTCCCGAAGAAGGCCATTACCGCTCATCAGTCTATCGATGCTCATTATAATAAAGTTCTTAGATTCACACTAACCCATGGAAGTTTTCTTCCGTATGCGGACTCATAGCCAATAGATATTTCTCACTAATCATTAGTATAGTGTGTTTACTCAATTATTCATTAGACTGTTCATAACAGACTGGTCTCGCTATCATCAACTTTACTCTCATAGGTGAGTACATTTTGTAAAATTTACTTATGCTCATTTTAGAGTTGCTCTCATGTTTTAAACATTATCCTTATATCATGAGTTTTTACAACAGTCATTAATCTTAGCACATATTCTCTCTTCATAATTACTCACCCTTTTTTTATGTGAAAGTTCTTTCATTATATGCGCAATGCACTTGGCCATTTAGTGTTTTTCACTCTCATACTCTTACTTAATCCCTTATATTGTTACATCATTTCATTACATACCAACATCTTAGGTTTCACTTATTTTTTAATGTTGGCTAGAGTATGGGTCATTACATATACCATGAGCTTCATTCAGTTCGTTTAAGTGATTCATATCTTCCTATGTGTGTTGGTACACGAAATTATGCATCTTGTATGTATCCAAGATCTCGATTTCAATCTAAGTAGGCAGCGTTATTCAGAATATTTATTATTGTATGACTTATGTATCCATACAGACTTTGGGCAAGGGAACCCGGTTTCGAATCCCTTTGACAACACTTAAATTTTTTAGTTATTTTAATTTTGTCCACACATTTCGGGGACCTAAGATCGAGCCGCAACACCTTTGTTTCCTTTTAATTTCTTTCCTTTGAAATTTCTCTTCCTTGGCCTAGGGGTTGTGGTATCGAACCCCCACAGCCCCTTTTATTTATTTATTTATTTATTTATTTTTCCTTGATTTTTTTGAGTTGACCATGAGGGTGTGGGATTGAACTACCACAACCTTACTTTATTTTTCTTTTAATTATCCTTTTCCGCCTAGAAGTCGTGGGTTCGATTCCCACGCCTCATATTTCTTTTCTTTTCATTTTTTTTCTTAAGCTTGACCGGGAGGTTGTGGGTTCGATTCCCACTCCTCTTATATCTTATTTGCATACATTTTTTTCCAGCCAGGAGCACCCAAGTTCGAATCCCCTTAACCTCATTTCTTCATTTACATTTTATAGTGTTTTTTCACGAGTTAAGGTCTCGTGTTCCGATCCCTAATCACCTCACCTAAATTACATACAACTCATTTATAGTTTCATTCAAGATTTGTTCATCCTTTTACCGAAACCCAATCTTACAAGTTGCTGGTAATTTTTTGCTCACATTTTCAAGCTCACTTAAACAACATTTATACATAATTCATAGGTATTTGTAGATCATTTAATACGTTCTTAGGTCATTTCCAGGGGTTCGTTTCACCAAGACTTATCACTAAATCACCAACAGTTAAACCATAGGAACATCACGATTTACATAAACCTTGTACATAAAAATCGCAAAGAACTAATGTCAGGACGCGGATCTAACCCAGACGAGACGGCGTCGTTGATTCTCAGTGGTTGCAGACAAGCCTACTATGGTTTAGTCATTCTTACTTCGTCTAATTTAAAACTATTAGCGGAAAATTTAAAAAAATTTGTTTTCTTAACATACTACTCATCATCTATATATTCCATGAATTGTTAACCATCACCACTTAACATAATTTTTCAAATTAAATAAATAGTTTTATATATGATTTAAGTTTATACTTGCAAATGGAACCAATACAATGTCTGAACAAAACGGAAAGAAACGCTAGTGGAACTACTCCACTAAAGCTCAATCCTATAACTAACTGAATATAATGGCAAGCATCCTCAAAATCATGAGGGCCCCATGTCCGGATGAAATGCTCCACGTCCGTATGTTTCGACATCAACCTGTAGCTCTAGTGCGTCCACCTTTCTACACCTAAAATTTTAGAGTTGTCTATGATTAGTACAGCACTTGTACTAAGTATGTGGTATATGAAAAGCACACACCAAGGACATGCATATAAAGAACAACCTCTCGCTAACAACATAATTATGGAAAGTCAGTCAATGGACTACCCAAATTGGGATTGAAGTTAGTGAGCATTCCTAATTTGGATTAAAAGTGAGTGAACTTTCCAAATTTGGATTGCAAGTCATGCCATGAGAGTAACATGGCATTATCATAGCTAAATTTTGCACACATCATAAAACATCTTTCACATAGCACATAACAATTTTTTATATCATTCGTTCATATATGCCATTAGACCTTGGAATCATGGACTTGAAATCAAGACTTCAAAAAAATGAGTGCTAAACATATAGGACCTCAACGAACTGAGCCTTATTTCAGAAAATTAAGAGTCTGGGTCATTCATTCATACGTACTTTATTTCGTTTCATTCATAGGCTAGTATAACAACCAGCTTTGCGTAAGATGTAGTTTAAGACTTTCATCGGGTCGCTGTGCAATGATCAAGAATGACTAGTGTCATTACTTAAGTCTAGGCTCACATCTTGGATTTCTTATCCTATACTTTGGTATCATTCAATCATATGTGCATCATTTGAGGCTGGCCTAATTCATTCATGGGGAACTTTAACTTTAACCGACATAGATAATGTGAGCGTCGTGAAATCAAGTGTCCTGAATCCCCACACAGAAAAGAGGTGGAATCAACGGCCAAAGTGACCAAAAACATGCTAGTGTACATGGGAATGGAATCCCGCTAGATCCCTATATTGGAAGTATAGGTTTGAAGACTAGGAGATATAATGAGACGCATACCCGGCATGACGGACAGTCTCATCTCATCAGAGTTACATGAACCTCCGCCCTCCCAAATAAAAGGAATCACCGCTCATAGCTAGTCTATCGGTGCTCAGTATAAAGTTCCATTACATTCAACTTATACGTCATGGAAGCTGGCATCTAGTATGAGGACATCATATCGCAATAGATGATTTCTCATCTTATCATTAGTATTAAGTCTGTTAATCTCTATACTTTCATTAGAGTGTTCGTAGATACTGGTCTCTTTATTAACTTTATACTCTCATAGGTGCGTATGTTTTGGTAACATTTACTTAGACTTATTTGAGATTGCTCTCATCTTTTACATTAGCCTCATATCATGTTGTCACCACATTCATTAACACTAGCTTATTTGCTCTTAATAATTACTCACACAAATTTACATGAATGTTCATTTCAACATATACCAATGCACTTGGCCATTTAGTGTGTTTCACACTCTTACTTAACCCTTTGAGACTTTTATAAATTCATTGTTCATTTCATCATTACTTTTTTCATTTCAACATTTCATTGTTCATGTCATAATACACCAATGCACTTTGCCAGTTAGTATGTTTCACACTCTAACTTAGCCCTTTTAGGGTTACATCATTTCATCTCATACATCTTAGGTTGACTTACTTTTAAACGTATGTTACACTTATGAGTCCATACATACAAGCCTTGGGATCATTCATACATTGCCAGGTGATTCTATTTACCAAGATTTTATGGTATCAAGATTCTGCTCTGTAGATATGCAAAGATATTATTTCGACTTTAGAGAGGCAGCATTCATTAAATTTTACTTACGTCATGACAATGTGTCCAATACGGAATTTGGAAAAGACCCCGATTTCGAATCTCTTGGACAACACTTAGCATTATTCTAAACTTGAGAATCACTTTTCAAGATTTGGGGACCCTAGTTCAATCCCCATCAACCCCCATAAAATTTTTCTCTCTTCTTTTCTCCTCTTTCTCTCCTTCCTCTCCGTTTTTCTTTTAGTCAACAAGGTGTGGGTTCCATCCCCCACAAGCTCATTATTTTTCTAATTTATCTCTTAACTTCTCACCTAATCCAAGTGGTTTTGGGTCAATCCCACTCTCACATTTAGTTCCCTAACTCTCTCATCCATTCAAGAGTTTTGGTTCAATCCCCACTCACCACATCTATTTTTCCTAGCATTTTTCTGATGAAATTTTTATGAAAGTTTCATTTTTATGTTATGGGTTCAATCCCCAATGACCTCACATTTAAAAAAAAATTTAAACGAAGCTCATTTTTTAAAAAGTTGACAAAGACTATAATTTAGTAGCAGGAGATTTAGTCTCTTCCAATTCATTTTTGTCTTAATCTTTTGTTTATTTTGTTTGTAACTTTTATGTACTGATGTTTTGTTTCAATCCTTACTGATCTCAACTTATTACAATAATTTTTCATTGAATTTTGTAACATTTTTGTTGGCCGAACCCACCTACTAAAATGCTGAAATTTGTTCACTATTTTCAGCTTCTTTTTTTAATTATCCCCATCATACGTTAATTGTTAAGGCATTTCGTGATCATTTGTTACATCTTTAAGTGTAAGATTTCCACGATTATATTCAGCCAGAATTACCATTTCATCAAGCAAAATTACACCACTTTTACACCTCATGATTGACACAAACATTCGCACATGAAATCAACCATAACTAACATATTCACTTTTTCACATACTTTTGGTTGACTTATTTAACTTGCTTACAATTCCAATCACATAATACATAAAACTTATCACAAAATCAACTTCATATTTAAACCTACCAGAAAACATACCACAAAATGATCTCTAACCTATTTCACATTGAGCTCAAAAGGATACTTGGGACAAGGAGTTGACAAGAACGGGAACAACCTAGTTTTTTGAGTAAGATTCATCTGAGCCTTAATGGTCTCTTGGAAAAGGGACCAAGAGTAAGAAAACCCATACCTGATTCACTTCCTTCCTTTAAAACCTCAAAACTTTCTCGCCAAAACCCCACCACCAATTAACGTCCACAACAATCTCACACCTCATCCGATTGAAAATTTGTTACCTTTTCATTTCTTAGATTAACTTGTTCATTTGTCTTTTGTATGTTCTTCAATTGTGACGAGTTTTATTGTTTTTTTGTTTGCTTCTTAATGTAGGATGAAACGTTAAGTTGATGAGAATCAGACTGAGAAGAGATACATAGCGTGAGAGAGAGAGAGCTGTAGGTAGTGGTCTCTTAGAACAGGACTTTGGGCAAGACTTATCAATAAAATATCTAATTAATAAATAATACTTAATTATAAAAATATATGAATTTTCCTTTTTCTTACATAAGATATTGAATATTAATTAATTAATTAATTTACCAATTTAAAAAATTAAAAAAATTAAATCATTGCTCCCACCTAGTTTCGAACCGGGTGGAGCAACATTTTGCGAAAAGGGAATTCCGTCCCTCTCTACCAAATACCTCTCCACTTATTAATTAAATAATTCATTATATATTCAGGGTAAGTTACGATACTACCCTTATCCTGGAAAAAGACATTTTACCCTCTACAAAACTACACCCCAAACCTAAGATGTCGCTCTTTTTATGTCTGGTAAGACTCTTCGAGTAATGTTCGTATTTTTAGAGCCATACATAGTTGGAGAACCAACCTTTACTATATTTAAATAACTCCCGCAAGTAGTTGTCTTGGATGTAGGAAGGGTTCTGAAGTCTGGTTCTACTTGCCCCCCGCATAAATCCATGAGGGGTGAACGCTAAGGGCATCATAGCATTCTTGACACATTAAGTATCACTTAGTATATCTATTTTTAGGGTTGTTACATTATCCCCTCCTTAGGAACATTAAATCCCCGAATGACTCTAACTTCTTTACTAACATAACCTAATTATCTATAGGACTATGCATACATAGGTATTCAAACTCTCATTGGTGGTATCTGATTTACATATTAACCTGATGGTGCCAATCCTTGAAAACCTACTAATAGCTTCATCTTAGTAGACCAAGGAACTCTTTTCCTAATCTAGTCTTATCAAAGCTACAATATACTAACATATAAGTATAATACGCTCAAAACTTACTACTGGCAATATGAAGTAAGTGGTCGGATCAAGTAAAGACCCAACTACTAGGTTGGGATACGTTCCCCGAGGCAAAATAATTTAGACTTAACTTATTCTATTATTATTTTATTTTGGCAATATTTCTCTAAAAATAGAAGACATAAATGGGGATTTTATTTCTAAAATTCCCAAAATATTGAAAAAATTAACTAAATTCAAGTAAACAACTAAGATTCAAATCTTTGGAGCTTAAATCAATAATAAAAGTAACTATGGATTAGGGTTCCCCACATGTTCCTTAACTTGATAATTCTAACTATACAATTCTTTCCAGGTATCTTGCATGTAAAGTATAAGTTAATTATCTCTAAAATCCTTGGTCGGCCTCTAGAAAATTTCACTCCGCACCGTGGGTCTGGCTACGTGTGTTGCTATACGCCCTTACCTTACCTCTATTAAGGCATGTAATTTGATTTTGAATAATTTTTACCCTTACCACTCGTACCGATAGACACTACCTATTAGATAGTGTATCAATAATCTATGTTGAATAATTGTTTTCCTATTATCTACCTCCTTGTTTCCGGCAAGTATCATTAAGGCGAGTCTAACGTCGGCCATTCCTTTAAGAAGACTTCTAAACGAAAGATTACAAATACATGCAAGACAATTATCTAGAATTGCTATTAGTTAGCTTTTACCTCATCATTCACGGCATGGTTCCCACAACCCTAGTTATGAGTTTAGTTTAACCCAAAAGTCATAATCGACACTATTCTATAGTTATATAAGAATTCAGATGCACTTTACTTTAATGAGAAGAATAAAATCCAGAAACTCTTTGATTAATCAACAAAATCACCAAAAATCAATTCCAGAAAGGTACAATACTACTGAAATAGGGCTTCAAAACTTGAACAAGAAAACTAAAAGTTATCAAAAAGTCTAACTATTCAAAAGTCTAACTATAAAAAATTCCACTATCAAAGAGTCTAACCCCAAAAAAGGAGGTTTTTTGAACTATTTATAATGAAAATGAAACCTAATAAAAGGACTTTAATTCATGATAATTTGTCAAAATGCGGCTGGGTTGACGGACCTCATGACGGACCGTTGTGGTCACGATGAGTCGTCATGGCCTCCGTCGTCCCATACTTCACAAATTCTTCTGTTGCTTTCTTCATTACCCTCGATGAACAGGTATGACGGACCGTTCCAAGCACGACGGTCCGTCGAGGGTCTCCGTTTCATAATACTTAAACTTCATTGAATTTGGGTACTGTGATTACTCTCTGATCATTGCGATGAACCAGCAGGACCGACCGTCGTGGCTATGATGGTCTGTCATGGACTTTCGTAATCCCACTCTAGGTCAGACTTCCCCATCTACCTTTACCAGCTTCACTATGATGCCACTACGGACCGTCACAAGCTCCGTAGGTGGTCTCTTCTGCATTTCTCGAGCAAAAACTTCCGCGTTCATCTTTAGACATATTTCCTGCAAATAAGGAGAAACTTATATAAAAATCAATACAAATAGAATTTTGGACACACACTATATTTAAGGAAAAACCATTAATAATACCGTTAAACCACTATATATCAACACATTCAACTTAAATTTTTTTGTTTTTCCTCAAGCGACGCACTATGACTCACTACAAAATCATTGTATAATAGTATCCATATTTTATCTTTCGCAATCATTTGTCCTATCCATCCCGATCAATCTCATATGTTTATGCGTGTTATCACTATAAGGCCTTGAATGTGTGTGAATCAGACCTGACACAGACTCACCCACGCACTGCACCTATCTCTTTAATTTCTCACGCGAGGTGCTAATATTTTCGGTATTCCCTAGTTTCCTCAACAGCAAACACATCCTCATTTTAGACAGCAATGATTTCAGTTTGAGTATAAGGATTACTTTTCAACACTCACTCCCAAAAATAAATCACAACTCATTTATACATATTGACATAAGCTTGCCCTTATTTTCACTGTTTTAAGTTCGCCATACAACTCTTAGGATCACGATAGGACATTCTTATCTTGTAACATAGGTTCAGGGTCAGGTAGGGTATATTTAGGTATACATTAGTGAATTTTTTCCCTCCTTAACATATCGGCTACACGTACCACTTTTTATCATTTTATTTCGCCCAATTTATCATATTCTTTCATCTTGCTATTTTCCATTCTTTCTTCATATGTGTAAGTGACTCTTTTATTTTCTTGCTTGTATTTATTATATATTTTATAATTTCACTTTTCTTTCGACTGGTTTTTGAGTCAATTTACTTTTGTTCTTCCTCTCTCCTTGTTATTTCAACCCTACTTTCCATAGCATTGCTCATAAGAGCCACCCTAAACTCATGGCTTTGCCATGTGTCAAAGTACACAATACCCAAAGTTGGGTCAGGGCCACGAAAAGATTGTTTACTTCATTAGCCACCCTTGACTTATGCTTTTGGCATAAGCTGAGGTGCAAATGTCTAAGGAGGGACTTGGGCCAACACATTATTCCTAGAAAAAATCAGTTGGGGTGAAGAAGAAACGTTTGTTTTGAGCTCAAATCATTTGGATCAAAGAGGCTTAATTTCATTCGGTTTTTTTATTTTTATTTAGGATAAAAATTGGTATATTTAACCAAGGAGGGCCTATATCCTGTCCTAATTGTCTATGTACAGCTTACTTTTAGTCAGACTACCATGCAAGTGCATGCTCAGTACATAGTGGACGATTCAAATTTCCTCACACTCACTTGACATTTTATTGCTCTACCCATTATCAGACACCTAGTACGAGTCTTAGAATTAGGGTCATGCAATGGTATATCTCTATGTCATTCTTAGAGCCACACATTTATCAATTACTATGCCTAGCCAAGCATCATTTACATTACATCAGGATATCATTTTTGTGTTAGACATCATGATTCAGAGTCATACTATGTACACAAGATATAGACATGCCTGTTCAATAATAAAAATAATCAGTCTCTTGGGGGAAAAGAACACATTCAAAAAAACTCCAAAAGAGGATCGTGAATTTGTCCACTCAGACTTCACCTTAGAACTCACTTTCCATTTACCTCACCCCCAACAAAACGATATGCAATTGTCTCCAATGCATTAAAAAAATTGTAATACGATAGTGGTAGGTGAAACAAACCTAGGGCACAAAGCGCCAGCGATCACCAAGCTGTTGGGTCCAGTTCCCCAGATTCCACTACCTATGTAGTCTGGACACCCTCAGTAGTGTCCTCATCAGCGACAACACTATCAGTATTGCCTACCGCTGTCTCCACATATCTGTAGCTAGATGCCCCAGCAGCTGACTTTACAGCCCGGATCTGACGCGCCTCCTCATAAGAAATCGAGGCTCTCCTCGCAGCCTCCATCTCACGGCGCTCCTTCTTCTGTGCTCTAGCCTCATCCTCCTATCGACCCCTACGCCTCTTGGCATGATCTCAAGGGGGGAGGTGGGGGAATCTGATAAGTGGCGAATAAAGCCTCCAACATTGTGTCCTCAATAGGCTCTGCATACGGGGCCTCAGACTTAGGCACCCTAATCTCTATGATCATATCAATATCAGCTCGAAGACTCTCAACTGCAGCCTGAAGGGTTGACACGTTCACCTGAGGGGCTGGCCGGGCTAGCACCCACAAATCAAAAGCATCTAAGCGCTGATGAATCTCAGCGATCTTCCGCTCTATGTGCTAAGACATCTTACTCTCCAAGTGCTCGTCCGCCTCACCAATAGACCTCTGCATCCAAGGCTGGATGTGATGCAGAAGTGTGGCCATCTGAGCCTCTAGTTTCTAGACCCTAGAAAGCGGGACCAGAGCGGGAAAAGGGGCTGAGCGAGAGGAGCTAGGGCAGTGATACTACCCGGGATAGACTTAACCAGGGTAGTGTTAGTGGTTTTAGAAGCATCCTGCATAAACATTCGAGCATGCACTACAGTGTCAACAAGATTCTCACCAAGTGCTGGCACCTCTGGACGGGTCCCTCTACGTGGAGACAACTCATTGGCCTCATCCCTGATGAGGCCGATATCAAAAGTGCCCAGCGGAGTCTTGAGCTGATCAATGTGCTAGATGGGCACACATGCGGACCTGCATAAGGAAAATTTCATGCACGGAAAAGGGTAAGTAGTGGGGACCTTGAAAGCCCTCTCGTGCATGAGCTCCTGTAAAAGACAAGCGAAGTCCACCACAAATCCGGTTTTCATCTCCGACATCAGAACTGTGCGATCCCATGTAACTATAATATCTGCAGCCGTGGGGGAAAGGAAGTGGCGGACAATCAACAATAAAAACAAAAATGTAAAGGTCAAGTTAGACTTGTTTGTTTCTCCCTTCGACTCCATAACCCAGTAGGAACCCTCTCCATCGATAGATAAGTGCAGGTCCATCCACCTCTTGGTGGTCTCTCTCAACGATGGCTCACGCAAGAATTGGCTATCTTTAAAAATTTGCCACCGGTAGTTGATCGGCGGTGAGAGGGGTCGTGGTGCCATCAACATCCTCGCTATACAGATACTGGCAGATGGCGGGCAGGGATATGTCGACCAGTATGCCGCGTACTCAGACGTGCTCAAGTGGGGCCTGTTTGGTGGGGGCATCCCGTCTATTGATCTGTGAGTAGAGAGTAGCCACATAAGAGGCGTAAAACTCTCAGACCAACTCTTCACTCTATCGGCCAAAAGAACGAGATGTCCACTCTAGCCGATGTCTCGGAAGAGATTGTGGATAGTGAGCATGGTGGGGAGACTTCTTGTAAGGACCCTCCTCTCTAGTGTAAGGGTTCGTGTCATAAAGCCATTATCATTTAGAAATTTGGCGTCTCAATACACTTGGTAATGCCCACCGACACACCACCGGCTGGGCTGGTCGGCAACAGGGGTGAGAGAACCAGTCGGTGAGCCTTGAATGGAATCAGGACTTTCAGCCTCATCAGACGAGGAAGACTTTGATGCTGTGGAATCAGGATTGTCAGCCTCATCAGACGAGGAAGTCTATGATGCTGTGGCGGGTGCAGGGACTTGTGCGTACCTGGAGGCTTCCTCCGACCACAAAAATCCAATGGAACCAGACACTCCTTCTTCATGTGTAGCTGACCCAGGAGGTGTGTCGGTCAGTGTGCGCTCCTCATCATACTGGGAGGTGTGAGTACGCCGGGCGCCACTTTTTTGGGCGTACTCTGGTGCAGGCAGGTCGTGCTTGGAGTTGCAGTGCGTGGGGGCACGTAACTAGGGTCATGTATCATCAGACATATAACCGTCGGACAAACGCGTTGGCGACAGACTTTGAACGCCCCGTGAGTAAAGTCGATCTTATTCCGGTTGCAATTAGAGATAGTACTCTAAAGAGTCATTATTTGTACTAGAGGAGAAACAAAACAATGCAAATACGGACAGAAAATACACATAAGGGAAAAAGCTGTAATGACATATATGTAATAGTAGTGAAATACGACGGACCAGGTGACAGTCATCGTAGTATGAGGACGTTATGGGGGTACCTCATGGTCTTACTTCAAAGAGTTGTATGTGGAGACCACTGAAAGGAAAGTATCGGACAGTTATGACGGATAAGAAGGACGGACCGTCGTGACAATGACGAGCCGTCGGCAATGTCCATCCTGGGGGGTTAAAAAACGCTAAGGAAGAACTTAAGGAGAGATGTCTTGACCATCATGACGGTTGTGCAAGATGGGCCGGAGAGGTTAGTACGACGGTAGTTGTAGATGTCCTCAGAGGACACTTGGAGAAAAAAATGGAGGAGGACCCCTTAGGGACAAGGGGTATTTGATACACCATGACGGTTTGCAGGAAGGACCGTCATGTTAATGACGTATGTCGTAAGAGTCCGTCAGAGGACACAAGAAAAAATTGGAAGACCTTATGGAATTGAGTCTATGAAAACCAGAATGGTTGCGCAGGACGAAGTATTGCGGGTATGAAGGTCCATCATGGATGTCAGTCATGGGGCACTTAGAAAAAGTAAGGTGACCCTTAGAAGAGGGGTCTCTAACCGTCATGACGGTTTTGTAGGACGGACCATCGAGGGTTTGACGGTCCATCTTAGATGTCCGTCAGAGGACACTTGAAAAAAAAATGGGGACCCTTAGGACAAGGGTCTCTGACAACCATGACGTTTGTGCAGGTCGGACCGTCTTGTTACTGACGGTCCGTCTTAGATGTCCATCAGAGGACACTTAGAAAAATTTGGAGGCCCTTAAGAGAAGGATCTTTGAGAACCATAACGGTTGTGTAGGACGAACCGTAGTGGGAACGACTATCCGACGCATGTGTTTGTTGGTGGACACTTAGAGTAAACAATAGTGGGGTGTTTGAACCGACCCTATGTGTTTCGTCGTGGGTACGACGGTCATCATCGGGGTATCGTTGTCATTCAGTGAAAGAACTGAGGAGGCCACAATATTCCCATATGGACTCAAATAGAATATCTTATTGTTAAACCTAGATGTTCTAACCCATATACCTAGCAAACTAGCAACGCTAAAGCACCAATTCTCGGGGTTTAACAATAAAGGAAATTGAGGATTCTAACCTATGTCAGAAAAAAATTGGATTCAAAGAATGAAGACCCACCAAAAAGAAATAGGCTTATAGTAATTGATGAAAAACAAAAAATGCAATGGTAAATGGGTAGAAAACTCAGTGAACCAACCTAAGAAGAAGTAAGAAAAAACAAGAAAGCTAGGCCACTTGGTTATCAAGAGATCAACCACACTTCAACAGACTTTACGACCAGTAGGAATGAAAGAAGTTTCTGAATTGGGGCTTTGGGGAACGTACCAGGTTTAAAGAGAAGAGAGGTAGGAAGTTGGAAGTTGTTGAAATAGAGGAATGGGACAAAGATGGAAGGAAATGTGAAATTAAGGGGTTGGGATTTTTCAAAAATGTTGACCAATTTTTACATTACCAAGTTCGGTGCGTGGTTGGTGCGGGTTAAGACGCAAAGAGTCCGACACCGAGGTTACATCGCCGATGTGACGGTCCACCGTTTGGGTTCATCGTGGGTGCCTAGTTTTGAAAATAAATGAAATACATTACCTGTCACGACAGATCGTGTGGACATTCGTTTGCAAAGCGTGATGGCCATAGATGCATCCGTCAGTAAATGTTTGCCCAGAGTGGAGAGGATTTTCTGGAGAATTCCTGGTGATGTGCCTGCAAATCTAAACCCCATGTGGAAAAATAGAACCATTAGTAGAAAGAAAACTATACGGTATTGGGTTTGCCTCCAACAACGCTGATAGCGTCGCGGCCACGACTTGAAAACACTTGAGTACTAAGACGTCATCAGATGGTCTGCCTCGATACTTCATTAACCGATTTTCAGCATGCCCGAAATAGATTTATTTATTGTCCATAACCTCTTTAAACCGCACACACACCTCCTAAGGTTCCAACTCAACTACTCCCGACGGGGCAATATGGGTGGCGAGTAAGGCCAGTCCATTTGGACTTGAGCTGCCGGAAACAAGAAAAACCTAGAATGGAATAAAAGACCAAATCACTAGCAGCGGCGCCAAATTTGATACGTCAAAACTTACTATCAATAAGAAGTAAGCGGGTAGTATCAAGTAAAGAACCCAACCTAAAGAGCGTTGGGGCATCGTTCCACGAGGAACAGGGTTAGACTAACATATAATTATTTACGATTATTTAGTCATTATTTACCTAGAAAACAAAAAAAAATAAAAAACTGGGGGGCGGTTGTATTCTAAATGAATGAAAAAATAATTAACTAAATTAAAGTAAATAACTAACAGATTCAAATTTTTTTTTTTTTTTTTACTATGGTTGATTAATTCTTTTCTATAGCTAATCTCCTTGTCCGGCATGTAAACATTAACGGTGAGTTCTAACATTGTCCATCCGTTTTTTAAAAAGACTTATAAATGAAAGAATACAAAATACATGCAAGACATTATTCTAGAATTGATATTTTAGTTAGATTGACCTCATCATTTCACATGGTTCCACAACCCTAGGTATGGCGTTTAGTTACACAATAGTTATTATCACACTATTCATATATTAAATAAGAATTCATGCACTTACTTAATGAGAAGAATAAAATCCAGAAATTCACTTGATTAATCAACAAAATCACCAGCAATCAATTCCAGAAAAAGTGTAACAATTACTGAATAAGGCTTTAATACTTGAACAATAGAACTATAAGTTATGTAAAAGTATAACTATTGACAAGTCTAACTATCAAAAAGTCTACTATAAAAGAGTCTAACCCCAAAAACGAGGTTTTACAAAATATTTATAACAAAAATTGAAACCTAATAAAAGAAGGACTCTAATAACTGAAAATTGTCAAACTGGGTTGGCTGGGTCGACAGAAATAATTCGGGGACAGTCTGGTTCGACCGGCTGTCATGGCCTCCGTCATACCATAATTCAAAAATTCTTCTTATTCTCTCTTTACTACCCTCGACGAGAAGGTATGACGAACCATTCCAAGCATAAGGGTCCGTCTAGGGTCTCCGTTCCATAATAGTTAAACTTCTTGGGATTTGGGTACTGGGGGATCTTAATCTTTGATCATTGGAACGAAAACCACCAGGACGGACCGTTGTTGCTATGATGTCCGTCATGGATTTCAGTTAATCCCACATACGGTAGCTTCCCCATCTCATTCGCAGCTTCACGAAGATGTAAACCCTACGGCGTTCACAAGCTCGACAGGCAGTCACAAGCTACCGTACGTGGATCTCTTCACTCATTTCTCCGCAAAACCATCCGCATCATCTTTTAACATATTTCCTGTGCAAATAAGGACTTAAAACTTCATAAAAATCAATCCAAAAGTCTTTTGACACAATTAAAGTTACGGAAAAAGCTTAATAATAATGTCATACACGGTATATCATCATACAAATCAGCAACCAACATGATGACTCAAACATATTAACCTCATACTAGTTCATAAACACCATACATATTCAAATACATAAAGGATTAATTAAGGATACTTACCCAAGACTTCACCAGAAGTGCCTTCCCCTTCACCCCTAGACTTGAGTGCGATGAATTGTTGCCTCCTTGGAGCCTCTTCACTTGGTTCATTAGGTTGAGCTCTCTCCTTCCCTTGTTCTTTAGTTCTCCTATTAAGAAAATCCTTCACCATGTGACCAAGTTTGCCACAACTGTAACAAGCGTTAGATCCCATCATACACTCTCAACCATGCAGTATGCCACACTTCCTACAACGTGGCCTCTCATGAGTTGTAAAGTTTTGCGAACTTCAGGGAGTAATCCCTAAGTGACATCGATCCATACTTAAGGCTAATGAATTCCTCAACCTTAGCCTCCTTCATTTATCTTGATAATAACAACTCTATAAAAGCCATCTTAAAAAGATCCAAAGTAATAGGACCTCCTTCTAAGTCCTTGCTATAATGGCACACTTTATACCAGTATTAAGCTACATCCCTTAGCTAGTAGGATGCCAACTCAGACTTCTCCACATCAATAAAACCCAATAACCTTAGATTATAAAGTTCTATCTTGGTCCATCTGTACCAACGATATCCTTACTTCTCCATCTGTCAACCCAGCTATGTTAACAAGCATCTCTATTCCAGCAGTTGGAGCCTGGGAAGAAACATGAATTGCTGCAACAGTTGTTCCTCCAATCTCTCTGCCTGCTTTTCTCCTTGTATTCATCTTCTGAAAACATCAAGAGTGATGTTAGATACGCGCTTAACACAAGAATACGACATTAGAGAAGGCATGAAATCTTAGAAGAAGTGGTAATTTCCTAAGCATTATTCAGTCTCTAATCCAGGTAGTGGTCACTAAATACAATGGACTATAAAACTACTTCATGTGGGTTGATGTGAACCTTATTAAATCTTGAAGTTTTAACTTGTTCTTGATACAACTTTGTTCACGACCAATTCTAGACCCAGGAAAAAGACCGGGCGTCGGGACTCTTCAAGGTCACAGGACCAAGCCTACTTACGTCACATAACTTACTTCGTCTAGGTTAATTTTAGTGAAAAAATATTGAACTTTGGTTTAACATACATTACTAATCATTCTAATAGATTCATAATTGTTAATCATCAACCATCTAACGTTAAGATCATCAAAAGAAAGCAATAGTTTAATATAGAATTAAATATATACTTGCCAAAATGTAACTAATACAATGTCTAAAAAAAAGTGGAAAGAAACGCTAGTGGAACAGAATGGGAAAGCATACTCGAAAGGATGAGGTCCTTCCAAGTCCGGATGAATGCTCCACGTCAAGATAGTTTCAGCGTCAAACCTGTAGCTCTAGCGTACACCTGTTCCTGCACCTAAAATTGTAGGGTTGTATGTGATTAGTACACACTTGTAATATGTATGGGTATATGCAAGCACACATCTAGGACATGCATGATTTAATAACAAACTCTTTCTAAAACATATTATGTAAAGTCAGTCAGTGGACTTGCAGAATGGGATTAGGAAAAGTAGTGGAGGTTTCCATTTTGAGTTTGAAAGTGAGTGAACTTTCCTACTTTGGATTATTCAAAATCATCCATAAGTAAGATGCTCATCATCTTACATATGCCACACAACACTAACATCTTTGCATCATGCAGAGCACGTAACATTTTTCGAATGTCTATCTCTCATCGCCTGAACCTCAAATCATTGACTTGAAATCAGAGACCTTCCAAAAAATGAGGTCTCAAATATGGACCCTACAAACCTAGGAGCCTTCTTTAGCTAACACATAATCGCCTTCATCATCAGTCAGACGTAGTTCATTCATTTATTCATACGCTAGTGTAAAGACAAAGAAATCCACTAGGATTAGTTTTAAGACTTTCATCGGGTTTCGTTGTGCATGATCAAGAATGACCTAGTGTCATTACTTAATCTATCTACTCACCTCTTACTTATCCTAATCCGAAAACCTTGGTATTATTACTTCATTTTATGCATCTTTTGAGGTGGCCTCCATTTCATTCATGGGGAATTTAAATTTTAATCAACATAAGATCATGTAAGCATCATGAAATCTAGTGTCATTACCCCCAAACCGAAAAGAGGTGAATCACCGGCCAAATTTGACCCAATAATACTGGCGTACATGGGTATTGACTCCCTCCCGATCCATTTTGCAAGGATATGTTCAAGAAAAAAACCTTTAGAGATGAGTGAGGTAGTACCCATACCTCGGCATACCAGACATCCGTCATCTCATAAGATTGCGTGAATCTCCTCCCTCTCCCTTCCAAAAGAAGGCATCACCGCTCATCGCTGTCTATCGGTTCCAGTTTAAGTTCATCTCATTCAACTCATACATCAGTGAATCTATCTTCTAGTATGAGGACACCTAGATCATAGATGCAAATTTTCATCTCGATCATTAGTATTAGTTTGTTAATCTAATACTATCATTAGAGTGGTCATAGAGACTGGGACTCTATCATTGGAACTTTACATCTCATAGGTGAGTCCGTTTTTGTACATTTACTTAGTCTTCGTTGAGACTTCTCTCATCTTTTACATTAGCTCATATCTGTTGTCACCACAATTCATGACATTAGCACATTTTGTCTTCATAATTACTCACAACTTTTACGTGAATGTGATTTTCATCATCTGTCGTGTCTGGGAATTTTAGTGTATTTCACACTCTTACTTAATCCTTCTATGGTTTCATTATTTCATTGTGAATTTCATCGTTTCTTTTTTAATTTCATCATTCAAGTTCATTTTCATCATACGCCAATGACTGTCCATTTAGTGGTGTTTCACACTCTTACGTAACCTTTTAGGGTTACATCATTTCATCACAAACATATTAGGTACACTTCTTTAAACGTATGCTAGACTGATGGACTGTCTAGAAATACGTCCAACCCATGGGGATTCATTCATAGTTCTGTCTCATGACTCATATTTACCCAACATTTGTGGTCAAGACTTATTCATCTTGTAGCTACTCCAACGATCTTGATTTCGATCTTAGCGGAAGCTTCTAATTATTACTTACGTATGACGTATGTTTCAAATCAATAAGTTGCAAGCGACACCTGAGTTGCAATCCTTGTACACCACTAATCTAGTTTTGAACCTTGATCATCGCATTTTTCCATTGGGGTGGACCTAGTTTGATCCCCATCACAACCCCATACTAGTCCATTCCTCTCTTTTTTTACTCTCCTTTTTTCGTTGAAGTTCAGGAGGGTTTGTGGTTTCAACAATCCCCACACACACATTATTTTTTCTTTTAATATATATCGTTAAGTTCTCACCTCTCCAGAGTATGGGTTCATCCCCCACCGTCCACATTATGTTCTCCTTTATTTTTGTCTTAACTCTCTCATCCGATGCAGAGGTTTGGGTTCAATCCGCACTGAGCCATCTATTGTTTCCTTGAATTTTTCCTTCACGAAAATTTTATGAAATTTTAATTTAGTGATGTCATGGGTTGCATCCCCAGTGACCTCAAATTTTTAAAAACTATTAAACGAAGCTCATTTTTTTAGTTGGCCGAGACTACAAATTCCAGCAGGCTGGAAATTTAGTCTCTTCCAATCCATTTTTGTCTTAATCTTTTGTTGATTTTTTTGTAGATTTCATGTAATGATGTCTTGGGTTCAATCATTAGTGATCTCACTTATTTTACATTTATTTTTGATTGCAATTTGCCCATTTTGGTTTGGGTGGGCCGACCCAACCACAAATTCTGGATATTTTGTTCACGAATTTATCTGCATTTTATCATCATTCATACATGATTCTTATGGCATTTCCGGGGAATTCATTGGTACATCGTTAATTTAATATTTTTATGATTATATTTTAGACAAAAATTACGATTCTCCGGCAACATTAACAACTACCCTTACCCTCAACTACTTAAAAAAACATCGCACATAAACTTACCATAAAAAATATAATTTTTTCACATATTCGTTTTACATAACTTACATGCTTACAATTTCCGAACACTAATAAAGAACACACTATCACGAACAAACCTTCATACCTAAAGCTAACCAAAAACAACCACACATGAATCTCTAAACCTATTTCACATTGAGATCAAGGGATACTAGTGACAAGGAGTTTTCAAGAAGAACGGAAACAACCTAGTTTTCGAGTAATTCAATCTGAACCTTAAGGTTCTCTTGGGAGAGCGACCAAGAGTAAGAAAACCCATACCTGATTTCACGTCTCTCAACAATTTAACTTTCTGCCCAAAAACCACCACCAATTCACGTCTACCAACAAATCTCACACCTCATCCAACTAAAAATTTCGTTAACTTTTTGTTTTTTAGATTAACTTGTTCGTTTGTATTTTTGCAAGTTCTTCAAGTGTGAAGAACTTTTGTTTTGTTTTCTGCTTTGTAAAGTAGGGAGAAAAACATGATTATGAGAGAGAATCAGACGTGAGAAAATAGATAGATAGGCGTGAGAGAGAGAGAGATGTGAGGTAGTATTCTCCTAGAACTAGGACTTTGGGCAAGTCATAGTCAAATAAAATATTTTAATTAATAAATAATAAACTTCAACTAATGAAATATGATTCCTTTTTGTTAACGCACTTATTACAATATTTAATTAATTAATTATTTTCCAATTCAAAATAAAAACAAATAAATTATTTCTCCCACCTAGTTTTGAACCCGGGTGGAGTAAGATTTTTACTACAGGACATATCGTTATTCGGGTGCCCCCTGCTAACAAATCCACTCCACCCATATTAATTAATCATTAATTTATATATTTGGGTTAAATTACGATAACTACCCTTTGCTTGGAACACACGCATTTTACCCTCCACAACACCCTCCAAACCTAGATTTCCATCTTTACAGTCCGTAAGTACTCCCTACGAGTAAAAATTTTCGTATTTGAGAGCTCCATACATGGTTGGAACCAACCTTCCTGGCTTCAAATCTCCCCCAAACATAGTTGGCTTTTGATGTAGGAAGGCTTGCCCAAAGTCTGGTTCTACACTACGCGCGTCAATCCGTGTGAAACTCTGGTCCAATCAATAAGTGCATTCTTTGCACATTAAGGTAATCACTTAGTATATCCATTTTTAGGGTTGTCCAACATTAGCATGCCATTTCAAAAGTCCTAAACCGTTACCATAGCGCCGCAACACAAAACACAGCCAAACCACAGTTCATTTTAAGAAACCTTAACATAATCCCCATAATTTCCAAACTACATATAAACACATAATCATAACGAAAATATGTTTTCATCCTATCCATGGTTTTCTACCCACTAAGATACCGAACCTAAATGATTCAATGGGAGCTAACTGATAGGGAATATTCAACGGGAACAACCCTATTTTCAGTATAGATTCTCCTGAACCTTAGGGTCCTCTTGGAAGGAGACAAAGATAGAAGACAACCCATACCTTTTTGACGTTCAAACCTTGACTTGCTGCACAATGAACTCCTCCAAACACAGCCCAACACCAAGAGTTCAATACCAAACTTGACGGACAACCTTCTCTTTGCCTACGTGATTGATTTCGTTGTTTGTTTTTATGCTTCTTTTGAGTTCTCAAGTATCGAGAACTTAATTTATCTCTCTGGTTCTTGAAGTTAATTTTTGGAAGAGAGAACGTGAGAGAAAGAGAATTATCGTTAATGTTGAGCGAGATGACGTGAGCGATATAGTTTTTTTATTCAGGCTTAGGCGTCCTATTTCGGACTTATAAACTACAGGATTTATGAAGAATGATAATCTGAATTTGTCCCTTTTATGTAAAACATCAAGCTAATAAATAATCATATGAATTAATTATCATTAATTTACCAACATAAATTTTTAAACAAAGAGATTTAATTCATTTCAATTCATCCACCTAGTTTGAATTAGGGTGGTAGAAGACCTTCACTCTAAAGCCGAATTTTCGGCCCTGGCTCCGAAAAACCCGCGGCCACCTTCCTTGATTAAATAATGAATACAAAATTCCAATAGATTTAGGGTAAATATGATACCTAAACTCTAAAACTCTACCACTAACCCTACCAACCCCTTGGCTTCCTGGAAACCTAAGATTTCCCCTTTTTAAGTCGCGTAAAGACCCTTCGATAAATTTTTGTATTAGAGATCCCTCCATTGATGACCAAACCGTTTCCGAGCCTCACTAACTCCCAAGTTAGTGGCTTGGCTGTAGCCAGGGTTCAAGGTTCTAGTTTCTACTACTACGCCCACAAATCCGTGTGAACCCCGTTCATAATCGTGGCTTCTAGACACATTACGCATACTTAGCATATCCATTTTAGATTGTACATTATCCCATTAGGAACATTCGTCCAGAATGATACTACTTACTAATCTTCTAATGCAGTAAAATCATAACCTCGTTTACTATATAACTATCAAACAATAGCAACAAAGAATGGAGAGATAAAAACATAGACTTAAGAGTAGGAAGTTTAACCTCAAGAGATGAATAATGAGAGTAGCGGGATCTCATATCGGACTCAGCCTCCCACGTTGCACCCTCAACAAGATTTTTCCTCCACAATAATTCACTGTGGAAATCTTCTTATTCCTCAGCCGCTTGATCTGTCTGTCTAAAATCTCAATAGGTACCTACTCAAAGGACAAGTCGTCATCAACCCCCAAACCTTCAAAGGTTGAATCGATGATGGATCACCTAGGCATTTCTTTAACATAGAAACATGAAATACTAGATGAACAAAAGCTAACTCCGTAGGAAATGCCAACTCATAGGCCGCCTCACCCGCACGCTGTAGGTTCTCATATGTCCAACATACTCAACTCAACTTCCCCTTCCTTGCAAACCTCTCACCCGTTCATAGTATATCATCCAAAAAAAATCAGACGGGTCAACCAACTATCAAACCTCTAAGGGGCCGTTTTTCTTATGTCTTCATAAGACTTCTGCCGCCACTGTAAGCGTAAGAAACCTGTCCCCTAATACCTTGACCTTCTTCTAATGCCTCATGAATGATTTTTTCCTCTTATATTGATACTTAAACATCGAACACCACCGACATTGGAGACCTACACTTCTACGATATAGTGTCCTCAAATGATTCCATCCCAATGCTGGACTATAGTTTGTTTATTAATAATACGAAACCTATAAAAGGCAGGATTGGTCGTCAAAACTACCTCTGAAGTCATCACACACCGGCCCCCCTCACATGTCCTCCAATGTCTTAATGGTGTGATCTGCCTGCCCATCAGTCTGAGGTTGAAAGGTAATACTAAGCTTCACCTACGTGCCTAAGATCTTCTAGAAAGATCACCAGAAAGGTAAAGTGAACTAAGCTCCTCTATATGAAATGATAGACAAAGGAATGTTATGCCATCTCACAATGTCATTAATGTAGAGCCTCGCATAATCCTCCCCTATGTAAGTAGACTTCATAGGGATAAAGTCGGTAGACTTATTCATCCTGTCCACAATAACCCATATGGAGTCATGTTGTCTCCTAGTCCTCGGAACACCAATCACGAATTCCATATTAATGGCCTCCCATTTCGAATTTCCAACCTCAATAATATGAGTAAGACCGCCAGACTTAAGATGTTCTGCCATAACCTGTTGACAATCAGGACACTGGGCCACATAATCTGCAATGTTCTTCTTCATGCCATCCCACCAATAAATCTGTTAAAGATCATGATACATCTTATTGGAACCTAGATGTAAGAAGTATTTTGAACCGTGGGCCTCTTTAATGATCCTAGTCCACCAAATCATCCACATGTTGTATACACAGCCTGTCCTGGTACTTAAGTATGCCGTCATCTCCAAAAAAAACAAGAACATTCATCTCACCAACAACTCAGTCTTTCAGCTTCATCACCACAGATAAAGATCTTGACTCTCTTTGACTCAACTACTAAGGATGAATTCCAAACTAGTATGAACGAAACACCCCCACTAGTGAGGTCAACTAACCGAACACCCAGTCTTTCCAGTCTATGTATATCTTTCACCAACTCCTTCTTCACATCCTCAACATGGGATGTGTTTCCCATGCTCTTCCTACTCAAAACATCATCTATAACATTATCTTTAACTTGATGGTAGTGGTCATTAATGTCATAGCTCTTTAACATCTCCAACCATCTCGGCTAACATAGATTTAACTCTCTCTGTGTGAACACGTACTGGAGACTCTTGTGGTTTGTGAATATATTCACATGTACCCCATGCATGTAGTGCCTCCACAACTTCTGTTCAAACAACACCACAAAGCCCCAACCAACCAGGTCATGATTGGGATGATTCGTTTTCATGAACCTTGAGCTGTCTTGAACATACGCCTATCACCTTAACCGAACCTGCAAAGAACACAACCCAAACCAAACCTAGACGCATCACAATAAATATGTAATTCTCACCACACATAGTCAAAAGGGTAAGCACCGGGCTGAATGACCTCTTTCCTTGAGCTCCAGAAACTCTTCTCACAAGTCTTCGTTTCATTCACATTGACTTCTTCTAGTCAAGCTATAGTGGTTAGTAATGGCAGAAAATCCCTCCACGGCAACGGAACCTGCGATAATAACTCAGCGCAATCCCAGAGCGTCCAAATAAATGTGGGAGTAAAGGAGCCAAGTTCTCTTCCTATGATCTACCTCCAAACCTTTGTCGACACAACAGGAACCAGGAAGGTCACTTTGATCTGACCAGAATTCACACTTACTCCTAATATGTGTGCATACAATGATGTTTGTCTAAGTACCTTCAAGGTTAATCCCAAATGTGGTCATGTCCGTTTTCCGTGGTCTTAGAGTCTATGAGAAGTTCATCAAATGAATACATGATGAAACACAACATAATAAATCTGTTCATGGATTCCTAACTGCAGCAGGTGCAGGTTGTGATGACCAATGACTGACTAAGAAACTCCTAATGACCATAACGGGTACGAATGATTGTCTTTAGGATCTCTCAATACCTAACCAAGCTGAAGCATTAATGTATGAGAAGAAACTAGACCCTTGGAGATGATGGAAAAACAGTCATTATTCTGTTGAAGTGGATGTTTTATTATTACAGTGAACATTGTTGAGCTGTCGAATCGATACCACTTTCTAAGGGTGCCATCTTTCTTTTTCACAAAAACACTGGCTCCCCAATGGGATCTGTTCGGCTGAATGACAACCATAATTGTGATACCTTTTCACTGCAGCGTCAACTCTTTGAGTTCAGCTGGAGCCATTCTGAAAGGAGGAAATGAAATTGGTTTAGTATCGGGTTCTAAGTAGATACAAAAGTCAATATCTCGAAAGGGATAAACTCCACGCAAATCATTAGGAAATACATCTTGGAACTCATTCACTACAAGCACTGAGTCTATGGAAAGAATTTCATGATCCAAAACGTTAACACTCACAAGATGACATAATATCCCCTTCGACATCATTTTATTGTCCTTATTATTTGAAATCAAGGGATTCGAATTACTCAAGTTTGTACCCCTCCCAAAGTAGCTCTTCTTCATTAGGAACAAAATCTCACAACCCTACTAGGCTACGAAATCCTCCAATATAACACACTTGAAGCAATCCATCCAGAATAACATCAAAATCATGCATAGGTAACCAAACCTATTATGCACACCTGTCTTACAACCTTCAACTATGGGCAATCCGTATATCCTATAAGTTTTCTTACATTTTCTCTAAACGGTGGTACTAACAACTATCAGATCACGTAGAACTTTCAGCATATCTCAAAAGTGGAGATCAAGGCAAGGATTTTACAAAGAAAAGTGTAGACCCTTGATAAATAAAGCAATAATATAAGTTCAGAATACTTGCAGCATACCTGTGACCACATCAACGGACTTCTCCCGCTCCTCCCTTCCCTTCAAGACATAGAACCAGTTCCTCTTATGGGGCTCGGCTGCTGTTCCACCCTGTGTATTTGGCCTAGGTTGAGCATTACCTCCAGCCTAACCTCTGTTATGTGGGATGTCTCTAACCATGTGCCCACTCTTATCGCAACCGAAGTAGGAATTAGTACCCTGTCTGCACTCTACACTATGAGCACAACCACACTTAGAACAGTACTTTCTGGGATGCTGCATCTCACCTCTATTTCCCTTCTTGGGCTCAAGTATGCCTCCTCTAGCTGTCGTACTCCTCTGAGAATTAGAGTTCCCAGAACTGTGTTGCCCATTTTTGAGCGTGGGCTGCTCACGGACGCCAAAATTATTTCTATGGCCTCCATTGCTTGAAAGCCCTCTTCTTGCAGTTGTCCTCTACCTGCAGGAAATGAACCATCAACCTGGAGATATCCATGTTATCATAGAGCATCGAAGACCAACACTCATCCTCCAATTTCCGTTGATTCCTGTGAGGAACATGCTCATCTAATCTCTGTTGTTAGATACAAGGGAAGTAGAATACCTGGATAGTTTAACAAACTTTAGGGAATACTCCCTGACTATCATGGATCCTTGTTTAAGGTTGATTAACTTCTCAACCTTCGTCTCCCTCATCTCTCTAGGAAAGAATATCTCCAGGATGGCTGTCTTAAATAGCTCCCAAATGACTGCAACTCCTCCCAAAACTAGGATTTCTTTCCACATCTTGCACCATGTTTTTGCAACATCCTTGAGTTGATAGGAAGCCAACTCTTCTTTCTCAGTATTTGGAGTCCCCATGGACACCAAGATCATATGCACCTGATCTACAAACTCCTGAGGATCCTCCAAAGTCTTAGACCCTGTAAAAATCAAAGGATTCATCCTTGTAAAGTCTCTCAGCATGTCAGCCATACTGTGAACCGGTGGGTTCTCCCTCTGAACATTTTTCCGGTTGACCTGGTCAGTCATGGCCTGGGCCTGCATAGTGATGTCCTATGACATCTGGGCCAGAGATGCCCTCACTTCATCAGCAGTCAACCCATCAGGGTTAACCGGCATAGCCACTCTTTAAACTAGAGCCTGGGGTGGAACCTAATTGCCCCTAACATCTACTCCTTCTCTTCTTTGACCAATTGTTCTCCTAGTTTTCATTTTCTGAAAAACAACAAGGATCGATGTTAGACACGCTTATAACACAATAAAAATCAGACATTAGGAAAGGCACGATAAGATTAGAAGAAGGGAAATTTTCCTATGCATCATGCAGTCTCTCATTCAGGATAGTGGTGCACATTACTACTATGACATATAAACTACTCAATGTGGTTGATGTGAAATTATTATCCTCGTAATTTAACCTAGCGCTCTGATACAAACTTTATCAGTATCAGAATCTAGACCCCAGACGAGACCAACGTTGTTGACCTCTCAGAGGTCGAAGAAAAGCCTACATACGTCATACTTACTTCATCTAGGTTGATTTTAGGAAAAAAATTGAATGTTTTTTACCTCACATTCATATTAGACAATCTACTTAAACTCATAACCGTTCACAAATCAACCATCTAATATAGAGATAATCAAATGAAAGAAACAGTTCATAATTGCGATAATTTTTTTTTCAAAACGACACCAATACAAAGTCTGAAAAAAAGTAGAAAGAAAAACTAGTGGAACATGCTCCACTAACTATAGGCTGCATTTAATATAGATAATAACGATAAAAATCCTCGAAAGCATGAGGGCCTACCAAGTCCAAATTAATGATCCACGTCCAGGTAGCTGCAACGTCAACCTATAAGCTCTAGTGTCCACCTGTGCCTGCACCTTAAAATATAGAATTGTATGGAATTAGTACACACTTGTACTAAGTATGGGTATATTCAAGCACACACCAAGAACATACATGAGTAAGAACAACTATTTCCTAACAACATGATTATGGAAAGTCAACTCAGTAGAGTCGCCCAATATTTATTAGGAAAGTCAGTAGACTTGCCAAATTTGGATTAGGAAATTCATGCCATGTGATTAACGTGTATCATCATAGTTATCATATTGCACACAACACATAACATCTTGCACATAACACATAACATATTGCATATAGAACATAACATTTTTTATAGCATTCGTTCATATGCCATGAGACCTTGAAATCATGTACTTTACATCAAGACTTCCCAAAATTGAGGGATCAACATATGGGACCTCAACTAGGGAGATTTCTTTAGAGAAAATAGATTTTTCTTCATTCATACGTACTTCATTTCATTTCATTCATAGGCTAGTGTGAACACCAGCTATACCTAGGATGTAGTGTAATACCTTCATCGGGTTTGCTATGAAATGATCAAGAATGACCTAGTCTCATTACTTGAGTCTAGCTCACCTCTTGATTATCCTATCATTAGACCTTTGGTATCATTCATTTCATTATGTGCATCTTTTGAGACTGGCCTCAATCGTTCATGGGGAAATTTAACTTTAACCGACATAAATCATGTGAGCATCATGAAATCCATTGTCTCCCCAACTACAAAAATAGGTTGAATCACCGGCCAAAGTGAGCCAAAAAATCCTAGTGTACATGGGAATTGAACCCATGTAGATCCCTATATTGGCATTATAGGTTCGAAGACTAGGAGATATAAGGAGACCCATACCCGGCATGCCGGAAAGTCTCATCTCATAAGACTTACGTGAACCTCCGCCTTTCCTTAAAGGAGGCATCACCGCTCATAGCTAGTCTATTGGAGCTCAGTATAAAGGTCCATTACATTCAACTCATATGTCATGGAAGCTTGCTTCTAGTATGAGGACATCTTAGATCAATTTATGATTTCTCATCTCATCATTAGTATTAAGTGTGTTAATCTCAATACATTTATTAGAGTGTTCATAGAGACTGGTCTTCATTAACTTTACACTCTCATAGGTGAGTACGTTTTAGTAACAGTTACTTAGGCTCATTTGAGATTTCTCTCATCTTTTACATTGGCCTCATATCATGTTGTCACCTAATTCATTAAATTTAAAAACAGTTGCTCTTAATTTTTACTCACCCCTTTTTTTACGTGAATGTTCATTTAATCATATGTAAATGCACTTGACCATTTAGTGTGTTTCACACTCTTACTTAACCCTTCTAGGGTTACATCATTTCATTATATACATCTTAGGTTCACTTATTTTTAAACATATGCTAGACCTATGGGTCTATACATACAAGCCATTAGGCTTCATTGATAGTTCGTTTAAATGATTCATATCTTCCTAAGATTATGTGATACAATACTTATGCATCTTGTATGTATGCCAAGATCTCGATTTCGATCTAAGTAAGCAGCATTATTCTTGAAAATTTAATTCACGTATGACTTATGTATCAATACGGAATTTGGGCAAGGGAACCCAGTTTCGAATCCCTTCGACAACAATTACATTTTTATTTATTTTATTTTGGTCCACACGGTATGGTAAACCATGATTGAGCCCCAACACCTTCGTTTCCTTTAAATTTCTTTCCTATGAAATTTCTCTTCCTTGGCTGAGGGGTTGTGGGATTGAACCCCCACAACTCCTTATATTTTTTTATTTATTATTCCTTGATTTTTTGGAGTTGACCATGAGTGTGTGGGATCGAACCCCCATAGCCTCAATTTATTTTTATTTTAATGCTCCTTTTCCGCCTATAGGTCATGGGTTCGATTCCCACACCCCACATTTCTTTTCTTTTCATTTTTTTTCTTAAGCGTGACCGAGAGGTTGTGGGTTCGAATCCCTGATGACCTCACCTAATTTACACTCATTTATAATTTCATATTTGTTCATCCATGTTAAGACGAAACCAATCTTACTAGTTTTTGGAATTTTTATCACGTTTTAAGCTCACTTTAAAAAACATTTATACCTAAATTCATAAGGTAATTCATAGATAATTTAAGATGTTCTTAGGTGCATTTTCTTGGATTTCATTTAGCAAAGAGATTATCACTCAAATCAGGCACACTTCAACTCATCTGAACATCAAGATTTACGTAAACATCTGTACATGAAATACAAAGAACTAAAATGCCATTTCAAATCCTAAACCGTGACCAATAGCCACGGCAACAAACCCAAACACACGTAGTTACATTTTCTGAAAACATTAACATAAGTCACATAATTCCAAAAATACATACTAACATATAATCATCAACAAAACATCCCTATTTTCTTACCAGCAAACATAACCAACCTATGATTCAATGGGAGCTAGTGACAGGGATATGCAACGGGGAACAACTGTAGTTTTCAGAATAGATTCGTCTGAACCTTAGGGGTCTCTTGGGAAAAGGACAAAGATAGAAGAGAACCCATACCTTTTTGACGTTCAAAACTTGACATGCTTCCCAAAGAACTCCTCCAAACACATGTCCAACACCGAATGTTCAACATCAAACTCGACGGACAACGTTCTCTTTGCTTACGTGATTGATTTTGTTGGTTGTTTTTATCATTCGTGGTGAGTTCTTCAAGTGTGAAGAACTTAGTTTATCTTTCTGTTCTTGAAGTTATTTTGGAAGAGAGAACTTGAACGAAAAGATAGAATGATCGTGAATGTTGAGGAGATAGACGTGAGAGAGTGAGAGTTTTGTTAGGCTTAGGAGCCTAGTTTAAGACTTAGTCAAATAAGGTTTTATTAAATGATAAATAATCTGATTTCCCTTTATTTTAATCAGTTAATAAATAATACATATTAATTATTACATTCATTTACCACAACTTATATTAAAACAAATTTATTCATTTGCTTCCCTCCACCTAGGTTCGAACTCGGTGAGCAAGACTTTCACTCTAAGAGCCAATTTTTTGGCCCTCCTCCCCAAATACCCCTCCACCTTAGAAATTAAATAATTACTTATGTATTTCGGGTAAATATGATATACCCTTAGCCCGGAAAAAGACTAATTTACCCCTACACCTTTTGAAACTCAATATTTTCCCTTTTTAAGTCTGGTAAAGACTCTTTCGAGTACATCTTCATATTCGAGAGCCCTACATGGATGGACCCAACCTTTCCTAGCTCAACTAACTCCCCAAGTTAGTTAGCTTGGTTGTAGTAAGGGTTCATAGATCTGGTTCTAAGAACATCAATCAATGTGAACCCTATCTAATCGTAGGCTTTCTAAACACATTAAGCATTACTTAGCATATTAATTTTTAGATTTCTTACATGCCATGATAGTAACATGCATCATCGTACTTGTCATTTTGCAAACAACACATAACGTATTGCACATATCATATCACGTAGTTCATATCATTCTTTCATATGCGATAAGAACTTTGAATCATGGACTTGACATTAGGACTTCCCCAAAATGAAGGCTAAACATCTGGGACCTTCAACTAGTGGATCTTCTTATCAAACAAAAGTCCTGCTTCATTCATTCTACGTACTTCATTTTCATTCTTATATACTAATACTATTTTGCAATCACTAGCATACCTAGATGTAGTTTAAATACTCTCATTCGGGTTTGTTGTTCAATGACCCAAGAATACCTAGTGTCATTACTACGTGAGTCTAGGTCCCTCTTGATTATCCTATCCCCAACACCTTTGGTATCGTTCTTTCATTATTTGCATTCGTGAGGGTTGGCCTCATTCTTTCTTTAAACTTTAACCTTAACGACATATACCATATGCGCATCATACAATCTAGTGTGTAATCCACACACCGAAAAGAGGTGGGAATCAAACCGCAAAAATGAACAAACATGCTACGCATTAGGGAATCAACCCTGCTAGATCCCTATCTTATTGGCAGTATATGTTCCAAGACTAGCATATATAAAGAGATCCATTCGAGCAATGCCTGACAGTGTCTCTCATGAGAGTTTACGTGAACCTGGCTCTCTTCCCGAGTAATGCCTCACCGCTCATAGCTAAGCTATCGGTGCTCAATATAAAGTTCCGTTAACATTCAACTCAGTACATCATGGAAGTTGGCTTCTAAATGAGGAACATCATAGCGCATGAGAATGATTTCTCACTAATCATTAAGTTATGTATGCATTAACTTCAATACCCTTTAATTAGAGTGGTTCATCGAGATTGGTCCCTTCATTAACTTTACAAGCTCATAGTATTAGTACGTTTTGGTAACATTTTACTTCGCTCATTTGAGATTATCTCATCTTTCACATTAGCCTCTTATATGTTGGTCACCGTCCCTCATTCCTTAACTTTAACACATTTTCTTTTCATTTACTCAACCCTTCACGTGAATGTTTCATTTCACATATGATGCCAATGGCACTTTCCATTTAAGTGTGTTTCCCCCTCTTAGTTAACCTTCTAGGGTTATGCATTTTATCACATACATCTTAGGCTCCCTACGTTTAAACGTATGCTTAGACACTTAGAGTCCACACATGCAAGCCATGTTTCTGTCGTTCATAGTTTGTCGTGATTCATTTTTACCCAGTATTATGTTACAGACTTATTCTCTTGCAGATAAGCCAATATATTGATTTCGATCTTTAGAAGCCTCATTCATAAATATTACTTACTTATGAATTTTTTCAATAAGGATTGGGCAAGGTAACCCTATTTTAATCTCTGGGGAAAACCATAATTCTTATTTTAAACTTGATAATTCATTTTTTAGATTTGGGGACCCTAGTTCGATACCCATCCACCCCAAATATTTCTTTGTTTATCTCCTCTCCTTTTTTCGTTAAGTCAAGGAAGTTGTGGAATCATCCCCCCACAGCTCATTATTTTTTCTTTTTAATTTATATCTTGAACTTTATCTCACCCTATCCATGAGTTTTGTGGGTTTAATCCCACTCTTCTCCACATTTATTTTCTCCTTTAGTCTTCTCCTAACTCTATCATCCATTCAATAGGTTTGGGGTTCAATCCGCAACTCACCACATCTATGTTTTTCCTTGCGTTTTTCTCACGAAATTTTTATTAAATTTTCATCTTAAGGAGGTCATGGGTTCATCACCATGATCATACTTTATAATTTTTTTTAAAATAAGCTCATTTTTTTAAAAAGTTGGTCGAGACTACAATTTCCAGCAGGCTGGAAATTTAGTCTCTTCCAATCCATTTTTGTATTAATATTTTGTTGATTTTTTTTGTATCTTTCATGTAATAAATTCTTGGGTTCAATCCTTAGTGATTTCACCTATTTTACATCCATTTTTCATTGCATTTTGTACCACTTTGGTTTGACGAACCCAACCTACCAAATGCTGGAAATTTTTCACTATTTTCAGCTTCTTTTAATGATCATTCATACGTTAATTCTTAAGGCATTTCGTGGATCATTTGGTTCATATTTAATTTTAAACTTTTAATGATTATATTCTACAAGAATTACACATTACAATCCAGCAAATATTACAACCACTTTTTACACTATTATTTACATCAAACATTCGCCATAAAACTCAACCATAAAAACATATCATTTTTTCACTATACTAATTACGGTGTTGACATAACTTAACTTTTTAAAATTTCCAAGACACATATTCATGACACATTATAAGAAATCACACTTCATACATAGAACTCTAGAACATACCACAACATCTCTCTTCTAACGTATTTCACATTGAGAATCAAAGGGATACAAGGGACAAGACTTCGTCAAGAAGCAACTTTTAACATTTGAATTAGCTTAGAAGAATAATTTCCAGTGTCTTATTTGGCCCATTTATAAAGTTTGATTTGGCATTGAGATTCCATTACTGGTTTTGATTCTCATTCTTATTTCTTGTGGAAACACTTGCATTCCAAACACTTACAAACCATATTAAACTTAAATACAGGCACAATAATTTAAAACCCTTCATTCCTTTCAACAGTAAACTTTTATTGCATAAATGACTTCTAACAATTCATCTTCTCAACACAATTAAAGGCATTACAAAACATTTTTTATCTCATGTAAATGATACTCTATTCATACGGATCTACCTATGAACTCATTACACATTAATTACAATCACAAAACCTAAAAAATTAATGATCAATTAAACTAATGAATCAATTAGAACCACATACCATAACTTCTCAAGATTTTCATTATACATATTAGTAAGAATCATAAAATAAGGGAGAAATCGAGATGAACATTTCAACTATTTCTTTGGGACAAAACCCTAGTTTGGTTTGCCTTGAATTCAAAACATTTGAAAAGCTCGTGGGGAAAGAATCCAAGATGACACCCATAATTATTAGAATTGAATCACGAAGATCACAACCTCAACCCTGTACTTTGTGCACGAAATCTATAAAATTGACTTGAAATCGACTAACGAGAACCGAGAGTATTTTTTTCCATTTTTCTTATATTGTTTCACTTTTTCAATAATCAGTTTCAACTGTATTAACGAGTGTCTAAGTCTTAGGAACTTAACATTGACTAAATAAACATAGAATAACTAACTTAAATAAATAAATCAATAAGCTAATTACAAAAATGCCCCTCCTAAATTGAGTAAAATTGGAGAGCATTTGACTTATCGAAATTCCGAAAATTTGCTTAGGTTCTTGGGTCTCACCATGAATTTAAATTAATTAATTAAGTGTCCAATGTAATTCAGTAAGTGACCTAGGCTAATTACTAAAGTACCCCTAAGTCCTTAGGATAATAACCAGCCCATTTGGATCATCCTAGGTTAGGTACTAGGATGTGTCTTTAGTTAGCTACTCGGCTTGTTTCAACCGGTTAGGTCTTAGGATTTAAGGCAAGTTAAATTTTGTTAGTTCTAGGTTAATTATCTAGTTAGGTAAGTTAGTTAGAGACTAGTAATGGTTAGGAATCTCGGCCCCACATGGCTTGACCCGACGCGTGCCAGACCCCTTACCGCCTTAATCAAATCGGTTGGGCTTGGTTGCTTGGACTCTCAGCCGGTAGCACATGTGCTTGCACATGTGTTGCCATGCACTTTCCTAACCATGCACTCTGTAGTTGCACTTCGAAAGTTCACTTCTTGTCCCAAGGATCCTCACTATGTTTTTGGGCACTACTTAATCTACATGATCATTCGAAATGATCATGTGCTACGATACCTAGACTTGACACTTGGATGCCTCGTACCTAATGTTTATACGTTAAGAAAAAAAAATTAGCTTAGGGTATTCATTTTAAAGGTACAATTCCTAAACAAGATTGGATTGGAGCATTTGAACATCAAAGTGTATTTTAAGTTACTTGTTAATACATAGAAATTGGCTAACACCCTTAAGCAAATATCCTCTAAATGCCCAATATTACTCAATATTCGGCATTGGGATGCCTATGTACCCCAGTAAATATTCTTACAACCTAATAGACTCTTCACTAGAGAAGTACATGTTCTGATATTTACATTATCCCCCACCTTAGGACTATTCGTCCACCCCGGATAACACCGAACATATGATTTTGAATGAAAAGGCCTATTTTCGAAAAACACATCCACTTGTTTGAAAAACTTACTCTTCTTGTTGAATATATGATTTAACAACTTACTCTTGATGATGTTACATCACTCAAAGCTTATCTGAGCTTCACATTGAGATTGAGAACTTTCTTTTCAATGTCACGTTCAGTCAAATGCACACCACAACCATGCGACACAAAAATCATTCAACTCTATCCAAAAACCAATACATGAATGCAAGCACAACTCATATTACTTATTAGTCAAGTATAAAACATCAATTATGGACTTTAAAACAACCAAACCGTCTAATGCACTTAAATTTAGAGTTTCATAAACAAAATCTGACGTAGGAAGAATATTTCTAACCTCAAGAACTGAACAAGTAAGGTTAACGAGATCTTATGTCGGCCTCGACCTCCCATGTTGCTCCTTCAACAAGGTAGTTCCTTCATAACACCTTTACGGTGGCAACCTCCTTGTTCCTTAGTTTCTTCACTTGGTGATATAAAATTTCAGTAGGTACCTCTACATAAGAAAGGTTCTCATCGACTTATAAACCCTCAACTGGATGGATGGATGGTGGATCACCTAGACACTTTTTAAGTATAAAAATATGAAACACTAGATGAACAGAAGCCAAGTCATTTGGTAACTTCATCTCCTAGGCAACATTCCCTACTCGATGTAGTACCTCATAAGGACCTATATACCTCTAACTCAACTTCCCTTTCATACTAAACCTCATTACCCCTTTCATGGGTGATATCTTCAGGTAGACTTGATCACCTACTTCAAATTAAAGAGCCCTCTTCCTATTATACGCATATGATTTTTGACGATTGTAACAAGTAGCGAATCTATCCCTGACGATTCTCACCTTTTCCATAGCATCATGTATGATCTCATGGCCAAGGATGGAAGACTCTCCACCCACCTCAAACTCTACCCAACAGGGATCTTACATCTCCTGCTATAAAGTGCTTTAAAAAAAAGGTTAATCCTAATACCTAGAATGTAGCTAGTATTATACTGAACTCAATCAGTGGCAAGTGATTCCCCCAACTCCCCTTGAGCATAAAACATCTCTCAGCATGTCTTATGGTCCTGAATGGTACGCTCTTCTTGTCCATCCGTCATTGGATGAAAAGTAACAATGAGCTTAACCTGTATTCCCAAGCTCTTTTGGAAAGATATCCAAAAGAGAAAAGTGAACTGGGCTCCGCTATCCGAAATGATAGATAAAGGTATCCTATGCCAGCTCGCAATCTTATAAATATATAGCTTAACATAATCTTCGGCCCTGTAAGTAGACTTCATAGGAATGAAGTGAGCATACTTAGTCATCTTGTCAACAATGAACCAAATGAAATCATGCAGTTTCCTGGTCCTGTGCAGACCTATCACAAAGTCCATATTAATAGCCTCCAACTTCTATGGTTGGATCTCAATTGACTGGGTAAGACCTCCAGGCTTAAGGTGTTCGGCTTACAATGTTTTAAATTGGTCACTCCTCACAACTAGAAATATCTCTCTTTCATTACTTTCACAATCACCCAATCGAGCTCCTTGACATCATGGTACATCTTGGTGAAACTTGGATGAAAGGAATACATGGAACCATGAGACTCTACAATAATAGCTCTCAGATTATCAATATTTAGCACACACAATATGCCCTGATATATAAGCACACCATCTCCCCGAGGAGAATGATTCATTCAACTTACTCAACACTGATTCTTTCAACTCCAAAAGTATTTGGTCGAGATGCTGCTTAGCTTTAACATCTACAACAACTGAGGATTCAGAAATGGAATTAAGTGAAACACTTCCACTTGGCCTGTCTTCCAGCCGTACACCTTACCTATCTAATTGGTGTACCTCTTTAACCAACTCCTTCTTCTCATCATCTATATTAGACACATTGCCCATGCTCAATTGGGTCAAAGCATCGGCCACTACATTGGCCTTACCTGGGTGATAGTGGACACTTATGTCTTAATCCTTGAGTAGCTGTAGCAATTTTCTCTGGCGAAGATTCAATTCTCAATGTGAAAAAGCATACTGAAGACTGTTAAGGTCAGTAAATACATAAACATGTACACCATATAAGTAATATGTTCAATGTTTTAACGCAAATACCACAACAGCTAACTCAAGATCATGGGTAGGGTAATTCTTCTCGTTGATTTTCAACTGTCTTGATGCATATGCAATCACCTTTCCATCCTACATAAGAACATATCCCAAATCTACTTGAAAAGAATCATAGTAAACCACATACAATTCATCACTCCTCGACAATGTATGAATTGGGGCGGAAGTGAGTCAGTCTTTGAGCTCTTGGAAGCTCTTTTCACAAATTTCTGGCCACCCAAACTTTGCCTTCTTGTTTGTTAAAGCTGTCAATGGAGAAGCAATACCGGAAAATCCCTTGTCACGCCCTGAGCTACCCCCAAGACGCGGACACGGAACCTAGGACCACAAGTGATCCAAGCTAACTGTGCTGTCATGATCATGAGCAACTAAGAAAATAAACTGTTGCGGAACTAATCATACTTCAAATTAAATCGGGGAGACCCATATTCTATAAACTGAGACTTTGAAAACATGATTAATACAAAAATAATTAACTCTACAAGATTAATCAAACTATTTCTAAAACTAAGCCTCTAACTAAACTAGAAATACCCGGGACAAGCCCCCAGCTAAATCTATCAAAACTAAAACTAAATGAATAAAGAACTGAAATGAGGCTCATGACGTTGTCCTCGGAGAATGAGGACTCAAACCCTGAATCTGCTGAACTGGAGATCAGGAAATCGATCTATGCGTGATCTGGATGTTGAAACCTTACCTACATATGAAATAAAGAGGTAGCGCATCTATGCGTCAATACTTGAAAGGTATCGAGCATGTAAGATTTGAGTAAAGTTCAAATCAGACATAACGGAACAATGAAACAAACGAGTATAAATAATCTGAACATGATGTGCTAATTTTTGAGATAAACTGATGCATGACCAAGTTATAACATGGCTAAAAAAACTGAATAATATCTTTACGGAGAAGATGGTCAATTCCGAGAGGTCTGACTGAACTATGGGAGCTACTAAGAACCGATAATATAACGACATAATCTAAACACGGATCCATGTATATGCCCCATGATAGACCCAATATACCCTGCAGAGGTATAAAGGCAAGAGCTTGTATGATCCTACACTGATTTCCCACAGAGAGAACTTCAACCTACTAGGCTAGTAGTTTCAGGGACTAATTGGGTACGCTAACCCTAGTCAACTCGTATTATCTACTTCCCGAATTAATTTGTAATTAACTGAATTATATTTGAATTTGTAACTACTGATTACTCGAAACTGAACCATGCATCCTTAGAATGCAACAATTAATCGTGTGGTCAAATTATGCATTTATAACTGAGGGCATGTATATCTGAGTTTCAGAAAATATTGACCTAGTAGTGTAATTCAAGACTAAAGAAATACAACTATTGTTTATTTAATGCATGAGATAATCTGAGTATAACTGATAATAAGATTTGGAACATATATTTAATAAATTCCATGACGTTTATGAAAGTTCTAGAAACCCTAGGTTTAATTGTCATATGAGAATCAAAACTAGTTGAAACTAAGGACCCAATGGGTGAGAGTAACCCACTAGTGAAATCCCACATACCTGGTGATGAAATCCACGGAAAAATACTTATGTTTTGGGGCTGGAATTGCTTGAGCTTGTGGCGTTCTTGAACTAGGGTTCTTGAGCTTTTTTCTCCTCTTTTTCTTCTAATTCTCTATGTTTTAGTTTAATGATTTGACTTGGATATGTTTTAATTATGTTTCTAGGATTAAACTGATTAAAATCTAATTATTTAGTGTCAAATAACGTAACTTAAGGTTTAAACAGAGTGGGAAAGGTCAAAAAGACCCCTGGGTAGGTTGCTGTCGGGCCTCACGACGGCCAGGAGTGACTGTCTGTCATGCAGCCAACGCCCCGTCGTTGGGTCCGTCGTGAGGTCTTGTTCGACAAGACTTTACTAAAATGTTCATATCTTTTTACTCTGAGGTTTTATTTTAAAAATGTCGGTGGATATGGAAAGACAATTCAATTATCTATCTGTGGGTAGGTCATGAGATACCTAATTCATTTTGTGCCAAGAGTTATGATCATTTTAGGTTGACGCAACTACATTTCCCCTTAACTAGCTGCAAATTTTCCACCAACGGTCAGACCTAGGGACCGTAGGTCCACATACGAACCATGCTGGTCATCCATACCTCTTGTTAGAGAGTGGTTGAAGGGAATCCTGATCGACGTTCACGGACTACGGACCGTCGTTTGACCTACGGACCATAAGTGCGTCCGTCGTCCAAGACGTAACCCATTTTTCTAGGCTGAAATTTTTAAGAGTTTCTGATCCCATCGACGGTTGGGTAGGACGAACTGTGGTTCAGGCTACGGTTAGTCGATGCCACTGTTGGTAGCACTTGCAGATTTTTCTGAAAAAACTTATTTTTGGCCTCTTTTGGCTACGGGGTGTTACATTATCACCCCGTTGAAAACATTCGTCCTTGAATGACGACTAAACTAGCTAAAATAGAGGGAGAGAGATGCAAACCCCACTACTAAACAATGAGAACTGAGTTCTGATTGAATTGAGTTCTGATTATAATCAATTAGCTAAAATTGAAAGTACAAACTTAAAAGGGACATGATTGTAAATGAATTACGCATGAATGACTTATAAAATTAAGAGGAACTATTACCTTACCTCAAGCTGGAGTGGAATCCGGAAGGAAAAAGGTAAGGATACTTGGCTTTCATCTTTCATGGCTTCTTGTGCTTCCAAGTAGCCCCTCATATGGCCTGGGTCCTCCACTCCCCAAAATCTTGACTTCCGACTTCAATTGTTTCTCTCACCCTCTAAATCTAACGAGGTCAAGAATCCTCAATGGTACAAATCCTCATAAGAAAGACATCTTTCACCGCCACAACTCTTTAATGGCACTATAAGAGGTTGGGTCACCCAACGTTTCACAAGAGTGAGATGTGTAAGACCGGATGCACTGCTGCTAATTTTTGTGGCAGGTCGAACTCACATAGCACATTTTCAATCTTCTTTGTATCTCATCACCCTTTCATAGTGAGACTTTAAAAAAACCCAATAATCAACTTGTAACTCAGTTCCCTTCTTCCTTACATCTGCATAAGATTTAGGGACGTCTTTTGCTGTCTAAGTCTATCTATAATTTTTTGCCTTTCTCAATAGCATAAAAACTGATCTTGGCATATCAATGCTGCTACAACCTACTTCAAACCAACAAACAGAGATCTACGCTAACGCCCTATAAAGCTTCCATAAGGGCCCATCTAATGCATGAAAAGGGTAGCTATTATTGTAGGAAAAAACTCAATAGAAAAAGGTGATCCTCCCAACTACCCTTTGAAATCGATCACACCAAGCTCCCAACATAATCCTCTAAGGTTGAAGTGGTACCTCCCTGCCGCCCTCGTCTGTGGAATGAAATGTTTTACTAAGGTTTAACTTGAGTAACAAGAACCTTTTTGAAATGACTCTGGTAGAAATGAGAGGTTAAACTACGGACCTCTAAATGAGGAATGATAGACAAGTGCCACCCAGGCAACTTACGATTTCAGTAAGGTAAATCTTGTCAGAGTCCTCTACCGAATATGTAGTGTTGACCGCCAAAAAGCGACAAGACTTAGTCATTTCATCAACTATCACCCAAATTTAGTCTTGCTGTGTGTGAGTACGAGGTAAACATATGATGAAATCCATATTGATCACATCCCACTTCCAAGTAGGAATATCGTTCTCTTGAGTTGGATGATCTACCTTGATATGCTGGCAATTGGGGCACTTACTCACAAAGTATGCTATATCCCTCTTCATGCCATTCCACCAATAGACTTCCCGCAGCTCGCGGTACATCTTAGTGGCACCTGGAAGAAAGAATACTGTACGTATGAGCTTGTGCAAGAATATGCTTGCCTCAAATCTCACACATCAGGAACACACATTCTCCTTGGGTAGCCAAGTACCCCATCTCCCCCTTGGATAAAACCTCCACTCTCTGATTGTTGCCTGCACCCTTTCCGTTAAAGGAGATCCGATCACTCTCTTTCTTTCCTTAACCTCTCACTACCAAAGATGATCTGCCCCATTCTGAACTGTTTACACCGCTTCTTAATATGCTCATAAGTCCAAACCACAGCCCCAAGGCCTATGAATATCCGTCACTAGCTCCTTTATTTTATCCTCGACATGGGCTAAACTACCCATAGATAATCTACTAAGAGCATCGGCCACTATATTTGCCTTTCCAGGATGATAATGCAAACTCATATCATAATCCTTAAGGAAATCAAGACATCTCCTCTGGCAAAGATTAAACTCTTTCTGGGTGAATACATATTGAAGGCTGTTATAATCGGTGAATACATCTACATGAACAACATACATGTAGTGTCTCCATATCTTAGTTCAAACATCACTGCTACAAGCTTGAGGTCATGATTTGGATAGTTTTTCTCATGCACCTTAATCTTTCTATAGGCATCAGATATAAAACTTATTCTTGCTCAAACACAACCAAGGCCAACCTGTATGTCATAGCAAAGATCAACACATAACAAACATTACCCAAACCCACACCACATCACCATCCACTCCACAACAATACCAGACAAATTCAATTGTTTTACACACCAACACATTAACCTCACATCCAACACAAACCCCAACCATTTACAATACCCGCCTCCGCCCGCCAAAATTTCCCGATCCCCTCTGCCCACCGCCCGCATCACGCACCAATTCGCCCCCACCACGCCCCCACCCCCCCCCCCCACCCCCCCCCCGCCGCTGCGCCCGCGCCCAGCACACACACAACTCACATCCCAACAAACTCACAACCGTCAAAACATAACCATTTAAACGCCCTCTATTAGATTCAAGATATTATTTTTTTTATTCAGATCTATTTTTTCAATTCTCTAATCTTTTCTCACAATCATTTACTATTGTAAGTTGACCACTTCTTGAGTCAACCTAGTTCAATTGTTTGAGCTATTAATTTTATCGCTTCCCACGAACCTTCTGTAATCATATTGATAAATGTTCAATGCATAAGAGTCCCTTATTAAACTGTGGTAGCTACTAATACCGATAATAAAACCCCCCATTACTAAACCGTGGAGTCGCATGTATACTCCCATGAAGGAACTCAATATACCCCTGCCCAGAGGTATAAAGGCATGCTGCCGTGATCACTAAACCATTTCCCCACAGAGGGCACTACAACCAACTAGGCTAGTAGTTCTAGGACTATATGGTATGCTAAACCTAGTCCCAAGTACCTCGGTAATATTCTACTCCCAATGAATTTTGTAAATTAACAATTATATCTGAATTTCTGTAAATAAATGGATAGCTCGAAACTGTATCATGCAACGAGAATGCAATAATTAATCTTGTAAGTATGCCATTTATAACTAGGCATGTATATCAGACGTATCCTGAAATATTTGACCTAGCATGTGTATTCAAGAACTACAGAATACAAAGCTGGGCTTATTTAAATTCAATGCGATAACTGAGTACCACCATGAATAATCTTGATTTGGAACTATATTAATAATTCATGAAGTGATATCAAGTTCCTACAACCATAGGTTTATCATTATAGAGTATCAGAACAACTGACTGAAACTAAGGACCCAAATGGGTGAAAGTAACCCATAGGGAAATTCCACATACCTTGTGATGAAATCTTGAAAAGTACTTTGTTTTCAGGGCTGGACTGTGGAGCTTGTGGATTTCTTGACTAGGTTTTGAGCTTTTTCTTTCTCATCCTCTAAATTATTCTAATTTTTCTAAGTTTGATTTAAAGATTTTAAACTTGGAATATGTTTTAATTATGTTTTCTTCTAGGCTTAAACAAAACTAACAAAAATATGATGATTTACGGTCAAAACGACATAACATAGGTTTAAATGGAGTGGAAATGGTCAAAAAGACCCTGAGAAGGTTGTTGTCGGGCCTCATGACGGCCAGGACTGACCGCCCATCGTGCGCCCGATGCCCCATCATTGGGTCCGTCGTGAGGGCCTTTTTGACAGGCCTTTACTAAGACGGTCATAACTTTTGACCGGAGGTCTTATTTTAGAAAGGTCGGTGGATATGGAAAGATAATTCAATTATCTATCTGTGGGTAGGTCATGAGAGACCTAATTAATTTTGTTCTCAATGTTATGATAATTTTAAGTTGACCCAACTACATTTCTCCTTAACTGGCTGCGAATTTTCCACCTCCGGTCAGACCTACTGACCGTAGTTCCACATACGAACCATGCTGGTTATCCATAGCCCTTTTCAAAAGGTATTTGAAGGGAGTCTTGATCGACGGTCACATACTAAATAACGAACGGACTTCATTTGAACCTACGGACTCGTATGTCGTCCGTCGTCAAGCCTAGCCATTTTTTTTCTAGTCCGTCGTAAAAGACTTAAGCATTTTTTCTAGGCTGAAATTTTTGGGAATTTCTGATCCCATCGACGTTTGTGCATGACGGACCATGGTTCACGCTACGGTTTGTCGATGTCACCGTTTGTAGCACCTGCAAATTCTCCTAAAAAAATATTTTTTTGTCTTTTTTGGCTACGGGGTGTTACAGCCCTCAATAAACTTGTAATAGTATTTAGAAAAACCCAAGAAACTCCAGATGTTTGTAGGAGTGAGGGGTCTCGGACAGTTCTTTACTAACTCAATCTTTTTCGGATCAACCTCCACACCCTTGTAGGACACAACATGACAAAGGAAGGTCACTAATCTCATCGAAAACACACATTTGCTGATATTTGCTTACATCTGATGTTCCCGAAGTACTTGCAATGTCATTCTCAAATGCTTTTCATGCTCTTATCAGGTCATAGACTATATGGAGATGTCATCTATGAATAGTATTAAAAACAATCAAGGTATTCACGGAAGAACCTATTCATAAGGTCCATAAACATGACTAGTGTGTTGATGAGACCAAATGGCATGACAAGAAACTCGTAATGACCATACCTAATACGAAAGGCAGTCTTAAGAATGTCCTATCTCTAACTCTGAGCTGGTGATACCCTGACCAGAGATCTATAATATCAAAGCATGATCATATAACCTATATTTTAGTCAAATAGAGAGACTTGTGAAGGTCAAGGGTTCATGAAGAATTTCATTTGAACCATCAACTATACATAAATAATATCATATCTTAATGTTTCAAAACTTTTCATGCAAGAACCAAAGACTTTGAGTAGAAATTAGACTATTCATCATTTTGAAATCTTTGATAATCATCTTTGAAATTGTCTCTAAGGTGATAGAAAGCCTTATATAACGAACTCCGATACCTTATTAGAAGAATCCAATGATAACTGAGCAAGAAACTTCATTTAATAACCATCTTCAAGTTCCATCTTCACCTTGAGCTCTCATGGAGTTTTTTCGAAGAAACTTGGGAGGAAATGTGTTTTTATTTAGGTGTTAGGGTTTAAATGAGAGTTTAATAACTAATATACTCTAAAAATACCCATAAACACTCAAAATAACCTTCCAAAGACTTATTGTTACGTGGTGTGAATTTACTAATTCACCTCTTGACCTTACACTGGCCTGCGCACTAACACACCCAAACGATGGATGGACCATCGACAACCCGTCCCTTGACCAAAGGATCATCTTGTTGGTCCGTGGCTTGGAATGAGGTTGGTATTTTGTCCTTTATCTCCCAAAACTATGTATCAATTGATTAGATGCTACCAACGGGGCGTCGACTGACCCACTGGGCGTCGATTCCGTTGGTGGGCTGCCTTGGGCATTCTTGAGCACCAACTTGTGTCCTTCCTCAAGGATCCTTGGATGGTCCTTGGGTATATTTTACCATAACTTTCCAACCCAAATATATTTGTATACGAGTTTTGGACCTCCAACATGAATCTCATCCAAAACGAACACGTAAAACTCGAAGAAACATGCATAGACACACAAGGTTGATTCAAGGCAAACCTTTCAAACGTCATGGACGTTTTTCGACGTTTGACCTTCAAAATTCATGAAACTTGACATACTGCCTATATACACCATAATAACTCATAGAAGGACCTTATAACCTCATTAATTATACATAAACACGTAAAACCACATATGAGGCACAAATATGACTTAGTCATCGAACGTCTTGGTCGTCCTCTGACGTTTGACTTCCAAAGCAACTAAACTCTTAGACACTTCCTTGAAACAACATTATAAAACAATTTAGGATGATATAAAATCACGACAACCATGTTAGACTCTAGCTTCTCCTAAGTCATTTTCGGGATCTTACAAGATGCTATAAGACGATAGAGTTTCCCTTCTTCACTATTATCAATCGTGCCATAGAACTTAACTCTATATGACCTTTCTATTATTTTTTATAGTCAGGTAGTCTTTTATATGTGATCTCTTGGATGAGATGGTATCTCTATGAATGAGGGAGAAAACGTGAGTTTTCATGCTGATCTTGGTTTTATGGCTAGATGAGTATAGGTAGATTTTGACTTTCTTTGTGTATTTCATGCCATTTATGGCTGTATAGGTGACTTAGGTTAAATGCTATGCTATGTGAAGATTTATTTTATGGTGTGGTTATAGCTCGTTAAATAATCTTTTATAGTTTAATTGAGTTTCCTTACTGGAATGACATGTCGTTATATGGTTTTCAATGATGGTAGTGTAATGTTATGGTTTTAGTTTAAAATTCTCTAGAAAAAATGTGTTAATTAGTAAGGATGCATATTTCCTTTATATATGTTTAATGGTTCAATGTTGTCCAATGTACGTGTCTGGTTTTTCATAGTTGCCTTGTTTGGATTGAAGACCTTTGGTTTGGCTTGATCCTAGAAGTGAGGGTAGTATGCTTAATTTTTAGAGTTATGATAAAGGTTAGAACGACCTAGAAGTTACCCTAGTGTGAAAACAAAAGAAAGAGTCCTTATGGCCAAGCCTCCTCTATTATACATGATGTAGTTGAGTCCTTATGTCATTAGTTCGTATAACCTAACTTGATTGTTATGGATTTCCTTTGGGTGTTAGGCCTAGAGGGATGGTGATGGTTGAGTTAGTAGACTCCTTAATATAAGATTAAGAGTTAGAACCCTCAACGATGTTAAACCTTCTTGTCTTAGAAGTATATGGATTGCTTTGTGACTTGCCTTGATAAAGGTGTTTATGGGCATGATGTTATTGGGCTTTGCTGAGTGAGGGTTAATGTGCCTAGACGGTATGATTTATTGTACCCTTGATGTTCCTTAGTTGATTTCGAATGAACTTCTTTATGCTGGAAATCACTTTTAGTTATATTGATGAAGGGTGTTCTTAAGCCTAGATCCAAATTGTAGGATCATTTTCTTAATCAGTAAAGTTGGTAAGCTAAAGTTCTCCTAATGTGGAGTTTAGTTTCACTTAAAGGGTTTACCCTAAGTGGGGGATGGTGATTTGAGACGGTAGGTTGTAGATATTTCTATCTTGTTCTTCTATTCAGACTTTCGCTTTATACCAAAGATTCCAAGTAGCTGTTCATGATAGGATCCTTGCATAAAATATAGTTGAATGTTTCTCCCGCTATTAATAGTCTTAAAATTGACAGTTTTTAAAAAATAGTTTGAAATATTCCTAAATTGCATGAAAAGGATTTTTTAATCACATTCATATTTTCTCATGTTGATTGTGTGCATCTTGATATGTTAAATGTGCATTAAAAAATCTTGATATAATATGAAGAGCATGCTAGATTTAACTTATAATTTGAGGTATTTTAAGCCACTAATGGGAAATTGAGTCTCCTTTAATTGAAAAATGATGAGTATCTTAAATTATATGAGTTTTATGGTTTTGGAAAGCATGATTGTACGCTCACTCTTTAAAACAGAAGGCATGTTTAGCAAATGACCTTGTGTGTGCCTAAAATTGTAAATATTTTGCATATTTGATGCAATTCTTATAAAGACTATTGTTTTGCTAGAAATTGAAGTTTATGTGAAATGACTTCCTACTGTTGTAATGTGTGTGATGTGAATTCCCATTTTGACTTTTTTAGGAAAAGAGTATGAGCATGTTTTTGTTAAAGTTCAGATGTTCTCATTAAAATGAATATACCTTTGTGCATTGCTTGCAAAGACCTCTATTATAACATAAGAGTATGCTAAGGAGACGGACATTGCTCCATAAACATAACTCAACAAGAAGATGTTAAGTATATCCTTAAAGGTTTCAGTACCAAAGCATAATGATTCTTTGTTGATTTACTTGACTTAAGTCTATATGCATTAACTATGAGTAACATGTATGCTTCTCGAGTAATGTTGAACTTGCCTATATGTTACTAAAAAGTTGTAGCATAATTAGGTCTTAATAAAATGAAATGTAAAGACCATGTCATGATTAGGAAAAGTATATTCCTTCTAGAAACATGAGAGATGCCTTTGTGTTTGTTGCATACATAGTGAGTGAATAAAGGTTTTGCTTGCTTGTGTGCATTGAGTGGTAATTGATATGAAAGTTAGTTATCATTGTAAGTTTAGTTTATTGACTTCTATGTGAAGATGTGTTGAATGTGGTGAACTTCTCTATGATACATTGAGTCATTGAATGTATTTCAAAGTGTCCCAAGTGTCATTCGAGGACAAATGTTCCCAAGTGGGGGGGATATTGTATGTCCTCTCAAAATAAAGTTAGGTTCCTATAGACTCACATCTACTTGAAAAGTTATAAAATATGTTAAAGAAGTATTTTACAGTTTTCATACATGATTTGAAGTGATTGGGAGATCAAACATCTGAGACGTTCAAAAGTTAGCCCTTGAAACGTGCTTGTATGTCTTAGAGTGTGTTGATATGTTTTCTTTGTTGTTTCGAGTTAAAACTGATGTGCCAGACTTCTAACATGTATACGAGAGTAATTGAGGTGGAACCGTCTGGAAAAACTACCCAAATACAAACAAAAGGGTCCTTGAGGAGGACACAACAAGATGCCCAAGGCAACAACTTTTGTTCCCAGGTGAAATAGGTCAGCGTCGCGGACTTGGTCCTCTGTAGGTCAACAAATTTCTCCGCATCACAGACACAACGCAGAATAAACTGCCCTGGAAGTTATCTTCAATAAAATTATGTGGAACAACTGCCCGTCGCAGACTTGCTACACGAGGAAGATTTGAAAAATTAAAGTTGAGTTTGACATGTCTAAAATTCAAAATAAGTATTGGGGCATTTTGGTTATATTGGGAGACAACTATAAACAGTTCTTAAGACGTATTTAACCCCTTTCCCAAGTAAAAACCCCAACAGCCAATAAGAAAATAAAATCCCAGAAGCTCTCTTCTCTTCCAAATTCTCTCAAACCTCCATTGGAGGATAACACAAGTTCAAGCTAGGGGCATGTCTCTCATCGTTTATTCTCAAATTTCTTATGTATTTTCACTCAATAAGGTTTTGTGATCCTTCATCCTCAGTTATCCATTCACGTAAAGAGTTCAATCAAGGATTTTAATGTGATTTAAAGACAAAAATTTCCAATTTTCAATCTAGCCATGGGTTCTTTCTCAAATTGATTTCAAAAGCATGTTTATGACAAATTCAGGATTACCTACTATTTTAAAGATGAATTTCAATCAAATTTCATTATGAATCCATGAATTCCTAATTTCTCAAATTGGTATGTTATATGGATCTTGTGATCCTTACTCTATGTTGATTGAATTATGTTTCAATTATGTTGAATTGCCTATTAATACATTCATTCTTTTGAATTGAATATGAATTTTTTATGAGTGATCAATGATTATTACGGTTTAGGGATTTGGTAAAATTGATCTTTATTCCTCTACTCTCTATAGACTTGGCGAAGTAGTGTACCTAATGTGATCTTGAAACCCTCATGTTTAAAGTATTTTTTTTTTGTAATGGTAACATTAGATACTGTTTTATTCATGTATTGATGTTTATTATGTGAATTGATCAATGATGATCAAATCTTTGAGATATAGTAAGTTTGCCCTATTCTCTCTACTTTTCTATAGAATTGCAAGATTCTTGGCCTTATATGGCATTGTGTGGTATGATCCACTTATGGTGGCGGTATTTACTTCTTGTAAATGTATATATGTTTTGATCATGGCCTTGAAAGAAAATTGGTGCAATATGAATATGTGCTTATAATTATCACTATTTGAAGTAGGATGAGATTATACACTAAGGTCTTAATAATTTCTATCTAGAATGAGTCTAAATATAACATATTGATTGACTAATGCACCTCTTACACGCTAATATTGGTAGTATTTACACTTATCTGATGGTCGTGTAATGAGTTACTTCTATGGCTTATCATATAATATGAGGGTCAATGTGAAGTATGTGTCCCCTTATGAGATGATGATGTTTTCATTTGTATATATGTTTTATGAATAATTATACTTTTTATGTAAATATCTTTATTCTTTAAAGGGTAATGCTTCGAGTGTTGATAGTGTAATTGAGATATTATCTACAGCATTGCGAACCAATCACACAGAGGCCAGTTGGGAAAGTAATAGGATTTAAAAGTAAAATGTACTTCACCTGTACGAGAAGAAAGAAGTTTCTTCCAATGTTACTGTAAGGTGCTCCTAAATGTGTCTTTATTGCAATGAATGATTTTATGTAATATTATGACTCTTTTATATGCCTAAATGAAGTATGTGAATTTTTTGATGCTTATTGTATCAACTTTCATGAATTTTTCACAAAAAGGCATGATATATGTTTTCAAAGTAATATTTCCTCTTGAAATGCATGTTTTTGCATGGTTGCAATACTTAGTGCATTCGTGTACTAAACCATTCTTCTTCACCTTTCTAAACAAAGTGTAAGTTATGGATGCTTAAAGTTTGTCTGCAAAGTGAAGGGCTTGATAAGTGTTTCCCAAGCTCAAGAAAGGGGTCCTTATGTTGAAAGGATTTCATATGTCAAGTTTATATTTCATGTATTGCATTGACTTAAATATTATGTTATGTTGTTAAAGGTTGTGTCCATATTCTTCTATATTGTGTGAAATCTAAGACATGGAAAATAGACTTAGAGTCGAAAATATGTTACTATGAACATTATATTTTATAATATAACTATATATATATATATATATATATAGACTATAATATATATAATCTATATGAATCGATGTTTAATAGCATAATGGATATGTCGATGAGAAGTTTTATTTTCCGCTAATTTACTATGATAAAAAATGCGATGACTGAAATTATGGGATGTATAATGACCTCCGAGAGTGTCAAGTACCCTCGTAATTCTAGGGGTGCTCCCCAATCATGAAAACACTTGGTCATAACTGACTTAAACATATCAGCAACCATATTGAGTCCTATGTTGATATCTTTCACAAGTACACACATCTTCTTATTCAAAGATTCAACTCTGTCACGAGCCTGATTCTGGAATCGGAATTGCAACTGGCATCGATGACCTCTCCCGAGATCGTAGACAAGCCTCTTCTTACATTCATCACATTCATCTATTTAAATTTGCGGAAAAATTAAAACATTTTAAAATGTATAAAGTAAACATAGACTTCTTATAGTTATTACATTGTTAAATCATATACTAAACTCAAAGTAAAGAAACAACCATCTAATAAATGCGGAATAAATTAAAATAAAAGAATAACATATCATAGTAGATTGCCAAAACAACCTTATTACAAAGCTTAGAATGAACGTATGAATGAAACGATAAGGACAACATCCACTAGCTTTGTCTGAAAGTACCGCTAGACTAAAAATTGTAGAATCCTAGAACTCATGAGGACCAACCAAATGGTCAGGAGAACGTTGATGTCCAAACCGCTGCAAAGAATCTTTAATCTTCTCTCTGACCTGCACCTATAAAAATCGTAAATTGTATAGAGTTGACCTGCACCTATAAAAATCGTAAATTGTATAGAGTTAGTACATACTTGTACTATGTATGGGTGTATGGACATATACACATAAGGCTATGAATGATCAAGGAAAGATCTTCCTAAACAACATGCCAATTCTTGAAAGTGACTTCACTAGACTTTTCTGATTCGTCATTTATGTATTATGTTATAAATATGACGTATTTTAATGCATTCAAATAACACAACTTATTTTCTATGTGATTGCAAGACATTAAAATCATCAATATATTTTAGAACCACTCGGGCGAGAATACAGAAATTAAATAACCCCCAACTTGAGAGCTCCCATTCTTATACTTCGTTTTATTTTCAATCTTTTTCTTCATGTTGTTGTGTAGGTCAATAATTCCTTTAGTCCAATGTTTTACTTACAAGTGCAATGATTCATTGTAGTTTTATACCCACAATTAATCATGTACGTAATCCAAGGACTGAGGAAAGATTTCACTACCATATAATGAGTCATTCGTTACTCTATTGTTTCATTAAAATTTCATACTCCAATTTCTATTGGCTATGCCATTTGTTTCATTACTTTCATGATAGGTAAGTTATGAGGTTTTTAGTTGTCGTTATGTTTCTTCTTCCTTTTATTGGGATCATATAAGAAGCCATTATAAGCCAATCACATTTGGCCTTTCCCATTATTTGCAGAAACTTCGTAAGTATTGATATTGGCAATTGACATTGTTATTCACATCTTTTCTATAGCTCACATTGAACATACGTTCCATCATCATTATTTCTTGCTTTAATAGGGAATTTTTTATAAGTAAGATCATCTGAGCTAACATGAAATCCAGTGTCTTCCCCATATCGAAATGAGGTGATCACCGATTAAAATGAATCTAAATTATGTGACGACCATGATAATCCAGTGTCTGCTACCACACGTCGAAAAAGGTGATTCACCCGCAGAAGAGGGGGGAGGAAAGAAAAATGTGATCCATCTCACAGTGTTTCACTCCACATTGTCTGAAAGAGTTGGATCACGCATTTATGAAACCAGAACAGTTTTTGAGCTTACCATATGATCATATGAGCTAGACATGAAATATAGTGTCTACCCCACGCCAAAAAGTGGTGATCTCACTGGCCAAGCTAAAATCGAAACATACCTAGCTCTCTTAGGTTGAAACCACAAGCTAGTTGCTATGTTGGCTAGACATAGTTCGAAGATTAGGGACTTAAGGATAATACTGATTCACCTCGGTGATAGCCTCGTCTCATGAGACTTCTATGTGCAAGAAAATGCTCATAACTTGTCTATCGGTGCTTTGCTCACTTTCATTATCTTCTTTATCTTTTAGAATTTACTCAAACATTATGGCAGCTTTCTTCTACTTTGAGATTTACTTACTCTATTATATGACTTGTCAGCTTCATAATTACATGATGAATAGTGAATTTTCCTATACAGACCATCCTTATGGTATTAATGTACTTGTCTTAGACGTTCTACCACCTTTATTCACATGAGTTTTACATAGTAGCTAGATGTAAGTGAGGCTGTGATCACTTTGTTTAACACCTCATTCTGGTAACTATTCTTGAAACATACAGACATCTTTAGTTATAATATGCTCACGATTACTTCTACTTTCTTTTAGGGTACACATCATATCCTGATTTATAGACGCTGAACATTTGGCTGATTTAATGGAACATACATAAGTATCAATATTTCATTTTTTAGAGCATGTTGGGCTTTTAACCCACATTAACATGGAAATGCCCTTGTATTGGATCCAATATGAATTACTTATAGATCTGTTTATATTGTCATTTCAATTACTTTGGCTATATATGATTGGCACCTAAAATAGTATTGGCATAAAGCAAATTTCCAAAATTCGTTCAATGGTATTAATTTGATATGTAGTAACCATTATAAATAGTTTAATTATATTTAAAGAACATATAAGCCAATTCCGTTAAACTATGTTGGACAATGTTTTGTTATCCCATTTATTCGCATAAGCCAAACATACTCACTCAGATGGATGTCACATGGAATCTTTAATCCAATATTAGATTCATGACTTTAAGCTAACGTATTCCAAATCATGGAAAACATCTTATAACATGTGGTGCGTGAATATAACATCTTCATATGTCCACATAACATAAGTAATGCAATTACGACTCCAACATTCAAGACTCAATCTTTTCGGCACATAACTTAGCAACAACATCGCTTCTTTAGTTCAATAAGAAACTTTAGAATCATATGATTGGAAATCATACAGTTTATTCGATAATTTAACAATCAAGAGTCCTATATATTAATACCAGCCACACCACCTAACCTGTTGGAAACTTTGGGAACAACCTATTTTTACATATTTTTATGATTCCCCCAAACGAAAATAATCTGGTAAAGAATTAGCGGAGATAAACATACCTTATTATAACAAATCTACTAGACACCTTGAACCGAAACTTGGAGCAAAACCTGAAATAGCCAGAACATCTATGAACTTTTCCGTCTCTTTCACATTCGTGTGATTTCGTTGTAATTCCAGTGTTTTTAATTTGAGTTTAAATTTTATAGGAACTGATATTTACTCATTCAAATACTAAACTTAATAATTGAATTAATTCCAATAAATTAATAATTACATAAAATTCCCTCGTAAAACTACTAGAACTAGTCTGAAAACACCAACACTACGAAAATCTAAAAATTTTCCTAAGAAATTTGGTTTTGACCATTTAAATAAATATAATTAAATGGCTAATTTAATTACTTAATTCATAAAAAACATGACGAATCAACCATAAGAACTCAGTTTGTTACTAATACATGAATTTATCAATTACATACATAGCCTAAGGATATCATGAAAATGTCATATAACACATATGACTTCCAAAATAGGAAAGACTGAAGGGACACAAACTTCACCTAGAGTAACAGGAGGTTTTATGAAACAAATGATGAGGATAGAGGGACTTCATATTGTCCCTTACCTCCCAAATAGAACCCTCCCAAATTGGCCCTTATCACTCTAACCATCTCTAAAGACTCATGCATGATCTATAGACCCAAAATGGATGACTCTTCAACCTCAAACCATACAACTGGAGACCTACACCTCCTACCGTACAGTGCCTCAAATGGTGCCATCCCAAAACTGCACTGATAACTATTATTATATGAGAACTCTATCAATGGTAGATTGTCGTCCCAACTACCTCTAAAGTCGATCATGCACGCCCTCAACTTGTCCTCTAATGTAAGTATGGTGCGCTCTACCTGCCCATCTATCTCTGAGGATGGAAGGCAGTACTGAGATTTACCTGGAGATACTTCTGGAAGGATCTCCAGAAATGCAAAGTGAACTGAGATCCTATATGTGAAATAATAGACAAAGGAAACCCTTGCCACCTCACCATCTCATCAATTCAGAGTCTCGCATAATCCTCAGCCCCGTAAGTAGATATCACAGGGATAAAGTGGGCAGACTTAGTCATCTTGTCTACAATAACCCATATGGAGTCATGCTGTCCCTAGTCCTTGGAAGACCAACCATGAAGTCAATTTTAATTTCCTCCCACTTCAAAGTCGGAACCTCAATCATCTGAGTGAGAACACCGGGCTTTAGGTGCTCATCTTTTAACTGCTACAATTGAGGAACATGCCACATACTAAGATATGTCCTCTTCAATGACATCAACCAATACATATACAAAAGGTCACTGATACACTTTGTGGAACCTTGGATGTATGAATACTGGAACTCATGGAGATCAGCAACAATCATTTGTCCACAATTCATCCACGCTAGTATTCAACAAGTGTTCCTGAAATACTAAAGTATTAGTCACCATCCCAAAGACGGACACATTTACTTCATCAAGCACTGAGCTCCTATTCAACACCATCAAAAAAGGATCAAGATGCTAGACCCTTCATGACTTCAACTACCAGGAAGTCAGAACATAGGTGAACTAAAACACCCCCGTTAGTAGAAGACCATCAACTGAATACCCAGTCTTGCTTAGTCTATGTACCTCCTCACGAAGACCTTCTTCCCATCAGCAACTTGGGTTGTAGTCCCACATGCGAACGTATCTCAAAAGCATATCTACAATATTTGCGCTTTCACTAGATGAATGGACTCTCATATCTAGTCCATTCAACATCTCCAACCATCTCCGCTGACGTGATAAACTCTCTCCTGTGTGAAACACTACTGGAGACTTTGATGGTCTTTGAATAATCCAACGTAGCACTCTGTATAACAGTATGCCTCCACTGGTTTCAAAGCAAACACCACAGTCACGCCAACTCCCAATTCATGAGAGTGGATTACTTCTGTCATTAACCTTATATATCTGGACGCATAGGCTAATCAACCCTTCCACCTGGCATAAGAACACCAATCCAAACCAACCCTAAGATCGTCTCCCATAAAACCAGTATAATTACTCACTAACATTTAGGTAACAACACAAGCACTGGCTGAAGATGAGTCTGGTCCTTGAGCTCCTAGGAACTCTTCTCACAAGTACCCGCCGCCTTCGTCAAAACTTTCATTTTCTTTTTATTCAAGTTTTCAGTGGGTCAGCAATGGAAAGAAAAACCCTCCACAACCTCGGTAGATAACCTCAATCCCTGGAAGCTACTGATATAAGGTAGGAGAAGAGGTCTTGGAAAGTTCTTACAACCTTAGTCTTCCTAGTCACCTTCACCTTTGATCGAACACACTACCCAGAAAGGTCACGATCTAGCCAGAGTTCACACTTGCTGAATTTTGCATACACTTGAGTTTCTAAGTACCAGACAGTTAGTCTCAAAACGTTGTTCATGCTCGCTCCTTTGTTTATAGAGTAGATGGAGTGTCATCCAATGAATACTATGACAAAAGGAATAAAGTAGTGTTCACCGAAGAATGTTCAATGAGGTCCCTAAAATGTAGTCTGGTGAATTAGTATGAGACAAAAATGAACATGAACAAGACTCATAATTACACCATAACGGGTATAAAGGGGTTGTCTTGAAATTCTCATCACCTACCCTAAGTTGCTCTACGTGAACGATTTTTAATCTTAAGAAAGAAACTAACAGCTTGTAGCTGATGAATTACGTCCTCTATTCTTAGAAGTGGAACACAACGGTTCTTTATAGTGACTTTGTTTAGCTACCGATAATCTATACAACCTTTTGAAGGTTCCATCCTCTTTCAAAAACATCGCGTTGGAACTCTCCAGGGCATATGCTCTGCTGGTGAAGCCCATTAATTAGTTGAATCTTTCAACATGCAGCTTCCACGTCTTTGAGTCACTGGAGTCATTCTGTAACAGGTGATTGAATGGTTTGGGTGATCGGTGATCTCTAAGTCGATAACAAAATCAACATCTCAGGGAAGGGACGCTAGGAAAATCATCTGGGAAAACATTGTGGAACTCCTTCACTATAGGCACAGAGTTATGGAATGGATGTCATGATCAGATTTTGCACTCATCTTTATTTATATAGACAGACATACACATCCCTTGGAACATCATATTTATTAGCTATTAGGTTTGTGAAATCAATGAATTGAACGACTCTAATTGTTCCCCTCCAAGCAACTAGACTATTTCATTAGGGAACGGAATCTCAACAACCTACTACAAACAACAATCCCATGAATCATAACATTATTGAGGCCAATCCATACAGTATAATATCAAATTACATTCATGGGTAACATCAACAAGGTGATGCACACATAGGCTTAAACCACATCTACATACATTGGGTAGTCTTAATCTGTAACCACTATCAGCTTCACTTTATCTCACCAAGGGAGTTCTAACTACAATCTAATCATGCAAAACCTCTGGTAATGTTCCAATCAGTAATCTAGCAAGCAACAAGTCACAAAATGAAGCGTATACCCTGGATAAATGATACATAAAGAAAGGTTTTTGAAAACTTGACAGCATACACTAGTCACATCCCCTCAGGCAGACTTCAGTCGTGCTCATTTCTACCCTTCAACCGTAGAATCGTTCCATCTTAAGCAGGCTCGCCTATAGTAGCATTCCTTGGGATTTCGTCATCCTAGGCTGAGCAATTACACTCCATCCTGAACCCCTATTTTGTATAGGGCAACTCCATTACCATGTGTCCCATTTTCCACAACCAAAGCATGCTTTGTGCCTAGTGTTCAACAATCTCCACTATGAAACACCACACATTGCCAATCCTTTATTGGAACGCTGCACATCAACCTCCATTGCCCATCTTTGGCCCATCGGGGTCTGCCACCATCTATGATGTTACCACTCCTATTAGAGTAGGTCTTCCCTGAACTCTGATGCCCCTTCATAAATCTAGGCTTATCACGAACTCCAAAAGTGCTACTGCCACAACCTCTGCTGGAACATGTCTTGTTAGAAGGGTTGGGCCATCTGACCTCACGAATTCTCCTCTTCTTCCAGCTGTCCTCAATCTGATGGACATGTACCATAAGACTTGACAAGTATATGATATCATGGAGAATCGCAGCCCGACACTCCTCCTCCAATTCCTCTTAGATCACTACAAGGAACCTACTCATCTCAACCCTGTTGTTCAACACAAGATAAATGTCATACCTGGAAAATTTAACGAATTTCAGGGAATACTCCTTGATAGTAATCGAGCCCTGCTAAAGTTTGATGAACTCCTCAACCTTAGCATCTCTCATCTCTCTGGTAAAGAACCTCTCGAAAAAGATGTCTTAAATAGCTCCCTTGTGATCAGACCTCCACCCAAAGCTCGGCTATCCTGGGACATCTTGCACCAGGAGTGTGCAACATCCTTGAGTTGGTAGGAAGCCAACTTAGCTTTCTTAATCTCTGTGGGCCCCATTGCCACCAGAATCTTCTGGACCTCCTCCACGAACTCATGAGGATCCTCTGCAGTATTAGATACTATAAATATTGGAGGATTAATTCTCGTAAAATCTCGCAACCTATTCACCATATTGTGGGCTGGTGGGTCCTCCTGTTGAACCTCCTGTCTGTTGGCGTGGGTCGTCATAGCTTGAGCCTGCACAGTGATTGCTTGAGCCATATGTGCTAAATCTGTCCGCACCTCTGCATCAGTCAACCCAACTAGGTTAACTTGCGTGGCCACTTCTGTAACTGGTGCCTAGGGTTTAACTTTGTTGTCCCTAGCAGCTGCTCCTACTTTTCCCCGACCATTGTATCCCCTTGTGTTTATTTTCTAAAAGAAATAAGAACTGATGTTCGATATGCTCATAAAACCATGAAATCAAACATTAAGGAAAGTACGATAAGACTAGAAGAAGGGAAATTTTTTTACGGATCATGTAGTATCTAATTTATGATAGTGGAGCCCTTCATTAACATAAGTTAGAAACTACTCGATGTGGTTGAGGGGAACTTATTATTGTTGGAATTTAAACCTAGTGCTCTGATACAAACTTTTTCAGGAGGATAGGAATCTAAACCCGAGACGAGACTGACGTCGTTTACCTCTCAGGGTTCGCAGACAAGCCTACATACTTTATCGTGCACTTTATCTAGGTTTATTTTAGTGGAAAATTTTGAACTTTTGTTTACTTAAACTACATATTGGAAAACATTTATCTCACATAATATTATCAACGTAAACTCATAAGCATTTACAACAACAATCTAACTCAAGATAATCAAATGAAAGATATAGTCATAAATATAGAGTTGACAAAGTGGAACTAAACAACATCTGAATGTAAATACGAAAGAAACGCTAGTGGAACATACTCCACTAGCTCATGCCTACGTGTATGCTAGAATAAATCAGTAAGATTCCTTGAAAGCATGAGGGGCCTACCAAATCCGAATTAAAGCTCCACGTCTAGGTAACTAGTGTATCGACTCATAAGATCTAACGTCCAGGTGCACCTACACCTAAAAGTAAATAAATATACAAAATTAGTACACACTTGTACTAAACATGGGTATATGAAAGAACACACCACGGACATGCATGATTTAGAATAGCTCTCTCCTAATGATATGAGTTATGGAAAGTCAAGTCAGTGGACTTGCCAAAATTTGATTAGGAAAGTCATGCCATGAGAGACATGCATAATCAGACGTATCATATTGCACACAACACATAACATATTTCATATAGCACATAACATATTGCATATAGCACATATCATATTTCATTTAATTCGTTCATATTCCGTGAGACCCATGGACTTAACATTAGGACTTCCTAAAATGAGGGATCAACATATGGGACCTCAACAGCCTTCTTTAGCAAACATAGAGTCTGCATCATTCTTTATTACATACTCTATTTCATTTCATTCATAGTCTAGTCTAAACACCATCTATACTGAGGATGTAGTTTAAGACTCTCATTGGGTTCACTGTGCAATGATTAAGAATGACCTAGTGTAATTACATAAGTATACTTCACCTCTTAATTATCCTACCCAAACAACTTTGGTATCGTTCATATCATGGTATGCATATCATGAGGCTGGCCTCATTCTTTCTTTGAGAAATTCAACTTTTACCGACATAGATCATGTGAGATCCATGAAATTCTGTGTCTACCCCATAGCTAAAAAAGGTGGAATCACCGACGAAAGTGAAACCAAAATATGCTAGAGTATATAAGGAAATGAATCCTGCTAGATCCCTATGTTTGTTGCATATGTTCTATGACTAGGAGATATAAGGAGACCCATACCCGTCTGGATGGACACTCTCATCTCATGAGAATCACATGAACCTCTTCCTTCCCAAAATAAGGAATCGCCACTCATAGCTAGCCTATCGGTGGTCAGTATAAAGTTCCATTACATTTATATAATACATCATAGAAGCTGACTTCTTGCATGAGGGCATTATTTCTCATTAGATGATTTCTCATATCATCATTAGTATTAAGTATGCATTAATTTAATACTTTAATTAGAGTGTTCATAGAGACTGGTTCTTCATTATCTTTACACTCTTATAGGTGAGTACTTTTTGGTAACATTTACTTAGGCTCATTTGAGATTTCTCTCATATTGCACATTAGCCTCTTATCAATGTTGTCACTACATTCATTAGTCTTAACACATTTGCCCTGCCTAATTACTCACCCCTTTTTAGGTGAATGCTCATTTCATCATATGCCAATGCACTTGGCCTTTTAGTGTGTTCCACGCTCTTACTTAACCCTTCTGGGGTCACATCTTTCATTACACAACATCTTATGTTTACTTACTTTCAAACGTCTGATGCACTTATGGATCCATATATACAAACCATGTGGCTTCATTCAAAATTCATCTAAGTGATTCATACTTATCAAAGATTATGTGGTACAAGACTTATGCATCTTTTAAGTATTCCAAGGTCTCAATTTTGATTCCTATAGGCTGCATGCATTAATAATTTAATCACATAAGACTTACGTGACAATACGGAATTGGGAAAGGGAACCCTATTTCAAATCCCTCGTTTAACACTTCGTTAATTTTCCTTATGATTTTCAGTGTCATAAACTTGTTGGCTATGGAACCCGAGATCTATTCCCAACTCCTACACTTCCTTTATTTCTTTTCTTGATTTTTGTCTTAAACATTTCGTCGTGGGGGACCCAAGATCGAATCCCCATGCCCACATTCTTTTCCTTTTCTCTCTTTACATGATTCGTTCGTTTTGACTAAGAGGGTGTGGGATCGAGCCTCCACAACCTTACACTATTTTTTTTTTGCATTTTATCCTTACTTTCTCATTCAACCAAGAGGTTGTGGGTTCGATTCCCACATACCTAATTTTATTATTTATTAGTTTCATTTTTCTCCTCTCTCCTTCACTCATCCAAGAGGTTGTGGGATCGAACCCCACACTCGTCACTTCATTTTTTTGTTTCCCTTTTTTTTTCTCCTAACTTTTCACTTGAACCTTAACCCATTTCCCATCCCCCTTACCTCATTTTATTGTTTACAAATTTTTAATAACTTGTATATGATGAGGTCTTGGGTTCAATCCCCACTGACCTCATGCAATTTAAAAATTAATTGAAAATCAAAATCTTTAATAGTAAGTTGCTGTAAATAATTTCAAGAATGCTTGAAATTTGTTCACCCATTTTGCTGTCCATTTTCTAAACTTTTAAATATTAGATTTATGATAATTTTCGTGTAGCATATAATACATCTTTAGGTGAGTTTTCATGTTTACTTTCGGTAATTTGATCACCTTTTTGCAGTCCATTTTGTCACCCTCTTTCACGTTAAACATCAAGACATTTAAATTAGTTTTTAGGCATTTTCAAGGTTACTTTCAGTCAAGAATTATCATTCATTTCAGAAACTAATTACGAATACATATTCAAACACGTAATCACAACCAGACCTAAAATCATCTACCAGAAGTCATACAAATGCATACTTGAATCTTTCAAAGGATCTAACGACAGGGGCATACAACAGGGACAACCTTAGTCTTTGATTGTGAACAGTTTTAACATTAGGGTGTCTGGGGAAAGGGACCAAGAGGGAAGAAAACCCATACTTGAAGTCGTTCAAATATGTTCTTATGTGCTGCAAACATCCCCACTTAGCCAACATCTCACCACCGAAAGCATAAGTACAATCCATTGAGAACTTTATTTTTACTTTTCGTTTGTAAACTTATTTTGCTTTTGAGTTTGAGCGATCAAGTTATTGAATGTGGATGAACTTTGTTATATTTTTTATCTGTTCTTTTGTTTTTACAGAAAATTGAGCGTGTAAATAAGGTGAGAGTAGAGAGAGACGTGAGAATGAGTTATCTTAGGACTAGGAGATTAGGTGGAGGCTTAGTCCAATTTGGACTTCTCTTAATTGTTTAAAAATCTGATGTTTTTCAAAGGGTAAGCGAAATAAAAACCACGACCCTACAAATTCATATTATAATCATCAATTTAATGTACCTAAATGTCGCTTCAACCAAGGATCGAACCTAGGTGAAGCCTAACTTGCGAAAAAGGGACAATTTCGGCCTATCCTACCCGAATTGCCCGTCCTCTTTAAATTCATAAATTAACTAATAAATAATTAAATAATTAGGGTAATTACAATACTACCCCTAGCTCGGAAAATACCATTTTACTGCTAGACCCTCCAAACCTAAGATTACCTCTTTTAAGTCCGCTAAAACTCATTCAGGTGAATCTCTTCAATTTGGGTGCCCGACATGGTTGGTTCTCACCTTGCCTAGATCAACTAACTAACCAAGTTGGTTGGATTGGCTAGTGCCTAAGTTCTTAGGACTGGTTCTACGCGCAATGAGCCGCTGTGAAGCCAGTCTAATCCATGCACTCTAGGTACATTTATGCATTACTTAGCATAGTCATTTTCAGGTTGTTACAAAAACATGGTGCATGTCTGAAACTATAATGACTTGTCAAAGCGTATACAATATATTTTCTTAATAATAATAGTGTAGAATGAATAACGAGGTAGAGGGAGGTATAAGTTTGTCACATATGAGAAGTACCCCCTAGACGTAACCGACGTCATCGTCCTCAGAGAGGACTAGAACTAGCCTCTAAGAATTCATCATTACATTCGTAGGTCAAAAAGTGGGGATAATTAACACTTTTCATCTATATCTACTTCATGAGTTTTACTTACACCTCTATCTTACACATAATATATTCATAGCTAGTATACATAGACAACTCGTACAAGAACATTTCATAGTCTTCTACTTTAACGCGACATACACACAAAATACATAAAAACGTCTTAAAAGGGATGTCTCATATTAAACAATCTCAATTTAATAGAACAATATGGGCATAGCCCTTACACAAATCTAAAAGTGACACTTAGGTCTTACAACTATGTCTTGAAACAACATTACTTAAATCAGTACATTAGACTATAACAATGCAACATAGGTAGAGTGACATATTGGCAGCATCCTCTGAACATGAGGACACATCCACACTTGGAGAAATGATCCAATTTTTCCTTAATGCGGTCATGAAACCTTCAACAACCGGAACATAAAATGTTTGGGAAAAAGGGGTAAATGGGGTTAGGAAATCCCTTGTACAAAGTATGGTATCATAGGCACACACAATATCGAAATCATGCTAAAAAGGACATTTGTTCAAAACCATGCAAAGTTACTTATAAACGCCTTATGCGTAATCAAGAACTTATATAGGACAATAACAACATATTCATTTAGACAATAGCATAATTAAAAAAACCAACATCATCAAGTATAACCATGTCAACATGATTAATATCATACTAGAACCTTAACTAACACAACTCCAACATCATGTTATCTGAACAAAGCACATATAAGAGTTTTGTCTTAACAACATAAAAAAGAGAACCCCCATCAAGTCTAAAAGTGCAATGACCACGTAAAGTATCATAAGCGTACTCAATAATATAAACCAACCAAGAATCATAAGCAATGCCTACCATCTCATAACGTATCACCAACAGTAATCAACATCAAATTTAACAATATAGACCAATAACATGTTAATTCATGAAACAAACATCGTATAGTATAATCAACATATAAAGTCAACACATGCATTTCATTCACTTTATAAGGGCATAGAACATAGGAACATCCTCTTAAGACTCCTATCAAGGCCAACTAGTGCAATGTGTAGGTAGAGTCTCATACCCCTACATAGACTAAGTCAAACCTATCAAGTCATCCTAGTTAGAGTTTATTTTATTAGTTCATTTTACTTTTGGGAACATCATTTCTTAGCTGACATAGACCACATGAGACAACATGGAATATGATATCATGGAACCCTACACCAAAAGAAGGTGGTCTACTTTCTACTATAGTACCAAACATGAACATAGAATCTATGTGTATCAACGAGCTAGTATTCCTATGGGGCAAAATAGTTCAAGAACTAGGAGATGTGTTTCACACCTATTTATGATACATGCATTATAATCTATAATCTCATGAGTACACTAGTGAACCTACCTTCCCTATGTGGGAAGGGACACGCCTCACTTCTAGTTCATTCGGTTCTAAGCTAGAGTTCTTTCGAAATGTATTTTATTAACATTCATAACATAGTTTATGTCATAGGGTTTACCCCTTATATAGTAATAGTAATTGCTCAATAGGAATTGCATGAGTATGTACTTCCAATACAATTCACACATGTGAGGTTAGCACGTTTACATCACCATATCATTATAAGACAGATATGCAATTCATCACCAACCTTATATCATTACATCTTAATAAACACTGACAAGCCATATATCAAGACATTTCAATTTGACATTATACCATTCCTCATCAGTCTTATCATAAGTTATACTTCAATATAACATCAAACCTAAACACAAAAAATCAAAATGGAATTAAAGGTTTGAGATCACAAGACTTACCAAATCTTCTTCAGAAGCCATCACCAAGGTTTTACCATCAACCATCCAATTCAAACCAAAAATGGGTTTAATATCATCATACAATAGTAGTTAATATAATTATGAAGTCAATTGAATTGCTACACATCAATTAAGCACTAGTTCATAACCTAGGGTAAAGGACTTGGGTTAATTTCATGATCAATTCCACAAACTAAGTTAACTCATCAAGGACTAGTTGAATCAAAATACATCATAATAATAAAAAGAAACCATATAAAATGCAATTCATTAGATAAGTTTTGTAATAGAAATAAGCCCACATGAAACTCTTTTTTTTTAAATCAATTTTTAAAGGAACCTTTTGGAAAAGGTATCCCAAAGGTGGAACGATCATATACCTTGTTAATTGTGAAGAAAGATGGAGAAAATTACTATTCTTAATTCCCTAGGGACCTTGTCCTAGACATTCAATGGATTTCTTATTTTTTGGAGAGAGAAAGTAGAAAGAAGGAAGAGCAATTTGGGTTTGGGATTTTTGAGAGTTAAGTTGTGTTTATATTTAGCGTAGGATATATAAATAAATAAATAACCTAATTAACCAACCCCTACACACTAATTAACCCCCTACAAAAATAAAGTAAACAAACTAAATAAAACCTTACAGCAAAAGAGTGGCCCTGACCTACGAGACCCCAACCTATGGTCCGTAGGTAAGTCGATGGCCTAGAACTCCTCTGTCTTATTAGTTCATTATTTTTGTCAGAGAGTGAAAAAAATGGACCCTTTTCCAAAATGTCTAAGTGACCATCAAGGGTGTCCATCGATGCCTCATCGAGCAAGTTACAAAATGTAGCTTGCAACCGTCGATGGGTACTGTCTCTAGACAACTTTTAGCTATAATGGAAGGGTCCTTCTCAAGGACCTTTTGTTTTGTCCTTGGGGAGTGGTACCCTGAATTTTAGATCCTAAGGCAACTTTAATTCATGTTAGACACCATAACACCAAATCTCATCAAATGATGATTTCTATAACTCCATCAAATATGCTAAAGCACACTATCACCTTTTGCACTAGTCTCCAAACGTCATGGACGTTCCTTGCGTTTTGACTGTAAAACTTACTAAATAGTTTTTATGCATTATTATTGACCTTAAAAAATCGAAAACACTTTGAAACTCATGTGACACTCTATATTTGGTTTTGAACTTTCAAAGTGTTACAGTATCCTCCCATCCCTCCCTTACGAACATTCATCCTCGAATGACACTAAAAATCTTTTGAAGGGAACTGATAGTCCCAATACTAGAATACCAACCAACATCCTAGAGTAATAAATATGTTTGACAACTCAAATCATATCAACATGGAATTTTGAACAAAGTAACTCGAAATATCATTTACAACACATATGATCTCCTATCACAACATGATGAATTTCCTTCCCACAACAACATGGCTCAGCATATCAATAAAGAGACAACTATGCCAAAATAATACCTATCAACATGCTAAATATCATTTCATAAAGGAAATAACATAACTAGTACGTAGTGAGTACAGAAACAAGCAAAAAAGCATTTTGGTAAACCTTCATCATACATATGCATATCTTTTCACAACAAGTCTAATTCAATTAACTCTATATTCGCATTATAAATAGAAACAAGTAAGATTAATTATCAAAGAGATGAGGGTAACGGGACTTCATATCGGTCTCACCCTCCCATCTTGCACACTCAACTAGGTGGTTCTTCGATAAAACCTTTATAGAAGCCACCTCTTTCTTCATAAACTTCTTTACTTGTCTTTAAATGATTTCAACCGGAACCTCCTCATAGGATAGGTTCTCTTCTACACCTATACCCTCAATAGTAAGAATGGACTCGGGATAACCGATGCACTTCTTATGAATGGAGACATCAAACACCGGATGAACCAATGCGAATTTATTAGTTAATCTTAACTTGTATGAAACCTTGCCAACTCTTTGCAAAATTTCATAAAGACCCACATAACGAGGACTAAACTTCCCTTTCTCTCCAAATCTCACCACTCTTTTCATGGGTTAAATTATTAGATACACCTTAGAACACTCTTTAAATTCTTAATCCCTTCTCCTATGGTTGGCATAAGACTTTTGCCGTATATAGGCTACTTTCAACACGTTCCTTATCATATGAACTACCACTAAAGTATTATAAATCAATTCAGTACCCAAGAGTGAAGACTTGCCCACTTCAAACCATCCAACTTGATATCTACATTTCCTACCATACAAGGATTCTAAAGGACCCATAGAAATAGTTGAAGAGTAAGTATTGTTATAGAAGAACTCAACCAAAGACAAGTGTATAATCCAATTTCCCTTGAAATCAATTATTCATGCTCTAAGGATATTCTCAAAGGGTTTTAAAAAGGTGCTCTCCTTGACCATCCGTTTTGGGAAGAAAAGCGGTTTTTAGCTTCACCTTCTTACCCAACCCTTTTTGCAAGGAACTCTAAAACCAAGATGTGAATTTTGCACCCCTATCCGATATGATGGATAACGAAATACCATGGCGACACACAATATCATCTATGAAGATCCTTCCATAATTTTCCTCGGAGTATGTGGACTTGACGGGAATAAAATGAGCGGATTTTGTCCAACTATCCACAACCACCCATATGGATTTATATTGCATTTGAATCTAAGGCAAACCGACCACAAATTCCATATTAATATCTTCCCATTTCCAAGTGGGAACTTGTATTCCTTGAAGTAAACCACTTTGATTTTTGTGCTCGACTTTCACTTGTTGGCAATGTGGATAACTTCAAACAAATTCTGCTATGTTCCCTTTTAATCCTTCCCATCAAAATACTTCTCTAAGGTCATGATACATCTTTATAGAACCCGAATGAATGGAATAACTAAAACCATGAGCTTCCTCAAGAATACGAATTCTTAACTCATCAACATTAGGCCAACATAACTTTCCTTGATGCCTCAAGACACCATCCTCCCCTAAGGAGAATGACTCATTAAGCTTACCAAAAACCATTTCCTTCAAATCCATTAATGGTTGATCAAGGTGTTTGTTAGACTTTACCTCAACAACAAAAGACGATTCAGAGGTATGATCGACCATAAAACCACTATTTGGAGAATCTTCCAATCTAACACCCAGATGAGACAACCTATGAACATCATTCAATAGGTCTTTCTTGTCTTCTATTACATGATAAACACTACCCATGATCATATAACTTGTAGAATCTGGAAAAAAATTGTCCTTGTTGAGGTGATAGAGAAATCTCATGTCGTTATCCTTCAATAATTCTAACCACCTTTTTTGTGGGAGATTTAACTCATTTAGAGTAAACACGTATGAAGATTCTTGTGGTTGGTATACACATCAAAATAGACACCATACGAATTTTCAAGGCAAATACCACGACCACTAACTCAACATCATGAGTTGGATAGTTCTTATCATGCAACCTAAGTTGTCTAGAAGCATAAGCTACTAGTTTTCCATGTTGCATAAGAACACACCCTAAGCTCACTCGGGATGCATCACAATACACAACAAATCCCTTGGTATACTCTGGTAAAATAAACATCATAAACTAGGTAAGCCACTCTGTCAAGATTTGGAAGCTTTTTTAGATGGTTCGACCACTGAAATTTCATAATCTTTTGGGTCACAGTAGTCAAGGAAGATTCAATGGATGCATACCCATCTACAAGCCTCAAATAATATCCCGCTACAACCAAAAAGCTTCTAATGTCAGTTTGAGTCAATGGTCTAGGGAAATTTTTGACCTCTTCAGGTTTCCTTGGATCAACCTCAACTCCCTCACTAGAGATATTATGACCAAAAAATACCACCAACATTAAACTAAATTCATATTACCTATATATGGCAAATAGTTTGTTTTAATTTAGCAGTTGCACCACTCTCAAATGCTCCATGTGTTCACCCTCATTTTTCAAATATACCAACTGTTCCTCAATAAAGACACTTATAAATGAATATAGGTAACTATGAAACACCCTAATCATGTGGTCCATTAACGCCGCAGGGCATTAGTGAGAGTAAAGGAAATTACAAATAACTCATAGTGACCATATATAGTAAAAATTATCATTTCTTGTATATACTCACCTCTAACACTATATTTGTGATACCTTATCTCAAGTCAATCATGGAAAAGTTGTTTGTCCCTTTGAGTTGATAAAACAAGTCGTCAATTCGAAAAAGAAAATACTTATCCTTAAGAGGTACTTTAGTTAGTTGGCGATAACCATTGCACATTATAAGAAACCTATCCTTCTTCTTCAAAAACCATACTCGGAGCACCCATTGAGAAATACTAGGTATAATAAATCCTTTGTTGAGTAAGTCCTAGAGTTTAGCCTTAAATTATTTCAATTCGGCCAGAGCCATCCAATAAGGAGGAGTTGAAATGGGGTTGGTATTGTAAAACATCGAAAGTCAAAAAATAAATATAGAGACTCACAGGAGTTTCTAAGAGTGAAAAAACTTTTTTAAGTTCAACTATAAAGTATAAAAGGTATTTAGGAAGTTTTAGAGTCAAAATCTCAAGGAACGTCCATGACGTTCAGAGACTAGTTCAAAAGGTTGTAGCATGTCTTAGCCTATTTGATAAGGTTTTAAAAGTCAGAAATTGATAAAATTTTGTGTAGAATTAGGGTTGAAGCGTCTTAGTACGACTGTCGAAGGACCAACCAAAGGGTCCTTGAGGAGGACCCTTCCATTTTGACTAAAAGTTGTCTAACACAGTAGCCATCGATGACGGACAGGCTACGGGATGTTCTCAAATAAAAGAGGCATAGATGGAAACCTTCAATGGTCAGTTAGATATTTTCATGAAAGGTACATTTTGGCAAGTCAATGACCAAAATTTCGGATGTGCAGCACGGAGGGGGACTTGGCGGTCCACTTACCTACGTTCCATAGGTCGGAGTCTCGTAGGTCTTTCTGTGGTTTTTTGGTTTGATTTAAGTTATGTAATTTAATTGATTAGGTGGTTTGTTAATTATTTAGGGGTTAGGGGATGTATAATTAATTTACTTAATTACTTATAGAAACACCTAAACCTTATTAAGCTAATCCAACTCTCATATTTCCCAAAACCCAATCGCACTTCTTTCTCTCTACTTTCTCTCTCCCAAAGAGACCAAAGTCAAATAGGGTTCTATGGAAAAAATAATACTAGTTTTATCCATCAACCTTAAACAATTAACAAGGTATGTGATCCTTTCACCTTTGAGATTCCTTTCCCCAATGAGTTTTTCAAATATTTATTTCTAAATGATGAATTTCATGTGGCTTTCATTCTATTACCAAATTGACTTTCTAATTTGTATTGTTTATTGTTTATTTTTGACTATTATTCTTTAATTAGGATGTATTATTATTCAATTATGCTAGTTCTTAATGTATTGACCTAGTTTGTGGAAGATGACCTTTTCCTATGTAACCCTAGGTTATGAACAAGTCATGAATTGATGTGTAAACATTCAATTGACTTAATTATAGTGTTAATTACTATTTTGTGATGATATTACACCCTATTTTGGTTTAAATTGTATGGTTGATGTTAAAATATTTGATGATGGCTTTTGAATTCGATTGGGCCAAGTTTTGTGATCTCAAACTTTACTTCAATTATGATACTTGTGTTTAGTAGTGAAGTTATATTAAAGTATACATTATGAGTAGACCTATTAGATTGGTATGAAGTTGAATACAAATGTATTTATTATGTGATTTTGAGATTATGATTATAATGTAAAGATATAAGTTTGGTGATAAAGTACCTCTGTGCCTTACTAGGATATAATGATGCTAATGTACTAATCTCACATATAAGGGTTGTAATGAAAGGTGTTCTCATGAAATTCCTATTGTGATATGACTATTACTATATGAGGTGTAGAACTTATGACCTAAACTGTGATATGATTTTTAATGAAAGAAATTTCAAAGGGTCTCTAGCATAGAACCGAGTAAACTAGTAGTAAGGAATGTCCCTTCCCACATAGGAAAGGTAGGTTCGCTATTGTACTAATGAGATTGGAGATTATGATGCATGTAGCACAAACAGGGTCCCAACTAATCTCCTAGTTCTTGAACTATGTTTCCCCATAGGAAATGTAACTACTGAATCCACATAGATGCTATGTTCATGTTCTTGTACTATGTTGCCAAGTAGACAACCTTCTTTTGGTGTAGGGTTCCATGATATGAGGTCTATGTCGGTTAAGGCAAGATGTTCCCGAAAATAAAAATAAAGAAATAAAGTGAACTCTAATTAGTATGACTAGATCAGTTTAAATTAGTCTAGGTAGGGGTATGGTACATTAACTATATATTGCACTAGTTAACCTTGAGGGAAGTCGTAGAAGGATATCCTTATGTGCTTATATTCTTATAAATTTAAATGATATATCTATTTTGATCTTACATTTTAATGAAACTATGTGATGTTGGTTTCACTTATGAACATGTTGTTGGTCTCTATTGATAAAGTATGATGAGGACTACTCTTAATGCCATGTTATATGATGTTAGGCATTGCTTGTAATTCCTTATTTGGTTTTCTTGATTGGTTAAGGTTATGGGGCTTTACTTGGTCATATATCATGTATATTTAATGGGCCTTTATGAGTAATGGTCATGCATAGGTTATTATGTCATGAACTCTTATGCATGCCTTTTTGTTGTAAACATGATGTTAGAGTTACATTGATTATGATTTCTATTATGAAATGAACATATTGACTTAGATTAACTTAAGTAGGATGGTCTTGTGTTGAATATGCTATTGTCTTATTGAATTTGTAGTTATTTTCTGTATATAGTCTGATTGTGATAAAGCTTTCAAGAGTAAATGGCATATTTGTATAAATGTCCTTTTTAGCAAGATTTATATGTTTTGTGTGCATATGATTCCATACTTAGTACAAGTGATGTGCTAACCCCATTTCTCCCCTTCCCCCTACATTTTAGGTTTTGTTCATTGAGGAGTTCCAAACCACTTTTAAGGAAGTCTTTGATCATTTCTCCAAGTATGGGTATGTACTCATGTTCCGGGGATGATATCTTTCTATCACTCTACCTATGTTACCTTGTTATAGTCTATATACACTCACTTAACTCATCTTTTTTGAAGACATTGTTGTATGTACTAAGTGGATCTTTTACATTTGTATAAGGATTATGCACATATTGTTCTATTCAGATAAGATGGTTTAATATTAGGCATCCTTTTTAAGACTATATCATGTATGTTGTCTATATATGACATAAAAGTAGAAGACTATATACTCTTATTATACAAGGATTCTATGTATACTCGCTATGAATATATTATTGGATAAGCCGAGGTATGTAAACCTCGACGAAGTGAATGAAGATGAAAAAGGTTTAATTTTAGCAACTTTTTACTATGAAATGTTATGATGAATTTAGAGGTTAGTCTTGTTTTTAGTCGTAGCAAGACTACGACACATGTTATAAGACTTAAGACAGAAATGATACGACCTCTAGGAATAGAAATGTATCCCTTCAACCCTAAGAACGAGTTCATTGGAAAATTGAACTTGATAAGGCTTGTTCTAAATCAATGGAAGTAAAACCAATCATGCAACTCTCCATAAATAAGATGATTATTAAAAATCGACCCTAACGCCTTAAGAAACTCCTATCGAGGAAATATTATAGGACAATTTCTATAGACCCTCTCCACAACCACCGACTCACCTACCGGGTAGTTACAATGAATGGTTCATTTAGTATATCTGGAAAATCATCAATTTTCCTAGATATTAAGGGAGTAACAAAAGATAATGTAGCACCGGATAAAGTAAAGAATAAAAATCAATAGAGAAGACTTCGAACATGCCGGTCACCACATAGGGAGAACTCTCTTGTTGACCCCTAGAGCGGAGAGCATATAAGCGATTCTTCATTAAAGTATCCACATTAGAAGTACTAGCTTAAGCTTCACAACTTACTTTGTCTTGCCCCTTCACTTTAGGGAAATCCCTAACCTTGTGGCCACTCTTTCCATACCCAAAGAAATAGTCCCTCCCAATAAGGAAACCATAATGCTTCTTGCCACACTCTCAACAAGCTAGCTTCTTGCTTGGTGAACTAGTACCTATTCCCTGTTGAGACATTAGGGTTACAGACCATATCATTACGATCCTTTGAAAATTTTGAAGGAACATTATTACAATACCTATTCTTTAATCTAGGCTTGTCTTGAATGTCAAGCCTACCCTTAGAAGAACCACCTTCAGAAGACAGGCCTTCTTGGCGTTCCTATTCTTCCTGTTTAACCTAGTTTCTTACACTTATTGAGCATGAACCAAGAGATGGGAGATATTCTTGTTATCATGAAGCATAGCTCATTGACATTCTTCAACAAAGTATGTGGACATTTTCGTAAGAAAACGACTCATCTCATCCCTTGGGCTTGACACCAAGGATGTAGTATACTTGGAAAATGTAGCGAATTTCAAAGAATAGTCAAGTACACTCATACCTCCTTGAAAAATGTTGATGAATTCTTCCACATTATCCTCCCAAAGCTCTCTAGGAAATAACCTATCAAGGAAAGCCCTCTAGAAGATCTCCTATGTCACCGGACCACCCCTTAGTGCCACATTATCCCTCCATTGAACATACCAAGTTTGGGCCACATCTTTGAGTTGATAAACACATTCGGGGCCTTCCTGTCAATTGAGAGTTCCCCCACTCTCATAGAGGAATTTATAGACTTGTATGGAAATCTTGCGGGTCCTTTTTCCAATCCTGAGATCATAGATGGATTCATTTCTAGTAAAGTCTCTGTGAAACGAGAGGCCATAGTGTTGCTGTGGAGGGGCATCGACGGTCAACATCCCTATTCATTTGGTCCATCATGGCTTGGACTTGAGATGTGACAACATTAGCTTTAAAGGTCATGTCTTGGGACAAATTTATAAAAATTGCCCTTATCTCTCCATTGTTCATTGGTGGACGAACAACCAGAACATGAACTCCCATAGCAACTTCTTCAAGTGGAGGCACTTGGTTTTCTTGTGGGGGCACTTGGTTGTCATGAGCCCCCATATTAGCCATCTCTTCCTCGGCCCTTCTACAAGATGCTATTTGAGTATTCATACATATAACCACGATACAAGGTTTACGTGAAAGAACATAACAAAAAGTCGAAAGAGGAATACAAGGAGATTAGAGTTTCTAAGCATGACATAGTCTCTCATTAATAAGTGTGGTCTGCTTCACAATTATGAATAATAATTTAAATAGATGTGGTTTAATGAGACATCTTTTCTAGGATAATTCAACCTCATGCTTTGATAACAAGTTTGTCACATCCATGGAAGTACCCCCTAGACGTATCCGGCGTCGTAGTTATCAAAGATGAGTAGGACTAGCCTCTTAGCATTCATCATTACATTCATAGGTTAAAAAGTGCGAATAATTAGAAGTTTTTATCTACATTTACTTCATAAGGTTTACTACCTCTCACTTAAACATAATATATTCATTGTGAGTATACATAGACTCATCGTATAAGAAGAGTGCATAGTCTTCTACTTTTATGCCACATATAGAAAATATACAGAAGATAGTCTCAAAAGGGATGTCTTATATTAAACTATCTAAACGTAATGAAAAATATGTGCATAATCCTTACAAAAATGTAAAAGTGCCACTTAGGACTTACAACAATGTCTTGAAACAACATGAGTGAAATGAGTGTTTTTGTACTTTAACAATGTAAAATATATATAATGATAGAAATGCATCATCCTCCTAACATTGAGGCATACCCACACTTTGAGAAATGATCCAAGCCTTTCTTCCAAATGGTCACGAATCCTGCAACGACCAAAACCTGAAATATTGAGGAAAAAGGGAGAAATGGGGTTCTCACATCACTTGTACTAAGTATGCAAAAATCATGCTAAAAAAGATATTTGTTTTGTAAGAGTCCAAAAATTCAAGACCTTATATGGATTCTAAAACAAGTGTCTAGTGGTTTATAAACTGTTTTAAGACCTATAATGATGTTTAGAACTAATCCTATAAATTTTAGAGTCAAGACATCATAGAACATCCATAACGTTCGCAAACTAGATAAATTGAAATAGTTTACGTCGCTATGTTTGTTGAAGGATTAAGAATATCAAATGAATTCTAAAACATGTAAAAATACTTTGGTCAGGTACAGTGTGTAATTAAAGTAGGGTCGCAGTGGTCCATAACGACGCTCACGGACACCGAAGGGTCCTGTTGAGTGTCTGAGCACTAAACATGGGTGGCCAAGTTGCCAAAGCAGCGTACGTGAGTCAACATTCAAAGGGATGCTGCGCGATGTGAATCCAAAACAGACCCTACTTCCTCATATCACTTTTTAAAAGATAAAAATGGGAATTAGCGTCGCTATGCGGAGCCACTTCAATGATTCTGTACAATCGTGGATTTTTGACATCACAAAAAGACCAATTTAAGTGAGGGGACTTTTTATTAATTTAGGGGGGGTGACAATATAATAACAATGGGTTAGTTTTAAGTCATTATTTTCATTCACATAAACCCAATTACCAAAACAAACCCCAAAGCTCTCATCTCTCTCTACTTTATCTATCCCCATTTCCTCCATTTAAGAACGAACAAAGCTTGAAGAAGAAGGTCAATTCATCTAGGATTTTCATTCAATTTCATGGATTTATCTTCATTTAGGAGTGGGTTCTTTACTCCTCAAGAGGTCCGTTCAATGTTTATTTATAAATTACACATTTCCATGGGGTTTTCCAATTCTAATGAGTTTTCTTCTAAACATCAATGATTGATCTTGATGAATTGTGATTACTTATCACTATTTGAGTATATATTGTTGTTTCATTGATGTTAATTCATTGAATTTCATGAAGGTCATGCCCTTCCACAATTTCCCCAAATTATGATCTTGATTGTATATTTATGGGAATCAAAGTATGAATTGATCATTAGAATTGTTTTTATCTATTCTAATTCGTGCATGGATTGAATAGGGTAATGTATTATTGCGATTGGATCAAATTCTGTATGAATTCATGATGAATCGTATTTCCCATAACCGTCGGTTATGATTTGATGTTAATTGGATAGTGATAATAAAATATACCTAGTCCTCTGTTAATTACTATTGATTGATGTTATGACATATATTGTTGATATAATTGATTGGATGATCGTAAGACATTTATGATAGCTATTAAAGGAGATTGATTAAGTCTTCATGATCCTAATCTTTACTTCAATTATGATGGCTTGTGATTGATGATGTAGAACAATTGAAGCACGACTTGTGCTTATGCTAAGTAGGTGTTGGCATGATGTTTAATTGAAATGTCTTGACTATGTGATTCTGAGATTATGTTTAAGATTAAATGATATGATGTTAGTGATAAAGTACCTATATGCCTTATTATGACACGATGATAATGTTATGAGAATCATAGATATGAGGGTTTACCTTAAAGGGTGTTCTCATGCAATTCCTGATGAGCTAAATGACAATGACTAGACAAGGGGTTAGACCGTATAACCTAAAATAAGCTTATGATTTATAAAGAAAGACATTTAAAAAAAAGGGTCTTTAGCTTATCATTGAGTGATCTTTTAGATGACGGTGACAACTTCCCAAGGAGGTAAGGTAGGGTTCACCATAGTCCTCATAGCGTGGATAGACTCATAGTCCAAAAGGGGCATAGAGTGTTGTTTCCATGATAGCCCCCAAGCTCCGTAAACAATGTTTCAACAATAAGAAGACAAGATAGTGGATACATCTATATGCTATCTTCATGTTTGGTTATACTTTGCCCGGTATACCACCTTCCATCGGTGTAAGGTTTTACAACACCGGATTCCATACTTAGCTCTTGTTCTTTATATGAGTTAAGACAATTGTTCCTGAAAGTAAAATATAGTAATAGACTATACACTAACTAGGGTGACTTGAGAGGTATGACTTGGACTAGGTAGGGGTATGAGACTCTACCTATGCTTGGACTAGTTCACCTTTAGGGAATGCACAGAAGGTTATTTTTGTGTTATTACAATGTATATGCAATGAATATGAAATATTTACATGTTGATTATCCTATACTTGGTTAGTTTCATTTGTGAACATGCTACTACTCTATACTAATAAATGTGATGATCACTACTATTGATGCTATGTTATATTGAGTTGGAAATTGCATATGATCCTTTGTTTAGTTTAGTTGAGTTAGTAAGGTTATGGGCTATACTTGGTCATTGCACTTGTAGGCTTAATGAAGGATTATGGGTAAAGGTTTTTCTTATTTTATGATGTCATGAACTCTTATAAATGCTTATTGATGTTAAGACTTTCTGTTTGAGTTGTCTAGATTATTATCAATATGGGATTTACATGTTGCGGACTATACTTGCCTAAAGTGGTCTCGTGGTGTACATGGTTTGGACTTATGGATGAGTAAGTATTGGTTATATGGTTCTTGATTGTGCATTAAAGATTAGGATTTGAACAAAATGTCACTCTTTAGCATTGATTTCACTTGTTTATGTGAATATACTCCTACTTAGTACAAGTGTGTACTAACACATGTTTATATTTAATACAAATTGTAGGATCCGACCGTCAAGATTAGTTGAAGGTCATTGAAGACTACTTGGAGATTTTCCAAGTTTTTCGATAGGTCCTCACTTTTCGAGGACATAGTCATTATCAAGACACTAATGTCTTTTTAATTTTAAGACATCTTTATTCTTTCCTTTTTATTGAAGACGTTTGTTGTAATAGCCTATATTAGGCTTCTATCATTTATATTTGGGCTATCCCAATTTTTATACTCTTGTTTAGATGGTTATTATATGAGACATCTATTTTAAGATAATATTGTATCTTACATATATATATGTGCAATAAAAGTATAAGACTATGTAATCTTCATATAGAATGGTCTATGTTTATATGATATCAATATATTATGCGTACGTAGACACCTATGTAAACTTCAATGTAAAAGTTAATGAAAAAGTTTAAAATTTTACGCATTTTAACCTATGATATATAATGATGTAAGCTAAGAGGATAGTCTTACTTCTCAAAGAGGACGACAACGAGTATTACTTACATGGGGTGCTTCCTGGATGGGACAATCTTTGTATCAGAGCATGAGGTTTAATATATTTAGAATGATGTCTCATTAAACCATGTTTATATAGGTTTCTTTTAATAATTATGTAGCACACCACAATGATGATTTAGAAGATATATCATGCCTAGAAAATCAAAAGTCATGCGTCTAGACTCTAATTTATATGTGCTTTCACCTAAATCTTTTTTTGTGGTTATAGTTATGAATATTCGAAAGGTAGCCGCATGAATACTTGAAAATAGATTTCTAATTCGAGAGTTCCTCCCCATGGCAAAGAATTTCTTCCTCTTGAGGAAGTTAGTAATGATGATCAAGCTCTGGCCAGTCATCAAGCCTTGTCGGATAGGGACATAAGACAAGCTTTTCTCCAATGGATCAAGCCATTACTACCCAAGCACAAGGTGTCACAACTCAAGCTCAAGCCATGACGGCCAAAGCTAATTGGGAGCTCGTACCCCAAGGAGACCAACATGTGAGCACCATGGCCTCCCACTTGAGGCATTTAAATAGAATGAATCCCCCTACTTTCTATGGGTACAAAGTGGAGGAAGACCCCCAAGAGTTCCTACATGAAGTCTACAACATCCTATGTTCTATGGGATTGACTACTAATGAGATCGATGAGTTAGCTATTTACAAACTCAAGGATGTTGCCGAAACTTGGTATGTTTAATGGAGGGACAATTGGCCTTTCAGTGATGGTTCGGTGACATGGGAGATTTTCAAGAAAAAATTTAAAGATAGGTTCTTTCCTAGGGAGAAGACAGAAGCAAAAGTGGAAGGATTCGTCAACCTTCCTCATAGAGGTATAATTGTGGTTGATTACTCTTTGAAATTTACTAAGTTGTCCAGGTACACTCCTTCTTTTGTTTCCTACCCTAGGGATGAAATGAGCCACTTTTTGACGACAGTGTAGAATTACTTGAAAGAGGATTTTTGTTAGACAATGGTATGCTGAACAGTAGAAGAGTCAAGGGTTAAGAGGAAGAGTAGAGATACCTATAGGGCAAAGTCATTTGATGGTGGTTCTTCAAACGGTAGGCTTGATATCCAAAACAAGCCTAGGTTTAAAAAGTGGTTTTCTAATCAAGTTCCTTCAAAATTTTCTAATACTCCTTATAATAGGGTGCATAACCCTAAGCCTCAAAATGGAAATGGCACAAGTTCACCAAGTAAGAAGCCAACTTGTGGAAAGTGTGGTAAGAAGCACTATGATGAATGCCTTATTGGAACGGACATTTTTTATGGGTGAGGTAAAAGTGGGCCTAAGGTTCGAGATTGCCAAAAAATGAACGGGCAAGACAAAGGGAGTGTACAAAAAAGTGGTTCAAATGTTGATCCTCCAAAAAAGAATTGTTTCTATGCTCTCCGTCCTAGGGGTGAAGACGAGAGTTTTCTCTATGTGATTACCGGTATGTTATAAGGCTTTACTATTAATGTATATGCTTTACTTGATACGGGTGGTACATTGTTTTATGTTACTTCTGTCGTAGCTAAAAAGTTTTATATTTTTCCCGATATTTTAAAAGAACCATTAATGGTGACGGTAGGTGAGTTTTCGCTTCAAAGAGGGTACATAGGAATTGTCCCATAATATTGCCCAATAAAATTATTTATGTTGAACTAGTTGAACTTGCTGTGGTGGATTTCGATGTTATATTGTGTATGGATTGCTTCAATGCTTGCTTTTCTACTATAGTTTGTAGAACAAGGGTAGTGAAGTTTAACCTTCAAAATGAACCTATGTTTCGAAAGGGGAAATTCCATTCCTAGAGGTCAAATCATTTCTTTTTTGAAATCTTGGAAAATGATCTCAAAAGGGTGTTTATCCCATATTGTAAGAGTCAAAATTTAGACTCCGAGATTCCTCTTATTGAGATGGTCCCTGTTGTGAGGGAATTGTTTGGGCTCTTTCCGAATGATCTCCCCATAATGCCACCCGATAGGGAAATTTCATTTGGTATTGACTTTCTACTAGATACAAATCCTATTTGAATTCTTATTTATCAGATGAATATGGCCGAATTGAAAGAATTGAAGGCTCAACTAAAGAATGTACTAGACAAGGGTTTCATATAACCTAGTATTTCCCGACTAGTGCTCCTTTTTTGTTTGTAAAGAAGATTAATGGTCCCCTTATAATGTGTATTGATTACGGGCAAATCGACAAAGTGACCATGAATAATAAGTATCCTCTCCCTCGGATTGAAGACCTATTTGATCAACTCCATTGGGAAAGCCACTTATCAAAGATCAATTTCAGTTCGGCAAATCAAAAATTTAGTGTGAGAAATAAGGATATTTCCAAAAAAGCTTTACAAACAAGATATGGTCACTGTGTGTCTAGGGTGATGTCATTTTGGTTTACAAATGCCCCAGATGCATTTATGAACATTATGAAAGTGTTTCAAAGTTACCTAGATTCCTTTGTCATTGTGTTCATTGACAACATCTTGGTATATTCAAAGAATAAGGGTGAGCATGTGAACCATTCAAGAGTGGTCTTGCAAGTCCATAAAGAACACCAACTTTTTTCTAAGTATAGAAAATGTGAGTTTTGGTTGATGTCGATGTCTTTTCTAGGTTATATCATCTCAAGTGAAGGGGCAGAGGTGGATAAAAAAAATACCAAAACGGACCCCAATTTTCGTAGACCTTTGGCTCCAACCGACTTTAGGATTTTCTTGGGTCTTGCGGGTTATTATAGAAGGTTGTTTAATGGGTTTGCGTCCATCCTTCTCCATTGAAATTCTAGTGTCGGAAGCATGTGAAAGAAGATTTCAATTGTTGAAAGATAGGCTTATCTTCGCTCCGGTGTTGACCTTACCGGAGGGTACTAAGGTCTTCTTTGTATATTTTAAAGCATCCCGAGTGGGTTTGGGGTGTGTTATTATGCAACATGGGAAAGTCATAGCCTATGACTCTAGGAAACATAATATTCATGAGAAGAATTACACGACCCGTGATCTTGAGTTAGCGACGGTTGTTTTTGCTTTGAAAATATGGAGCCATTACTTGTATGGGATTCATGGTGATTTCTATGTCGACCATAAGAGTCTTCAATATGTGTTTACCCAAAAGGATTTGAATGCCAGAAAGCTTTAAAGGTATATCATGATTTATAATGTCTTAGATTTAGCCGATTTGGGCTTAACTAGATATGTCTGGCCATACTAATAGATTTCATCCTTTATTTTTAATAAGTGAGGGTGATCATACTCTTTTCTCATGCAAGATAGAAAATAAGAACAACTAGCAATATGCATATGATAAATTTTTTTCATTTCCCTTAACTAGACTATGACTGATGAATTACTGTAGGCATATATTAAATTAATCCGCTAATATCTCTATTCAATTCTATGGAAGTCTATACATATGTATAATTCTCTAAATCTATTTGTACCAATGATGAGGATGAACTAGGTCCATCTTCTATCTAGGTAACATGAAACTTAATCTTTTTTTTTCTTATGTTATCAAGACTAAATATCTAAACTTGAATCGATACTAAATTGACTTCTCTGTGTAACAAAGTTTCACAAAATTGTTCCAAGGTGCACCATTATAACTAGTTAGAGTTGAAGAGTTCATAACATTTTCTTAGCATATACAGTTGAGCAATCACTATCTCGAAATCACCTGTCTCACTCCTCTATAGAATCCTCATAACACCCCTACTCCTATGTTTATGGAATTTTACATATTCCATCTCTTTTTAATGAGAAGTTGTTCGACATATCGGCTGTGTAATTAAGCTTTATTCGAATCAAGCTTGTATCTTAACAAAGTACTTTTAATAAAAAGTTAAAGGCAGCTTCATGTACTAGATTTAACTTATATAAACCAACTACGCACAAAACTTATTTCTAAAAAATATCTTCTTTTTGTATCCTTACCCTTATAGGGCAGATATTAATCTCTATAGTCAACACATAGATCATAAAAGGAACCACCACACATATATCATTTGCAGCAATTGGCACGCTTATCCCTAAGTTTTATTATCATGAAAAGAATAAAAATGTTATTAGTACTTATTTATTAATGTTGTCACATAGCATATTAATTCCAAACATTAACATACTCTTGAGGACATAGAGTTTGAGCTTTGTAAGCCAACTAGGGGTATCAGTAGTACAACAATATTGCACTGATACATCACATATAAAATTGATGCCACTGTTCTTCAACTAAAAGAAAGAAACTAGTTTTTTGACTACCTCAATTTGCGAACATGTGAACGCTGAAAATTCTATGTAGATCAAAGACAAGAAAACAAGTGTCCCCTTATGGAATAATCATGTAAGTATGGAAGAATATAGAAAACTAAGGCTGGTTACAACCTTGATACGCTCAAATTACCTTCTCAAACAATAATAAAGCGGTAGGTTCAATAAATAACCCAATAGTGAGGTTGGGGAGCGTTCCCACGAGGAAAGTAGGAGACTAACTCAAACTGTTATACTTTGTTTGGTCATGACTTCCTTGAGAAAGTAAAAAACAATTAAAAGGGGGTTTCTAGTTTCTAAATGAGTGAAAATAAACGAACGATGTTAAAAGAGACACTTAAAAAGCTGTGCTTTGAAATGTTGTGTAATCAATTAATCAAAGTAACTAGGGTTTAACGTGTCCCCAGGTTTCAGACTTGATATTTCTAACTATAACAATTCTTTCACTCTTATCTTGCATGCAAAGTGATAAGTTATGTATTTATAAATCCTTGGTTCCGGTACTCTAGAAAATTTCAATCTGCACCTTGGTCGCTACGTGTGTCTACTATCCTAACCCTATCTTACCTCATATTGAGCCTCGTATTCGATATTTGACTAAGTTATTACCCGACCAATCAATTACTGCTATTAGATAGTGATAAACTAAATCTATGTGAATAATTCTTGTCTATTATCTACCTCCTGGTCCGACAAGTAGCATTAAGGGAGTTCTAACGTTGGCTATCCGTTAAAAAAAGACTTCTAAGCGAAAGAATTATTAATACATGCAAGACACATTATAGAATTGTTTTATTTAATTAGGGTTTAGTCATTATTCCGATGTTCCAAAACACCTAGTTATGGAGTTTAGTTACTCATAGCCATTGTAACGACCTGTTTAGTCGTTGTGAGAAGACGATTTTATTTTCTGAAAAACTGCCGAGACACGAAACCCCACGACGGACAGTCATGGGCACGACGGACCGTCGAGGGGGGTGGTCTCGTTCCAAAACACTAGAAAATTAGAAACTTTTGTACTGGAGAGCGACTCTCTGAACGTCAAGACGGAATGCGGATAGGACCGTGTGTCACGATGGACCGTCCCAAACCAGGGCCATTCAAAATAAAAAATCGAGTTCAGTATCGTGTGAAGAACAGCAGACGGACCGTCGCGGGCAGACGGTCCGTCACATGGTGGGCAATTCCCAGGCTGGGTTTGGATTCTGTAATTTTATTTCGGGGCGGTGTCGTTTTGGACTATTTCCTGCTTTAATTATAAAGTGGTGGTTAATGTCAATGAGTCATAATTACTTTGGGGTTAAAAGAGGGTTGGTACCTCTTAAGTTAATAGTGGGTATTATTGCCATTCTTTTATACTTAATATATGCTAATTAGGGGAAAAGAAAGAGGGTTGAAATAAGAAAAAAGACAAAAAAGAACAGACAGAGAGGGAAATCCGAGCAAGAGAGAGAGAAATGAGAGGACAACAAGGATTTGAGGGAATTTGCTGCTGATCACGATTTCGTTGAGGTAGGTTTATGGTTTTTATTGCTATTCGTAGTAAACTCTTATACGGAATGATATGTTTGGGTAGTATTATAAAGTCTTTCTATATGCTTAATTGTGTGGATGCATTGATATGATTTTATATATATGATTGTATGAAAAACAAGCATGATGAAGCTATTGAATCCCAATTTTGATTAAAAACCTAATCTTCTTGTAATGATGATTCCTGATATAAAGAGGCTTGATGAGGGAATAAATGAGATTAGGGGGGCGGGGTCACGAAACGACACGTAGAATTAGTGGGACGGTGTTCACGAACCGACACGTTAGATTTAAGAGATCGGTGTCATGAACCGACACGTAGATTTAGGGCGATTGGGTGTAACGAACCGACACGTAGATTAGGGGGACGGGTGTCACGAAACCGACACGTAGATTTTGTTGGGAGCGAGTGTCACGAAACGACACATAATTTAGGGGACCGAGTGTCACGTTCCGACACATAGTCTTAGGGCGATCGGATGGTCACGTACGACACAAGAGGAATAAAAGACTAACGAGGGATCGAGTGTCACGTACCGAAACAGAAAAATATAGCTAATGAATCTAGAAAGATGCTAATATACTCAATCTAAGAAACATGTTCCAAAAGAGGTATGGTGTGGAGGTTGCGTCCTCATAGATATGATCGGGATATTATCAAATGATGTTTATACTTGTTGCTATCACCTGTTGAGAATATAGTGATTTATGAGGTTATTTGAGATATAGTGCTTTCTATTTGGAGTTGGACGTGATACCATAATCAGTACTTGTGTTGTAATGAACCCTACGTTTATGTTTTATTCGTTGTTATTTGTGGAGTGCAGCAAACATACGCGTGCTTCAACCAAACCGCAACTCTAGCCAGTCTTCGTACACCGGATTTCAGGGTGAGCTTTTAACTCTTCTATCTTGGAATGGATCTTATTCCTCATGTCTTGAGCCTTGAATTCCAGGAATGGACTAGCTTGTTATTTTAGTTTGAGAATACTTTTTAGTTTAGGTAATTTGACATAGATGTGCATTGTTGTTGATGGACTTCCATGTGATTTTGGGGGATAATAATAGATGTTGAATTTAGAAGTATTGAATGGTTTATTAATGAGTTTAAGTCTTCCGCATACTTGCTGTGGATATTAATGAATGTTAGGTAGATGGTTGGTTGCTCACTAGAAGATAAGTGTGTGGTGCCAGTACGCGATCCGTTTTGCGGTGTGACAAACTTGGTATCAGAGCATTAGTTCGTGGTTCATCACACAAGAAAGGTCTTGTAGCGTCTTAGGAACGATAGGGGGACGCCTTTACTATTCTTTGAGAGGGCTATTTAAGACTTAGGAAACTCCATTCATTCTTCTCTTCTTTCGTGCTACTACTGTTGGTCCAATTGTATCTAGGTGCTACAAATTGTATCTGCCATCTTCACTCTATTCGCATATGGTTAGAACTAGAGCAACACGACTACGCCAACACCAACATCGGCACAGACAAGAAGCGTCTGGCAGCCACTGGGCTTGTAGCTCGCAGAGAAGTAGAGTGACAAGAGCCGTTGGAAGAGGTCGTAGGAGAGCGTCATCTAGGGAGAGGACGACCAACCTAGACACATCTGGTTACTAGGGCGGGGTGACTCCTCCCAACTAAGAGGGGGTAAGAGAGGGTGAGGAAGGGGAAACTGAACAGTGCAAAATGAGGAATTGCCACCCCAACCTACCCCAGAAATGATCAATCAGGTTTTTGCTTATCTAGTGGGTTATCTGACAGGCCCGACGCCTCCAGTGCTTTTCTACACCAAACGCCTCCAGTCCGGGAGGTTTAAAACCATGACCGCCTATATGGCTCTCCCGCATGGGATGCATCATTGGAATAGGCACGTTTCCTCGACTGGACAACAGGGCTTATAATGACAAAAATGAATCAAACATGACTTTTACAGTTAGTTTTTGTGCAATTGGAAACTCCAGTCTCCAAGGGTTGCTGAATCTTGAGGGCCCCTACGATTTTTCTGGTGACTGTAATGAGCTTCTACACAAGATGGGATAGTTAGAACGATTTGGTGTTTGAGGTTGTGACTTATCAGTTTCAAGGGAACTCAAAATGTGGTGGCGGGTCACCGTTTGCGTGTCAACAAACCGAGGGCCACCCTATGGACTTGGGCATTCATTTTATTTAGCTGTTTATGGAGAAGTATATCCCCCGTATTTGAGGGATAGAAAAAGGGATTGGTTTTGAGCCGAGAGCAAGCGTAGGATGCGGTTGACTGCATATGAGGCTAAATAGTGATTATCCGGTATGCCACCAAACTATGTTTCAGTCCAAAGAGCGATTCACCATTTTGAACGGGGTGAGATCAGAGTGGCGAATTCAGCTTTACAGGTAGCGGCCACAGGGAAAATCTTTTTTCAAAGAAGTGGTAGGACTTCGTGTAGAGGGTAGAGGGAGTGAAGCCAGATGACTTCACCAGGCTCGACAGATCTAAAAGGTTTCGTAATAAGGGAGGTGAGTTTAATGGTTCTTACTCCAGCGGACAGGGTTTTTGGTTAGGGCGTTACTCAGTCGACCAATTTCAGCCTCACTACAGACTGTAGTTGGGGTCCACCTCCCAGACGGTAACACTCTTGAAGAGAGAGACCTATGCCGACTCCAGAGAGTGTTATGGATGTGGGGAGACTCTGACATATTAGAAGAAATTTTCAACACAGAGTTATAGACCCCCAATAGCTAGAGACAGAGGTGATGGTCATAGTAGAGGGAACGTTATTCTGCGGGAGGACGTGGTGGTATAGAGGTGGTAATGGTGGTACCAAAACAGCGGGGGTGATGGGCCAAACTAGAGCACTACATCAGAAACATCGGTAGGGGCAAGGGAAACAAACGAAGGGACACATTGTTATGCTTTCCATGGGAGATCGGAGAGGCGGAGACATCTAATACTGTCATCACAGGTAAATCTTCTGTTGTGATTGCATGGCTTCTGTATTGTTTGATCCATGGATCCACATTTTTTTTTCTTATGTATCTTCCTAATTGCTAATGGTATAATTTACATGTGAATTACTTGATATGCCTATCGTGTTTTTCTTCGGTGGGTGCAGTTGTGTTAGTTTTGAAAGGTATATAGGTCTTGTTTGGTGAACTTGTGGGAGCAAACACTTAGTAGATTTGATTATCTTAGAAATGGTTGAGTTTGATGAATTCTGGGCCATGAATTGGCTTCTCCGCAATTCGTTGATCTTGTATTGTAATGGCTAAAACGGTGAGTTAAGCCCAAGCCTTGGAACAGATCCGTTAGGTGTGGGAGGGTGGACTACACTTCCAATCCGGTTGATATATCTACTTTCTTCGTGCTAAGAAACATGGTTAGTAGGTTGGTTAGCTTTTTTGGCACAATCTCAAGGATGGACATACCAAAGTACCTTCGATTGAGTCGGTTTCTTGGGGTGGTCCGGAGTTAGTTTCTGGATGTTTCCCTGAAGATCGTCTGGTATGCCACCAGATAGGGATATTGACTGCTGTATTGATCTTGAACCGGGTTACTCGCCCCATTCTATACCCCCTTATAGAATGGATTCCCGCGAGTTAAGAGAGGTAAAAGCCACACGTCAAGGTTGTTTGAGCAAGGATCAGTGACCAAGTGATCTCCTTGGGGTTGCTCCGGTTTTGTTGTGAAGAAGACGGATGGGCGTTTTCAGATGTGCTAGCTACCGGCAGTTGGACAAGCTTAAAATAAAGATCAAGTGGTCCTCTTCCTCGAATTGAGGACTTGTTCGATCAGTTACAAGGTGCTTGTGCTTCTCTAAGATGACTTGAGATCCGGTTATCATCATTGAAAATACGGGCACCGGATGTGCCAAATTACTAATTTTAGAACCAGGGAGGGCATTACGAATTTGTAGTGATGTTTTGGTCTTACGAATTCCCTGCTGGTTCATGAGTTTATGAACGGGATTTTTAAGCCATATTGGATCTCTTTGTGATCGTATTTATTGAGGATATATTGATATACTCTAAAATAAGGAGTAACATGACGAGCATTTGTGAATGGTATTGGAAATGTTGAGGAGGAAAAAGGCTTATGCCAAGTTCTCTAGAGTTGTGCGTTTTTTGTAGATGCAGAAGTGTGCTTATCTGGCGGCACGGGGTTCTCAGGATGGAGTGATGGTGGATCCTTGCTAAGATTGAGACAGTTGAAGAATTGGGTAAGACTACTAATTGTGTCAGAATAAGACGCACTTTGTGGGGTTAGCTAGATTACTACCGCCGATTTGTCAAGGATCTCTTACTATCTGCTTCCCAACTGACGAAATTGACTAAGCAAACATGTTCCATTTGTTAGGTCGGGCAGGCGTGTGTGAGGAAAGCTGTTCAGAATCCTCAAGCTCTATTGCCTACTGACACCAATTCTCACCTTTACAGTGGAAGGTAAGAATTTCATTGTTCTATTGTGATGCATCCTATTCGGGTTTGGGTGTGCGTGTAATGCAAGAGAAAGCAATGTGATTACTTATGCTGCAAGACAATTAAAAGTGCATGAACGTAAACTATCCAACTCATGTTTGGAATTGGCCGGGTGTTGGGGGTAGTGTTTGACAGTAAAGCAATGAGCATATTTATATGGGGTTAAGTGTCAGGGTCTATAAGGGGATCATTCATAGCCTTACAGTATGTCTTTTAATCAGAAAGACGAAGATATTGAACTTGAGACAGAGGAGATGGATGGACCTAATGAAAGGACTACGACGATCAATTAGGTTGTATCATCCGCGGGAAGGAGAATGTTGTAGCGGATGCTTTAAGTAGAGGGCGGGAAAGGGGGGGGGAAGGCATGGGAAGTCTAGCTCAACTTGACAAGCTTCTAGCGCCCATTGGTAGGCGGAGGTTCATACTCTTGGCTAGATGGACTTTAGGAGGTTAGAAGGTAAATGAGAAGAGAGGACCAGTGTGGAGGCGAGAATCTGTCTTTTCTTGAAAGATCAAGGGGAAACAGTTGAATGACGAGAAAATAAGCCGAATCCGGGGAGTTGATAAGGTGTTGCGAAGGAGAGGCTAAAGAAGCAATAATGGATGAGGAAGGTGTTGTTGAGAATCAGGGAAGGGTTATGGTGTAACCACGCGTGTTGATGATTTGGATCTCACTATTCTTACAGAGGCTCATAGTCCGGATATCTATACACCCTGGTGCAACCAAGATGTACCGTGACCTAAGGCAAACACTTTGAGTGGAGTAGAATGAGAAGCGCGACATTGTGAGTTTGTTGCCCAATGGCCACCAAAATTGTCAACAAGTAAAGTATGTGAACACAGAGGCCGCCCGGATGAAACTTCAGAGAATGCCCAGTCTGAATGGAAGTGGGAGAGAATCCCCAATGGACCTTCGTTGGTTGTTGGTTTACAAAGACGATGGTAAGTAACGACTTATTTGGGTGATTGTTGATAGGTTAACTAAGTCGTGCTCATTTTATTACGGTTAAGGTGACTTACAAGTGCCGAGAAGTTAGCAAAGATATACATATCAAGTTGTTCGATTGCATTGAGTTCACTGTCCATAAATAAGATAGAGGACGCAGATACTTCTCAGTTTTGGAGGAAACATTGCATGCCGAATTACGTTGGTACTAGGGTGGATTTAGTACGGTGTTCAATCCCCAGACCGCGGTCAGTCTGATCGTGCGAACGATTCAAGTGGGAGGATATGCTTCGTGCAGGTGTGATAGAATTCGGTGGATCATTGGGGAAACTCTTACCCTTAGACGGAGTTGTTCATCCAATAATGAGCTAATCATCCAGTATTGATATGGCTCCTTACGAAGCAATTGTATGCGGAGGAGAATGTAGGTTCTCCCATTGGTTGGTTGATGCATTCGGTACAGGTTAGAACATTGGGTACGACAGTTTGAGGGCTCATTAGAGAAGGTGAAAGATATTCAAGAAAAAAGCTTTTAGCGGGTCAAAGTGGCAAAATGGATGTATGCGGATCTCGAAAGGTATAGGGAATTGGAGTTTATGGAAGTGAGAAAGTCTTGCTGAAAGTTTCGCCCATGAAAGGGGTTTGATGCGGTTTTTTGGTTAAAAAAAGGTAAGCTAAGTCCAAGGTATATTGGTCCATTTGAAGTTATGAAGAGAGGTAGGGGAGGTGGGCTTAGATGAACTAGACCTTGCCTCCAACATTCTCCAGGAGTGCAAACCCGGTATTTCACGGAGGTAAATTTAACTTGTCGTGTTGAAAGGTATCATGGGGGATTGAGCATGGAAAACCACATTATCAGTTGGGATTCAGTTTTGCGTGATGAGAATATTGTTCTTATTAGGGAGGAGCCTGTCGATGATTTTAGATAGGAGAAGTTCGCAAGTTGAGTCAAGGGAGAATTGGATCCATCAGGGGCAACTGGAAAGAATCGACCGTTTGAAGAAAGCACTGGGAGAAGGATTGGCAGATATGCAAGAAAGCCATACCCACATATGTTCAAAAGATTCAGGTACTCCTTCATCGCCCATTGTTTTTCTTCTTGGATCGTTCGAGGAACGAACGATGGGTCAAATTGGTTATATTGTAACGACCTGCTTTAGTCGTTATTGAGCAGCAAGATTTATTTCTGGGAAAACTGGCTGAGAACAACGAACCCCACGACGGACGGCTATGGAGCACGACGGACCATCGAGGGGGGGGCTGGGGTAGGTATCGTTCCAAAAAACTTAGAAAATTAGAAAAATTTGGTATGAGAGGACTCTTCTGACCGTCACGACGGCATGGCCAGGATGGACCCATCGTGTGTCCACGGGACAGTCACAGGCCATTCACATAAAATAGAGTTTTGGTTTTTGTATCGTGTGACGGACAGCAGGACGGACCGTCGCAGCACACGGCCAGTAACAGCTGCGCCATCCCAGGCTGGTTGATTCTGTTATTTATTTACGGGGGTTTTGACTATTTTCTGCTTTAATTATAAATGGTGGGTTAATTTAATAAGTCAATTACTGGGGTGTTTTACAAGATGGTAACCTTAAGTTAATAGTGGGTTATTTTTGCCATTCTTTTATAACTTAATTATATTTGCTAATTAAGGGAAAGAAAGAGGTTTGAAAAAGAAAAAGCAAAAAGAAACGAGAAAGAGAAGCGGAAACGAGCAGCGAGAGAGAACAGACAGAGGACAAGCAAGGATTTGAGGGAATTTCTTTCTTGACACGAATCTCGGTGAAGGTAGGTTAGATTTTATTGCTATTCGTAGTAAATCTTAATGCGATGCATATGTGTTGGTTAGGTTATAAAGTCTTCTATATGCTTCATTGATGTTGTATGCATGCTATGATTTATATATATGATTGTGGTGAGGTGAAAACAAGAATGATGAAGACTTTATTGATCCCAAATTTTGATTTTTATAAAAAACCTAATCTCTTGTTAAATGATGATCGCCTTGATATTAAAAGAAGGCTTGATGACATAATAGAATGAGATTAGTGGGGCGACCCGGTGCGGGTGTCAACGAACGACCACGTTAGAATTAGTGGGAAGGGGTGTCAAGAACCGAGACGAGACCATAGATTTAGTGAGATCCGGGGTGTAACGAACTGACACTAGATTGAGGGGATGGTTTTTCACGAACACGACACGTAGAGTAGGGGATCGGGTGTAACGAACCAGACACGTAGATTTAGGGGGATCGGGTGGCACGAACGACACGTAGATTTAGGGGATCGGAGGGTCACGGCCGACACATAGTTATTAGGGGATCGGAGTGACACGTACCGAAACAAGGGGAATATAAAGACTAACAAGGGATCGAAGTGGCACGTACGACACAAGAGAAATATAGATAATGAATCTGAAAGATGATAATATACTCAATCTAAAGAACATGTTCCCAAAAGAGTATGCGTTGTGGAGGCTTGAGTCCTCATAGATATGATCGGTGATCTGATAAATGATTGTTATATTGTTGCCACACCTGTTAAGAATATAGTGATTTTATGATGTATCTGAGATATATTGCTTTCTATTTTGAGTTGGACGATGAGACCTTACTCAGACTTGGTTTGTACTGACCACCTACTTTAATGTTTATCTTCGTTGTCTATTTGGGAGTGCAGCAACAACCGTAGTCTTCAACTCAACCCAACTATAGCCAGTCTTCATACACGGATTTCAGGGTGAGATAACGCTTCTAGCTTGGACGGGATCTTCTTTCTCATGTAGTGATGCCTTGAAGTTCCGGCATGGAGAGCTTGCTGATTTAGTTTTAGAATACTCTAGTTAGTAATTGATCTAGATGTTCTTGTGGTGATGACTTCCAGATTTTGGGGATAATAATAGATGTTGACATTGTAGAAAGTTATTAAAATTGTTTTATTAATGAAGTTAAGTCTCAGCATGTACTTCTGTGATATGACATGAAAATGTTAAGGTTTAGAGTGGTGGTCGCGCTCACATAGAAGGGATAAGTGTGTGTGCCAGTCTCGATCCGTTTGGGTCGTGACAGCATAAACCACATATTCAAATTATCAGTAGATAAGCATTCTGTGCTTACTTCAATGAGAAAGAGTAAAATCCCAAAAGTTTGTTGATATAATCTCCAAAATCACTGCAAGAATCGAGAAATAATCAATAATCTCACAACAAAGTTAATGATACCTATCAAGAATCTCCAATACAAGTTTAACACATAAGGAGGGTTTAACAATCTAGAGGCTAACATACAGACACGGCTCGGAGTCTAACCTCACGGAATCAAAGGTCAAGACTAAGACAGCAAAACCAGAGCGGTTTTCGAATACTAATTATAGAAAATAAAAAACCTAATTTACAAGGACACGTAGTTGCTTTAAATCTGTCACAAGCTGGCGGGGCGAGGATACCTCGCGATGGTGGTTGGTGAGTAACGAGGGGTTATGAAGTACGTGTCCATACTGTGCAATTTCTATGCTGTCTCTCTCAATTCACCGACAGCAAAGTAGGATGGACCGTCCTAGAACATGGCGTTTATAGGGTTCTTCGTTTCCATAAACTTTTCAACTCTGGGATTGGGTATACGGATATCTCTAAACTTCAGGGACGAACCTGAACAAACGGCGACCGTCAAGACAAGAGGACCGTCACAATGCTAAGGTAACCCACACTTGGTTAGATTCCCCATCTTACTGCAGAGTGCACGCCCGCTCCACCACGGACTATCCCAGTAGACGTTACGTCATTAAGCTCAGGGAGGTTGTTCTTCTGCATTTTGTTCGTCAGCATCTTCGCATCATCTTGGCTAGATTTCCTTGCAACAAACCACAGAGGGAAACTTACTTAACCCTTCCACCACCGGTTTGGACACATAAACTTAAGGAAAAAGTATTATCATACACGGGGAACCCCGGATATATCACCACCTTCAACTAAATTCGTTGTTTGTCTGAGACGCCTAGATCAATATGACTGTCCTTTGTACAATTGTATCATGTTTATCTTTGAAATTCATTTGCTATCATCCAGATAATTCATCCAAATCTTTTATGATTATATGCATCCAATAATAACCATTAAATCCATCAACATTACACCACTTCTAAACCTCATGATTTACAGAAACATTCGCACATAAAATTCAACCATAAAAACATGTTATTTTTAAGGCTTAAAACCGCAAATCAAGTCACGGCAAACACATATATTTTTCATGAAATTTTTGCAGACATACTTCATCATTCATACAATTCCTAAAACATAATAGTGAACACATTATCTCAAAAATCACACTTCATACCTATTCTGCCAGCAAACATACAAACCTAAGATCAGTGATAGAAGATGATGACAGTGAACATGTAATGGGGAAAAATCCTAGTTTCGGAATAGAATTGTTTGAGTCTTAAGGATCTCTTGGGAAATGAACCAAGAGTAAGAAAACCCATACCTGATTTTAACATTGTTTAACACTTGAAATTGCTGCCCAAAACTTCTCCAAATTAACGTCCAATGCCGAAACTCACACCTTACCCGACTAGCGTGTTACGTTTTGCTTAACATTTTTGGATTTCTTTCTCGTTTGTGATTTGCGTGAAAGTTCTTCAAGAGTGAAGAACTATTAATTTCAGTTCTTTTGCTGATAAAAAACGTGAGAATGAGGGTGAGAGACGTGAGAATGAGAGGATTAGGTTTAGGAGAGTTAGGTGGAGACTAGTCAAACTAGGACTCCACATTATTATTAATATTAATGTTATTATTTTATTAAAAATATTATTTTCCTTTAAGTAAAGAATAAAATTAAATATTAATGAATTTGACTAATTCACTAAATACAATAAATCAATTAAATCATTTCTTCCACCAAGGTTCGAACAGGGGAGCAGAGAGATTTCTCTCAAAGGGTGAATTTTTTCCCTTCCTACTTAAATTTCCCCTCTAATATATTAAATATTTAATTACTTAAATATTTAGGGTAATTACAATACCAATCTTAGTCTGGAAAAACAATTTTACCCCTAGACCCTCCAAAGTTAAGATAATCCCTTTTTAAGTCTGGTTAAGACTCATCCGAGTAAATCTTCATATCTGGTGCCCTACATGGCTGGAACCAACCATTCCTAGATCAAATAACTCACCAAGTTAGTTGGCTTGGATGTTGCAAGTGTTCAGAGGTCTGAATCTACGCGTATCAATCCGTGTGAACCCAGTTTTATCATAGGTATTCTAGATAAATTAAGTATTACTTATCATAGTAATTTTAGGGTCGTTACATCGATAATGTGGTTTAGAGTCCCTTTCTATGAATTTAGGTGCATTGGAAGTGAAACATCAAGGGACGACAAATACATTCGACGACTAAGTCACCTATGTGCCTCATGTGTGGTTATGTGCCTATATGTGTGTTTAATGAGTTAACGAGGTCATTATATGAGTTATTATAGTTTTTATAGTCATTTTTTAAAGTTTTCATGAATTTTGAAGGTCAAACATCCATGATGTTTGAAAGGTTCACCTTGAAATGACCTTGTGTATCTTAGCATGTTTGGTCGAGTTTTATGTGTTTTTTTGGATGAAATTGATGTGGGAGGTCCTAAACTCATATAAAAGAATATCCTGGTTTGAAATATCCTAGAAAATATCCCTAATGACCATCCAAGTGTCCTTGAGGAAGGACACTTTCTTTGAGCACAAGCTACCTAGACCAGCCACCAATCGATTGAGGCAAATGATAACTCGTGGGTCAGTCGATGCCCCGTCGATGGGTGTCGTGGGTCAAAACATAGCCTAGGGATCTTATGATCCCAAATTAAAGTCTCAAACAAACTACGAGATGTCATGATGGTCCATTTCTGGACAAATGGTCCGTCGATTGGCAAGTCGTTGGTGGACTGTCTTCTACGCATGTTTACTATAAATGCAAGGGTTAATTTGTAAATTCACCCAAAGTAAAAAATGAGATAAAGGGATGTATCTNAATATTAAACTGAAAGATGAACCAAATGATTCCTCGAAAGCCTTAAGAATTAAACGTTACTGAATGATAATAAAAAGAAGCATGAAAATAGTGAATAATTTCCCAGCATTTGGGGTAGTTGGGTGTGGCCAAACATTGGGTACAAAATATAATGAAAAGTAATTTAAAAAGTGAGAGCCACTAAGTATGGAAACTAAGACATCATTACTGAATAGGGGGGGGATTTTTTTTTTTACAAAAATAGTTCAACCAAAAGATTGAGAGGAAAATAGATTGATGAAAGAGACCAAATTTCAGTGTTTGCTGGAAATTGGAGTCTGGCCCAAAGGATGAGGATAATTACCTATGTTATTTACAAAAAAATTAAAAGTGAGGTCATTGGTGATTGAATCAATGAACTCGCCAAATGAAAATTACATAAACAATTTATGAGAAAAATGAAAGGAAAAGTGGATGTGGTGAGTGGGGATTTAACCCACAACATCTTGAATGGATGAGAGAGTCAGGAATAAAATAAAGTAGAAAATAAAATGTGGAGAGGGGGATTTAACCCACAACTTCTTGAATTAATGAGAGAGTTAAGAGAAAAATAAAGTAGAAACTAAAATGTGGAGAGTGGGGATTGAATCCACAACCTCTTGAATGGATGAGAGAGTTAGGAGAAAAATAAAGGAGAAAATAAATGTGGAGAGTGGAAATTAAACCCACAACGTCTTAGATAGGTGAAAAAGTTAACAGATAAATTAAAAGAAAAATAAGGAATTTGTGGGGGATTGAACCCACAACATCCTTGCCTTGAAACGAAAAATGAGAATAGAAGAAGAAAACAAATATTATGGGGTTTGGCGTTATTTGAAAACTAGGGTCTCTCCAAATCTTTAAAATGACTTACAATTTTACAACAAATAAGTTTAACTGTTGTTCAAGGATTCCAAAGGGGTTCCCCTTTCCCAATTCACGTATTGACACATAATTCATAAGTAAATAAAATACTTTAATGAATGCTTGCCTCAAATATCCCAAAATCAATATCTTGGCATATCACACGCGATTACTAATCTTGTACCACTAATTGGGTGAACTGAATCACTAAGGACCAAACTATGAATGAATCCTCATGGGCTTGTATTTGTGGACTCATTCAATCTACCATACGTTTTTTAAAAGTAAGTGAGCCAGATGTATGTGATAAATGATGCAACCCTAGAAGGGTTAAGTTACTGCAGTGTGAAGCACATAAATGGCAAGTGCATTGGAAATTATGATGAAATGAACATTCACGTGAAGTGGTGAGTAATAACGAAAAAAGCAAAATGTGTTAATGTTAATGGCCTGAGGTGACAATATGATAAGAGGGCTAATGTCAAAATGATGAGATCATCTCAAACATGAAACCTAAGTAAATGTTACCAAAACGTACTTCACCTATTAGACTGTTTACAAGCTTAATGAAGAGGACCAGTCCCTATGAACACTCTAATGAAAGTATTGTAAGTAATGGCATACTTAAGTACTAATGAGAGACGAGAAATTATCTAATAATTTCTATGACATACTAAGCTAGAAGCCAAATTCCATGATATGAGTTGAATTTAATGGAAATTTATATGAGCACCGATAGGTCTTTATCTTAACTATGGAGCGGCGATGCCTTTCTTGGGCGGAGGGTGGAGGTTCAGTAACTCTCATGAGATGCGACTGGTCGGCATGCGGGGTATGTGTCTCGTATATCTACAGTCTTTTAACCTTATTACTACCATATAGGGATCTTGCAGGATTGGAATCTTTCATATAAGCAAGCATTGTTTCTGTTCAATTTGTCCGGTGATTGTGATCCACTCTTTCGGTGTGGGGATTACACAATGGATTTTATGATGGCTCCACATGATCTATGTCGGTTAAGGTTAAAGGTTCCAAAAGAAAGAAGCGGCCAGCCTCAACGACTGATTATACTGAAATGAATGGATTACCAAAGGTAGTTAGAATAGGATGACAAGAGGTGAGAGATAGACTTAATTATAAACAACTAGGTATTATTGGTCATTGGACAGTGAACACGATGAGAGTTGAAACTCCATGCCTTGGTACTGCCACTGGTGGTTGCATAGTTAATGATAGAATATGAAAATGAAGTACGTATGAATGAATGAAGCAGACTCTGTGTTTGTTAAAGAACGATCCCTAGTTGAGATTCCTAATGTTGAGCCTTCATTTTCGAAAGTCCTAATGTCCAGTCCATGATTCGAAGGTCTCATGGCATATGAAAGAATGATATAAACTATGTGATATGATGTGTAATATGTTATGTGTTGTTTGCGAAATGATAAGTATGATGATGCATGTTACTCTCATGGCATGACTTTCCTAATTCAAAATTGGCAAGTCCACTGAGTTGACTTACACAATTAATTATCGGATCTAGGAAAGAGACTTCTAATCATGATGTCTTGGGGTGTGTGCGTGCATATATATACCCATCTTAGTACAAGTGTGTACTAACCCCATACAACCTTCTACGTTTTTAGGTGGAAGGCCACAGGTGGACGTTTTAGATTCTTAAAGGTTGACGCTTAAATCTATCCGGACTCTGGAGCATTCATCAATATTGGTAGGCCTCAAGCTTTCGAGGACTCTTTCCCATTATATTAGCTTAGGGCATAGGTTTGAGTTAGTAAAGTATGTGCCAACTAGCGTTTCTTCTCATCTTAATTTCAGGACATTTATTTGGCCTTTTTGGCAAGTAGTACACTTACTGAAGTAGGTGGAACTATTTCTGTCATTTGGCTTGTCTTGAATATTAGATGGTCCGATTTGTGAACGTTTATTGAGTTTACATAGAATGTTCTTATAGAATGTTAACGGAACAAAAAATTTCAAATTTTCTCTTGCTAAAATTAAACCAGATGAAGAGTACGATGAGTATGTAGGCTTGTCTACGACCTCTGAGGACGTCAACGACTTGTCTCGTGAGGGGGTTCTCACCCGTTGTGACAATAGACATTTTTGGACCATAGACCCTCATTACAAAAGTGTTAGGCTATAGATTCACCTCAGTCATTTTCAAGGTATTACAACTCCTTCACTTGGACAACATTCGTTCTCGAATGACACTTGCCACTCTCCAAACACTTCCAAGAATAGAGATTCAATGAACAGCTTGCAATCATACCATATAACACCTTTTACCGAAAGAAAAATCTATGAAAATATCAATTTTCACATAATCAAGAGACTCGCAACACAAAAAGAAATTAGAAACTCATTATACAACTCATCATGCTATAAGACTCAGATCCTTCATTCAAAATAGAAAAAAACTCATATTATGTTCAATATCATGCTCGTATACATCAATTCTAACCACATTATAACAATTTTTAACCTAAAAATTAATTTGTCAAATTCTCAAAATTTTACAGTGAAAAGAAATCCCCTGCAGCTTTACAGTGAACATGCTTCCAAATTTCAAAAATGCAACATTTAGGCAATTATTAATGTAAACATGCTAATATGCAAAGAAAAACATATAACCACCAATTTACAAACATAATTCATAACTTCATGCGATCTCCAATCCCACGAAATAAGTGCAATTCAATTTCAACCAAGCCTCTAACACAATGAAATGGCAACATACTTCTATAACTTTTGTGCCCCTCTTCCTAAAACCATACTCACCCACTAGCCAGAAACTTATATCACCTCCCGAGCGAAATAAAGAGAATGTACCACCTTATCATCACCCTCATCCAGTTTTGCTCCTCAAGCAAATGTAGGCTTGCCAACTTGAGAGCCACCTCCTTTCTCAAATTTCAACTTAGCACCACCAGGTTCTTCTTAAGTTGCAACCTTCTTCTTGAACCTAGGTTGCCTTTTTGATCAGTTGAACGACTTTTGTTCAAATTTCTAGCAATCCTACCAAGATTAGACTCCTCAATCGATTGAGCATACACCATGACTATATCTAGTGTCATATCATCATATAGCATGATCGTATGTCATTCTTCTTTCACTAGATCGGCAACTCCTGTCTCAAACCTACTAATCTAATCCCTAGGGTTAGACACATGGGATGGAAAAAACCTGGACAACCTTGTGAAATTCATAGAGTACTCCTCAACACACATATTGCCTTACTTGAGATTGATAAATTCCTCTACCCTAACCTCCCTCCTTTAACGGGGAAAGTACTTTAAAAAAATGCTTCCTTAAAATCATCCCACTCAATAGAACCCGACTCAACCAGCCTATTATCTTTCCATTGAGTGTACCAAACATGATCAAGATCCCTCAATTGATATGAAGCCAACTCCACCTTCTCCCTAGAAGTCACCTCCCCAACACTCAACACGTTCTACACTCCATCTAGGAACTCTTGGGATCCTCCCCACCTTAGAGCCAAGAAAGATAGGAGGATTCATCTTCATACAATCTCTCAATATAGATATCATAGTTTTCTCCACAACATTCACTCTAGGCGCAATACCGATATTCACATGGATAGTCAAAGCTCGGGCTAATGTAAGTAAAACCTCTCTAATATACCCATTTGTCATTTTAGGGGGAACCACCGGAACATCATTACTTCCACATAGAATAGGGAGTTGATCACCTTGAGCACCTTGAAGAACTAACTCAACTTGCTCAACATGAGGATGTATGTCCCCATTCTCGCTTCTCTTTTTCAACCTTCTAGAGTCCATAATTATAGTATTAATATTCCTATAAAAACAAGGAAAACAATGAGAAAAGAGTATGTTTACTCTACGTCACGACAAAAAAGAAGAAAAAAAGAAAAACTATATTGTCCTATAGCCTCTTTCCCCATGATGTGTCAACGACTTTCACGCCGATTTTATCAATTCGACTGAGAAGTGGACGATATTAATACTTTTTTGATGCCTAGACAACTTTGCATAACCTAGTTGTCTTCGGATACCAAGCTTGTCACGACCTGAGACCACTATAACGCCCTAAGAAAAACTAAGGTGAACTAGAGCTTCATGACGGTTTCTTGAGTAAACTATAAGTTAAAATTAGTTATATTCATGTTCTTAGTCAGTGTATGATGTTTCGTAACGTTTGGAGGTCATAAGTCTGAGAAGGTCCATGTTGTTCAGAAGATATGCCTTAGATAGCATTTGTGTGTCTTGGTGTGTTTGAGTGAGTTTTATGTGTTTTTTTATCAAAATTTATGTGGATATTCCTAATACCTAGACAACTATGTTTAGAGGTTTAACGTCTGGGAAAGACCTCACCTAGGACCCACAAGGGTACCAGAGAAGGGCCCAAGTCTTTACTCCAAAATTACCTGGTAGTGTCCACCAACCGGACAAGTCGATGGCTTGTCGACACATCAACAGCTTGTCGACTTGGTCCATAAATTGGAACTGAAGGTTTACAGGTGTGGAGTGTTCCAGACCAAACCAACGACCCCCCATCAACGGGGCGTGGTTTTTCAAACGGTCCATCTGTTAGGACTCATTGGTGTTGCTTGTGAAAAGCTGTTAAAGGCTGCCTTGGCTTGGGCTATTTGGTAAATTCACCCCAAGTCTTTTAAGGACCTTGGAAATTTATTTTAGGGTTATTTAGGTACATTAAAGAGTTCCATATCCTAAGACTTAATATTAGACCTCATTCCTTAAAAACCAGAAACCCTCTCCATTAGAACTATCTCTCAAGTCCTATCGGAAGCGAGAAGTGAAAAGAGCGCTAGGATGGGCTCTGGTTTGTGTTCTCACCAAAAATTGTGGGTTTCCTTCGATGAGGTATTGTTATCCATCCTTAACCCTCTTCAATTAAGAGTCCTTTCTAAAATTTTTTTAAAAAAAAGGTTTTCAAACTCTACTTTCTTGTATCTTTTATTTAGCATTGGTCATCCTGAAAAAGTTGTTCGAAAATTTAAATTGTATTGTCTTCTAGGATTATTGATTGATTCTTTCAATGTCAAAACCCTAATGAAATCATTTTTATGGATTTTCAATCTTTTTAGATTAAGAAATCGAGGTTAACATGGAAAACATGTTTGTTTTAGGTAAAAAAGTTTTGTTTTTAATTATGTTGATATCTGATTTAGAGCTACGGACCTAAGGTACTTTATTATAATGAAATATGAGAAATAGGTTAAGGTGGTGTGTCTGGGTTAAATGGTGAGTGCATATATTGTATAATTTCATATTATAAATTGCTCTTGAGAGGGTATGGTCCATCTTCTTGGTGGCGGGTTTTTTATTGATTGCATTTGGATAAAATTTCGTGTGTATTGTGAATATGGCTTTGAAGGAATAATTTGTGAAATAAGTGATAATTAAGATGGTTGTTGTATTGTATATATTGAGCTTTGAATTACATGTGTGCTTAGGTATGCGTAATGACAGTGATATGAATCATGTGAAGAATGTAAGTGTGTTGTAATTGACGTGGATGAAGTCTAAAGCATGTTATTAGAGTTAAGATAAATTAAATGATGCTTTATACAAGGTGTGGTTACTACATGCCGCACAACACATAAACGTGAATATGAATGACATGAAGCTAAGTTCAAGTTTAAAAAGGGAGTTGCGGTGACACCGCTTCGGAGTTGAGATGAAGTGTTTAGTAGCAACCCCACTACATCCTAAGATCTTTCTAAGATAGTCGGAGGATGAATTCCCTTTGTGAGATGAGACGTGGTGTTCAGTAGTTATCCTTAACCTATAGACAGATTGTTTAAAATATGTGGGGTGTTATGCCTCGCACCGAGTGGAAATGAAGAAGTGGTGGTTACACTTTGTGGGTTGAGATGTTGTATTCCAATGTACCTCTTTAGATTTTTACTCCTCGTTAGTAAAGAATGAGTTACTTTGTACCAATCTCCTTATCCCATAACTATCGCGCGCATAGGTGTAGCTATTGGGAAAGCCATGTAAAATCTAAGAGAATGACCTTACTCTAGGCAAGTGAGGATCCCTCATACGATAGGGGTAAATATTTGTATTCCATGCCTAGATGTCATGGTCTATGTCGGTTAAGCTAACTCCCACAAAAGAAATTAAAATGCTATGGTTTCTAAAAGAGTGTACTACATAGGGTACGTAGTGGAATGAGAAGTTATTTATCCATTGCACTAGGTAGGCATTCCAAAAGGTAAGTCTTGGTGAGTCATATAGATGTTCCGAAAGAGATGTCTTCATGTCAATCCTACCAAAAGATTGTACTACTAAGGGTAGGTGGTGGTATGGGACACCATCTACTCATTGCACTTAGTATGAATTTCGAAAAGGAAGTCTTGGCATCTTATTTGAGTGTTCTTATATTGCCTTGTTATTGAGTGGTGGTTTGTTCTCCCAAGGTGAGTAATCCAAATAGGGGTAGTCTTAAGGATCACTTTGATGTGTATTGAAGAGGTGTATGCAAACTTCCTTCATGTATTACCTTGGTCAGTCTAAGGATGAACTTAGTTAGGGACTTCCCCATTGGCAATACCTTGGAAATTCACTATTTTGGAGTCTAATTGGTTCACTGTAAGGTCATAGGAGTTCAATGTAAGATTTCGGTTACTTCACTTTGAAGTGCATCTTTTTATTAAAATTATGGAAATCCATCTCTATGTGTTAAATGATTTTTCTAATTTTGTTTTGTTTCTAAATTCATGAATTACTTGCTTATTCGGCATGAAAGCTTATTTTACTAAAATATCCCTTTTAGCATGTTTTTGCATATGTCATACTTAGTACATTATTTTTACTAACCTCATACTTTTCTATGCTCTGTAAGTATCTGTTGGAGGATTTTGGAAGATTTTAAAGCTAAGCTTGGGAAATCTACTCTCTCAAGATTTGGTATGTCCTCATATATTCGAGGACATAGTCTATGTTTTTCTTAGTTTTAATATTAAGGCTTATTATATATTTTCTTTCAATGTAAGGGACTTTGTCCCTAAGATATTATGTCGTGTCTTTAAGTTGTCTTGTGACGATGAGATTCTCTAAGTAATTACGAAACAATTTCTTTTTATATTAAATGTTTAGGAAAGTTTTATTACGCAAGTCGTACGTTGTCTTATGTAATGAACAATAGTTACCGGCTTGTACAATAGCCCACAGGGTCAAGTACGTTCATGTCATGACCCAGGGTTCTCATAATTTCTAGGGCCGGGGTTTACTTTCGGGGGTCACCATGACAACCACACTAAAAGTTAGGCCACTATCAAATCATGGGCATCGACACATTACTTACCCTGGAGGTATTGTACAAGGCCATTTCGTATCGTTCACACATTATAAACATGACAAAAGAAAAGTGCGGAATTAAACAATTTTCATCCAACATTCTGCATTAGTATTTAAAAAACTCTTCATATAAAATTCATAAGAAATACAATATAAAGCTACTTTGGACACGGACCAATTACACAATAGACATTATAGTACTATAAGTCTATTATAATATTTCAATAAAGGAAATTAAAGATATATATGCCCTCGGGTCATATGAGGACATGCTTCAACATTTTTGAACAATCCTAAAATCCATGATTAGATCCACTAACACCTTGACCTATGAATCACTATAGAGATAGATGAAATAATGCTACTACTACAAACACATGTACTAAGTATGACATAATGTTTAAAAATAATGAAAACAAACATTTATTGGAAATATGCATCTTTTTATTTAAATATCATAATATATGCATAATAAAATTATTTAACAACTTAGAAACACATAAAAAATTACATAGTCAATTTAAGGCATTTTTAGAGAACCATATAATGACGTCTTATCACTTTAGTGACTTAATTCACTATTTCTGTGAAGTTTCCAACTTCACAGAGTGAATTTGGGTTGAGGTTAATTTTTTGTTCCTTCCCTACTGAGTAACCAAAGGCTTATCCTAAGACTCACTTCAGTAAGACACAGAGAGACTGCCACCAATACACCCTATGTAGGCCAAAACCTTAATGATCCTTAAGACCACCCCATAATGAGATACACACACTTCACTTAAAATCAAACCTGCACATGAACCATTGAGATTCTCCTCTGAAAATATGGATTTAAGGTTCACTTGCCGTGAGTGGAAGCTGACCACCAATACCAATTCATTTCACAAAATATTAAGTTTTACCCTTTTGAGTACCAGAATAAGATAATTATCACTTAACACGTAGAGTAGACCTTTCCATTTACATATTACATTCACCGTCCCAAGCTTATAAAAAGACCTATCCTGTAAAATCAAGAAGATAATATCCATGTTTCACCTCTTCAAGATTACCTATGTTTGTATTTGTAGTATAAATCAAATACTTTCATAACTAGGCGTCCATTCGTAAGACTTATTATATGGAACTATCGAAGTGACCATTCTGAGTGCCCCCTAACATTTTCGATAAAAACTAGACAACCCTAACTACTGTAGATTAGTAGTACTTATTTATTTAACATAATTACTTAACTTAAGTCATTATATTCCTTACTTCATTTAAGACTCATTCATCACATAAGGACATTCAAGTAATTGTCTTGGAGAAAAAATAGGGCTCTCACTAACATTTTCAATGCCTATTGTGCAATGTCTAGATAGTTTCTCATACCACCACCTAAACTTCATAAAACTCGTCCAATACTAGTAGGTATCCCATATAATTACAATAATCAATAACCGACATAGACATGGCAAGAAAACATGGAATCTGGAGTTGTAACCACTCCAATGGAGGAGGTTCTACTTGCCAATGGTAGAAGTTGAACACACACAAAGTAGGAACATGGTTAAGGAATATGAAAGGCTTACTTTGTTATCTAATCTCGTTCTTCACTAGAGATACTTCCCAAACCATACTTACTCGGTGCTAGCCTTTGTTATCATAGAGTAATTTACATTAACGGATCACATGAAGAGGTTCCACATATGTTCATCACCGAATAACATTTATCTTACCAAAGAGGTCCCCTAGGAATACCGTAAAAAGGCTAGAAGATAGATCATAATGAATTTTCTAAGGATGATATGATGCATTTCCCATCAAAAAAAGTTGAAGTCCGTCATTAATCAATAGAGGATACGATTATTGCTTTCAACTTCAATGTTCATAACCTTACCACTAGGTTCTAAGTTTCATATAAAGGACCTTCTTAACATAATTCCAGGTCTCAATCATTCATACATTCATAAATAAGAAACTTTACTATACTAAGTCAAGACATCTCATATTCACACCCATACATGTATCAAGTAAGGGCCACAAGTCTACCAAAACAAGACACTACATACATCACTTTATCACATTTTTCATATCATTCTAGAAGCACATAGGAATAACCATCATTATCTATAAGTTATCATATACACTACAATAACATCATAAATATAACCATCATAGACTCGTATAATCAAGTACAAATAATCATGCATCAACTCTAAGACTACACACATGAACACATAGTCATAGTCTAATATGATCACCTAACAACATCTATAGAAAAACACATACTTCCACATAATCACAAGTATAAGAAGATGATAATGCATCACACAATCAACTACACACATCATAATAATACTTCAAGTAGTTTGCCAACAAGGCCATGATCATCATAATACATAAAGTGACGCCGACAAGGCCATATCATTTACATAGCACCGCCACCATAAGGGGAATAAACAAATCACAACATAATTTAAGAGCTACATTACTTAAAAGAAGTGGAATTAGGGTAGCGCACCATTAATTCATTCTCACCATTAAAATTCATAGCTAAATCATCCAATTCCAATACGATAATATTAAGACCTTACCCTATGGGGAACCCTACATTAATGGACAACATCAGTTCAATACAATAAATATTAATACTGCAATGAATCTTTGAGAGTACAACATGAATAGGTAAATAGTACCAATCAATAGCACCAGAGAAAATACACTAGAATTGATTAACCAATATAACTTCATTCCCATAGAAAACTCCATAGAATCATTAGGCATAAGTTATGAGTTAAATCAATCTAATTAACATAATTACATGTGATCAGAGGTTAATGAGTGAACATCATATAATTAAAATAATTCTAATTAAATATTCAATGATTAAAAAGCCAATATGATCAGACCCCACTATGATTATTTCTTGGATAGAGGTTTCAAATCTAGAAAAATTCATCTGTTGAGAAGTACTTGAATAAAGGTTCAAGGATCAAAAATCATACCTCAATGATTTTGATTCACAAATTTGTTGAAGAATGTAATACTTCGACAATCCAAGAAGTGTTTTAGAGCCTAGCATAAGTGTCGTAAGGTTTAGAAACTGTGTTAAGGTCTATTTCAACAAATATAATTCATTTAGGAATTCTAGAAACCAAAACGTCAAAGAACGTCCATGACATCCAGAAACTAGTTTAACAAGGTATTAGCGTGCCTTAGCCTATTTGATTAGCTTTTAGGAGTCTAAAAATGATGAAAATTGGTGGAAGGGTGTGTAACGTACATTAGAGTTAATTCATAATCTAAACATGCAGGCACAACTCCCCAAGGACCAACCAAGGGCCCTTGAGGAGGACCCTTGCATTTTGGGGTCAAAGGACTACCTAAGGCAATGTTCATAGATGAGTGCCATCGATGGGGCGTGCGTCAATCGAAGCGGAGTCGATGGACACCGTCGATGGAAACTTAGAAAAACTCTTGGAAGGGTCATTTTGCACATTCTCTGAACATAGAGACAGATGTGCAGCACGGAAGAAGCAATGGTAGTAGTCTCACAGACAGACCATCAATCGGGGTCTCGTCTGTGAGGACCTAAGTTGCTGCACGTTTTTAAGTTGGGTTACATTAATTAATTAAAGAATTATTTAATTAGTTGGGGAATTATGTAGGTCTTAATTAAGTTATAAAATCCCTATATAAATCCCTAAACCTTATTACCCTAACATAAACTCTATTAATTCCCAAACCCCAACATGTTTCCTTTTTTAGTTCTTTCTCTCTCTAATGAAGCAGCATTTAAAAAAACATCCCAAATCTAGGGGAAGGGTTTAAGGGCTGCCAAAAAGAGTCAATTCTCCACAATATTATCAATTAGAATGTATGGGATCTCTTCACCTTTGAGACATCTGTCCTCAAAGGGTTTCATCAAACTTTATTTCAAAAGGTTGAGTTTTCAAATGGTTTTCATCCAATCTCGAAATTGATGTTATAGATTACTTTGTTTATGATTTTTTTTGGATACTATGAATATATTAACATGTAATTTAACTTAATTATGATATATCTTTATGAATTGATCTAGTTAGTAAAAGATGATATTTACCCCTTAACCCTAGGTTGTGATCTTTATGTGAATTGAGTAATGTTTGTTCAATTGAATTGGTTTTCTGTTAAGTTACTATCCTATGATTTTGTTATATCAATCAAGACTAAATTAATATTAATAATAGTCCTATCATTCTATTTCAAGAGTAATTGATTAGCATATAACTTTTTTCTAGAGTAATTGATTAGAATATAACTTTTGTCTTAAGCTATGAACTAGTGTTGGATTGTTATCTAGTGATTCAATTAGTCTTGTTATCATGTTGGTTACGGTTATATTATGATACTACACCATAATTGGGTTGAGTTAAGGGTTTATGGTAAGTCATTGATGATGAATTATGAAGAAGACTTTGTAAGTCGTGTGATCCCTATTCTTTACTTCAACTATGGTAAATTGTGATTATGTTATTATGATGTATTGGAGTATTCCTTGTATTAGGATTTATAGGGTTGGTATGATGTTGAATACAAATGTCTTGAATATGGTTTTTGAGGTCTTGGATAATATATAAATGTTATAAGGATGGTGAGTGATTTATCAATGCGTCTTATTATGAAGTGATATGTAAATGTGCTAACCTCACTTATATTAATTGGATTCAAAGGATTATTTTCTTGCAATTATTATTGAACTATGATGATGATGATGTTTATATAAGTGTTAAATCCTATGACCTACAATAGGCTACATTTTAAAAAGGGACTCTAGCTTAGCACCGAGTAAATTAGAGACAGGAGTGTCCCTTACCACATAGAAAAGGTAAGATTACTAATGTACTCTTGACATTGGAGACTTCAATTCATGTACCATAAAGAGGGTCCCAACTATATCTCCTAGTTCTTGAAAAATGTTTCCTCCGTAGGAATACTAGCTAGTGGATCCACGTAGTTGCTATGTTCGTGTTTTGGTACTACCTTGGCAAGTAGTTCTCCTTATTTCGGTGTAGGGTTCCATGACACCGTATTCCACATTAGCTCATGTGGTCTATGTCGATTAGGGTAAGATGTTACCAAAAGTTAAAATGAATTATAGGAATGAACTCTAACTAAGATAACCTAACGGGTTTAACTTAGTCTAGGTAGTGGTATGGGACTCTACCTAACATTGCACTCGTTAGCCTTGTTGGAAGTCTTAGGAGGATGTTCTTATGTATGAATATTTTTATGATCGTATGTGATATGTATATGATGAACTTGCACATTATTGATACTATACGTTGATTAGTTTCACTTATAAATTTGTGTTGGTCTACCTTGTTAAAGTATGATGATATGTACTCTTAAATGCCATGCTATATGAAGTGGAATACTTTTCAAGATTCTTGTCGGGTTAGTTTATTGAGTAAGGTTTTGGGCTTATTTGTCATTGCTCTTGATGACTTGATAGGGGTTGTGGGTAATTGTATTGTTTGGATTATGTTATAATGAAATCTTATTCATGCTTGTGGTTATTTATGACTTGATGATAGATTTACTCGACTATGTATTAAATTATATGATATGAATGTTGACTTGACTAGTTTTGATGTTGTTGGTCTTGTAATGCACATGTCTATGACTTAAATCAATATGTACTATTGGTTTGTATGGTATTGTTGAATGTGCATAAAGGTTTTCAAGTTAAAGTGCATACTTCTTGAAATTTCCCTTTTCTTAGCATGATTTAAGAGTATGTGTGCATATTGTATCATACTCAGTACGAGTGGTGTACTAACCCCATTTCTTACTTTTTCCAAAAATTTTATGATCCTGTCATTTAAGGACTTTTGGAGATGACATTGAAAAAGACTTGAAATTCTTGATCATCCAAGTTGGGTAGGTCCTCACTTTCCAAAGGCAATGCCACTATCAAGCCTATGATGTTTCTTTAGCATTAAGACTTGTGTTTTTTCCTCTTCATTTGGATACTAAACATTGTATGACCTATATGTGGTCTTGTTTCACAGATGTACGGGCTAGGCCCAATTTGATATACTCTTGTTATATCGTTATGAGATGAGACATGTTTTTGGGACTATGTTATATTTTATATATATCTATGTGAAATAAAAGTGGAATACTACGTAATCTCCTATATAAAGATCTATGTATAATCAGTATATATCTATTATGTGTATGTAGAGGTATATGTAAATCTAAATGTAGAAGTAGTAAAATGTTTATGTTTCTGCTAATTTTGACCTATGAATGTAATGATGTAAACAAAGAGTCTAGTCTTAGTCCTCAAAGAGGACGAAGCTACCGGTTATGTTAAGGGGATATTCTCGAATGTGAAAAACTTTGAATCAGAGCATGAGGTTGAATATATTTGAGTCAATTTCTCTCTAAACCACGTCTATGTAGATTCTTACTCAAAATTTTGAAGCACGCCACACTTATGAATATGAATCTATGTGATGGTTAGGAAACTCTCATTTTAATGGAAGTCCAATATCGTGCCTCGAGAGTGTTAGCTCTATGTGCTTTTTAGTCTAATCTTTTTATTGTGATTATGGGAAATGAATACTTGAAGGTATACGACAGGACAATTTGAAGATAAGATTGCCAATGCGGGAGTTTCTCCATGTGCTGATCATGTTCCTCCTCTCGAGGAAGAGATTAATGATGACTAAGCTCCGGCTGATCCTCCTTTGACGGATGGTGCAATAAGGGCTACCATTTTCCAAATGGCCCAATCCATTACTACACAAGCACAAGATGCCAATACTAAAGCTCAAGCCATTATGGGCTAAGCTAATTGGGATGTTGTACCACGAGCGAACCATAATATTGCTACCATGACCTCTCGTCTAAGTGATTTCAGTAGCATAAATCCCCCTTCTTTTTGGGGGTCAATATTTGAAGAAGACCCCCATGAGTTCATTGATTAAATATACAAGATCATTTATCTGTCACGATTGGAATCTAGACACAGACGAGACCGGTGTCGTTGACCTTTCAGAGGTCGCAGACAAACCTACATACATCATACTTACTTTATCTAGGTTAATTTTAGCGGAAAATTTGAAATTTTTGTTGTCTTATTTCATGCGAAACATACTATACTTAATATCATAAGCGTTCACAAATCAACTACTCTAATATAGAGATAATAAAATGAAAGAAGCAGTTCATAATTGCATTAAATGTATTCTTGTCAAAACGGCACCAATAAAAATTCTGAAATGAAATGGCAAATGAAACACTAGTGTGACATGCTCCACTAGCTAAAGCTTACATCTAACCTAAATAATAACGATAGAAATCCTCGAAAGCATGAGAGCCTACCAAGTCAGGACGTAAGCTCCACGTCCGAAAAACTCCAACATCGTACTGTAAGCTCTAACGTCCACTTGTGTATGCACCTAAAAATAGATATTGTATGGGATTAGAACACACTTGTAATAAGTATGCGTATATGAAAGAACACACCAAGAACATGCATGAGTTAGAATATCACTATCCTAACAACATGATTTATGGAAAGTCAACTCAGTAAACTTGCAAAATTTTGATTAGGAAAGTCAGTGGACCTGCTAAATTTGGATTAGGAAAGTCATGCCATGAGAGTAACATGCATCATCGTATGTATCATATTGCACACAGCACATAATGTCTTACACATATCACATAACATAATGCATATAGCACATAACATCTTTCATATCATTCGTTCATATGCCAAGAAACTTTGGAATCATGGACTTGACATCAAGACTTAAAAAAATGAGGGCTCAACATATGGGCCCTCAACTAGGTAGACTTTCTTTAGCAAACATAGAGTCTACTTTATTTATTCGTACGTACTTCACTTCATACATTTATAAGTTAGTGTAAACACCAACTATACGTAAGATGTAGTTTAAGACTTACATCGGGTTCGATGTGCAATGATCAAGAATGACATAGTGTCATTACTTAAGTCACCTCTTGATTATCCTATCCTAACACCTTTGGTATAATATAATCCATTATGTGCATCATTTGAGGTTGGCCTCATTCATTCTGGGGAACTTGAAATTTAACTGACATTGATCATGTCAGCATCATGAAATCCAGAGTGTCCCCCACACAAAAAAAGGTTGAATAACATGCAAAAGTGACCCAAAAACATACTAGCATACATGGGAATTGAACCCCGCTAGATACCTGTATTGGCAGTATAGGTTCGAAGACTAGGAGATATAAGAAGACCCATACCCGTTATGACGGACAGTCTTATCTCGTGAGGGTTACGTGAACCTCTGCCTTTCCCGAAAGAAGGCATCACCGCTCATATCTAGTCTATTGGTGCTTAGTATTAAGTTCCATTACATTGAACTCATACTTCATTGAAGCTTTCTTCTAGTATGAGGACATCATAGCTCAATAGATGATTTCTCATCTCATCATTAGTACTAAGTGTATATTAAAATCAATACATCATTAGAGTCTTCATTGAGACTGGTCTCTTCTTTAACTTTACACTCTCATAGGTGAATACGTTTTGGTAACATTTACTTAGGCTCATTTGAGATTGATCTAATCTTTTACATTATCCTTTTATCCTGTTGTCACCATATTCATTAACTTTAGCACATTTGCTCATCATAATTACTCACCCCTTATTGCATGAATGTTCATTTCACGTCATAGTTCTTCAACAGCGCCAACCACCTCCACTGACGTATATTCAACTCCCTCTGTGTGAACTTTTACTGGTGACTTTTGTGGTCTGTTAACACATCCACATGCACTCCATACAAATAGTGCCTCCACAATTTCAGTGCAAACACCACACCTGCCAACTCCAAGTTATGAGTGGGATAATTCTTTTAATGAACCTTCAGCTTTCTGGACGCATAAGATATCACCTTACCACCCTGCATAGGAAAACAACCCAAACCAACCCTAGATGCATCACATTAAATAGTGTAATTCTCACCACACTTAGGAAAAGTAAGCACCGAGGTTGAAGTTAGTCTGTCTTTGAGTTCCTCGAAACTCTTCTCACAAGTTTCCTTCCTTTAAAACTTGTCCTTCTTCTTAGTCAAAGATGTCAGTGAGGCAGCAATGGAAGAAAAACCCTCCACGAACCAGTGATAATAAGCAGCCAATCCCAAGAAGCTACAAATATCTATGAAAGTAAGAGGTTTTCGCCTGTTCTTAACAGCCTCAGTCTTCTTGGGATCTACCTCCACACCTTTGTCGGACACAACATGACCCAAGAAGGTCACTGATCTAAGCAAGAATTCACACTTGCTGAATTTGGCATACAACTGATGTTGACAAAGTACCTGCGAAGTTAGTCTCATATGTTGTTCATGTTCTTCCTTGGTCTTAGAGTAGATGAGAATGTCATCAATTAATACAATTACAAAGAAGTCAAGGTATTCACGGAAGACCGTGTTCATGAGATCCATAAATGCAGCAGGTGCATTCGTGAGACCAAATGACATAACTAACAACTCATAAAGACCATAACAAGTACATATCTTTGGGATATATCCATCCCTAACCCTGAGCTGATGGTACCCTTAACGAAGATCAATCTTCCAGAAGAAACTAGACCCTTGGAATCAGTCGAACAAGTCATATTTTCTGGGAAGTGGATACTTATTCTTTATAGTGAATTTGTTGAGATGCCGATAATCGACACACATTCTAAGGATTCCATCTTTTTTTCATAAACAACACTCGAGCTCCCTAAAGGGATATGCCTGGCTTAATGAAACCCTTATTAGTGAGATCTTTTAATGCAGCTTCAACTCTTTGAGTTCACCTGGAGCCATTGTGTAAGCAGGAATTGAAATTGGTTTACTATCGAGTTCTAATTCGATACCAAAGTCAATCTTTCAAGGGGAAGGAAGTCCAGGCAAATCATCACGAAATACATCTTGGAACTCATTCACTACAGGCACTGAGTCTATGGAAGGAATGTAATGATCTAAATTATTAACACTCACAAGATGACACAATAACCTCTTGGACATCATATTATTGGCCTTAAGGTTCGAAAATCATGGGATTAGGATGACTCGAGTTGTACCCCTCTTAGACCAGCTCTTCTTCATTAGGGAATTGAAATCTCACAACCCTACTATGACAATTCATACAAGCATAACAACTATGAAGCCAGTCCATGCCAAGAACAACATACAAATCATTCATTTGTAACACAACCAAGTCTGCACAAACAGTCTTGCCACATACAACTAATGGGCAATCCTTGTATACTCTATAAGTTCTTAGATTATCTCCTAAAGGTTTACTAACCACTATATGATCATGCAGAACTTCAGGCAATATCTCAAAAGTGAGAGCAAGTAAAGGAGTTAGAAAGAAATACGTAGACCCTAGATCAAGTAAAGCATAAGCAGAAGTTAAGAATACTTGCAACATACCTTTGACCACATCAGCGGACTTCTCCTGCTCCTGCCTTTCATTAAGGGCATAGAACTTGTTCCTCCTAGGAGGCTCGGCTGCTGCTGCATCCTTTGGATTAGGCCTAGTCTAAGCATTACCTCTTGCCTGACATCTTTTCTGTGGGCAGTCCTTAACCATATGCCCTCTCTTACCGCAACCAAAGTAGGCATTAGTGCCCTGTCTATACTCTCCACTGTGAGCACGGCCACACTTAGCACAGTACTTTCTTGGACGCTTCATCTCACCTCAATTTCCGTTCTTGGGCTCAGGTCTCCCTCCTCTAGTTGTTGTACTCCTCTTTAAATTAGAGTTCCCTGAACTCTGTTGCCTTTTTTAAAATTTGGGCTGCTCACGGAAACTATAGTTCTTCATGTTGCCCCCATTGCTAGAACCTGCCTGATCATGAGGCTTAGGCTTCCTTGCATCACGCACACCTCTCTTCTTACGGTCGTCCTCCACCTGCTAGACATGCACCATCAACCTAGAGAGGTCCATGTTATCGTGGATCGTCGCAGATCGACACTCCTCTTCCTTCAGATCTCTGGTGATTCCTGTGAGGAACCTTTTCATTTAATCCCTACTTTTATATATAAGAGAAGTAACATATCAGGATATTTAAACAAACTTCAGGGAATACTCACTAACTGTCCTAGATCCCTTCTTAAGGTTGATAAACTCCTCAACCTTGGCCTCCCACATCTCCATGGGAAAGAATCTCTTCAGGAAGGCTATCTAAATAGCTCCCAAGTGACCGGAACACCGCACAAAGCTCGGCTATCCTACCACATCTTACACCAAGTCTATGCAACATCCTTGAGCTGATAGGAAGCCAACTCTGCTTTCTAGGTATCTATGGTCCCATAGCCACCAAAATTTTATGCACCTCATCCACAAACTCTCGAGGATTCTCTGAAGTCGTAGACCCTGTTAAAATAGGAGGATTCATCCTCGTGAAGTCTCTTCGCCTGTCAACCATGCTACGAATCGGTGGGTTCTCCCTCTGAATGTTCTGTCGGTTGACCTAGTCAGTTAAGGCCTAAGCCTGCTTAGTAATGGACTATGCCATCTGCTCCAGAGATGCACGTACCTCCGCATCAGTCAACCTAGCAGGGTTAACCGGCATAGCTACTCCTTCAGCTGGAGCCTGTGGTGGAACCTTATTCTCCCCACTAGCTGCTCCTACTCTCCTTTGACCAATGGTTCTCCTAGTATTCATTCTCTAAAAACAACAAGGATTGATGTTAGACACACTCATGACATCAAGAAATCATACATTAAGAAAAGGCACAATGAGATTAGAAGAAGGGAATTTTCCTACGCATCATGTAGTCTCTATTTCAGGATAGTGGTGTACTTCACTACCATGACTTAGAAACTACTCGATGTGGTTAATGTGAACTTATTATCTTCGGAACTTAACCTAAAGCTCTGATACCAACTTTGTCACGACCAGAATCTAGACCCTAAACAAGATCGGCGTCGTTGACTTCTAAAAGGTCGCAGACAAGCCCACTTATGTCATTCTTACTTCTTCTATGTTATTTTAACATAAAATTTGAACTTTTTTTTTCTTATTTCATGTGAAATATATTATACTTAATATCATAGGCATTCACAAATTAATCATCTAATATAGAGATAATCAAATGAAAGAAGCAGTTCATAATTGCATTAAACGTATTCTTTTTAAAACGACACCAATATAAAGTCTGAAATAAAATGGGAAATTAAACACTAGTGGAACATGCTCCACTAGCTAAAGCCTACATCAAATCTACAAAATAACGATACAAATCCTCGAAAGCATGAGAGCCTACCAAGTCCGGATGTAAACTCCATGTCCGAATAGCTGCAACGTCGTACCGTAAGCTATAACGTCCACCTGTGCCTACACATAAAAATATATACTGTATGGGATTAGAGCACACTTGTAATAAGTATGCGTATATTAAACAACACACCAAAAACATGCATGAGTAAGAATAGCTCTTTCCTAACAACATGATTTATGAAAAGTCAAGCCAGTAAACTTGCAAAATTTGGATTAGAAAAGTTAGGGACCTGCCAAATTTGGATTAGGAAAGTCATTCCATGAGAGAAACATGCATCATCATACATATCATAATGCACACAACACATAATGTCTTACACATAGCACATAACATATTGCATATAGCACGTCACATCTTTCATATCATTCGTTCATATGCGATGAATCACTGGAATCATGGACTTGACATCAAGACTTCCCAAAAATGAGGGCTCAACATATTGGACCTCAACTAGGGAGCCTTCTTTATAAAAACAGAGTCATGTTCATTCATTCATACATAATTCACTTTATACATTCATAAGCTAGTGTAAACACCATCTATACCTAGAATGTAGTTTAAGACTTTCATCGGGTTAGCTGTGCGATAATTAAGAAAGACCTAGTGTCATTACTTAAGTCTATCTCACCTCTTGATTATCCTATACTAACACCTTTGGTATCTATCATTTCATTATGTGCATGATTTAAGGTTGTCCTCATTCATTAATGGGGAATTTTAAGCTTAACCGACATAGATCATGTGAGAACCATGAAAGCCAGTGTCTCCCCCAGACCGAAAAGAGGTGGAATCACCGGCCAAAGTGACCCAAAATATGCTACAGTACATGGGAATTGAAACCCACAAGATCCCTGTATTGGCAGTATAATTTCAATGATTAGGAGATACAACGAGACTCATACCCGGCATGCCGGACAATGTCATCTCATGAGAGTTACGTGAACCTCTGGCCTTCTCGAAATAAGGCATCAGTGCTCATAGCTAGTCTATCGGTACTCAGTATAAAGTTTCATTACGTTTAACTCATACGTCATGGAAGCTGGCTTCTAGTATGAGGACATCATAGCTCAATAGATGATTTCACATCTCTTAAATAATATTAAGTGTATATTAATCTCAATACTTTCATTAGAGTGTTCATAGAGACTGGTCTCTTAATTAAATTTACACTCTCATAGGTGAGTACATTTTGATAACGTTTACTTAGGCTCATTTTAGATTGCTCTCATATTTTACATTAGCCTCTTATAATGTTGTCACCACATTCATTAACTTTAGCACATTTCATCTTCATAATTACTCACCCCTAATTACGTGAATGTTCATATATCATACGTGGGCATCATTACTTTGAATATTTTTTTCACGTATGACTTATGTATCAATACGGATTTTGGGCAAGGGAACCCGGTTTCGAATCCCTTGGTTAACACTTGTCATTTATATTATTTTTGACTTAACCTCACTTCGTCTTGGGGACCATAGATCGAGCCCCAACGCCAACATTTACCTTCCCTCATTTTTCTTTCTTTTCCTTTTCGTTCATATGGAACAGAGAGTTTGTGGGATTGATCCCCACAACCTCATTTATTTTATTTTCTTTCTCCTTGAAATTTCTGAGTTGACCGTGAGGGTATGGGATCGAATTCCCACTTCCTAACTTTATTTTTCTCTTTAATTCCCTTAATCAACCTTGAAGTCACGGGTTCGATTTCCATACACCTCAAACTTTAATTTCTTTTAATTCCTTAAGTCTGACAGAGAGGTTGTGGGTTCGAATCCCACTTCTCTAATATTTTTGTTTTCATAGTTTCATTTTCTAGTCAAGGTCACGGTTCGAATCCCCTTTACCACATTCTTTTTTTGTTTAACTTACATTATTCCATGACTTTTAACAAGGTGAGGTCGGGGGTTCTATCCTCAGTGACCTCACTTATTTAATTCATTCATAGCATTTTAAACTACTATAACTTGACCAAAACTCATCAATATGTAGCTCGAAATTTTTTAGTGTTTCAGCATCATTTCCATCAACGTTACACGTTAGTTCTTAGGGTAATTCATTGCTCTTTTAGAGCGTCTTTTGTTTCATTTTCATGGATTAGTTTAGCAAAGAGTTTCTCACTCAAATCATCCACATTACACTTCATGTGAAAATCACGATTTACATATGTTTGTGCACATAAAAATTGAACCATAACATATTATTTTTGAACCTTAAACCAAAAGTTATAGTCACGCCAAACTTTGCACGCACATACACATAATTTTGGAAAACATAGGTTGTCATTCACATGATGCCAATCACACATTCATGAACATATTCATCACGAAAACACATTACATGCCTAAATATACCAGCAAACACACCAAACCTACGAATTAATGAGAGCTAGTGACAGGGACATGCAACGGGGAAACAATCCTAGTTTTTGGATTAGAATTGACTGAATTCTAGGGGTCTCTTGGGAAAGGGACCAAAAGTAAGAAAACCCATACCTTTTATGTAGTTCAAACCTTGACTTGCTGCCCGAAACCTTCTAAAAAAAAATCACGTCCAAATCCACTCAACTTCAACACCAAATCGATGGAGTAATTCTCCCTTTTGCCTAACGTTTATTATTAGCTTGTTTTTCTTATATTTTCCTATAATTTCATTACGTGTGAAGAACTCTATTAATTTTTATTCTTTATTATTTTTTCTTGGCAGTGAAACGTGAATAAGAAAAGATAATGTTCGTGAAGGTGAGATATCGACGTGCGAGAGTGAAACATAAAAGGTTGTTTAGGCTTAGGTAAGGACTTAGTCAAACTAGAACTCTTTCAACCCTTTTAAAAATATGATTTTCTTTTTTAATAAATCAGATACTAAATATTAATTAATTTAATTTAAAAATTTAAATGAAAACAATTTTAATCATTGCTTCCACCTAGGTTCGAACCCGGGTGGAGCAAGACTTCACCCAAAGGCCAATTTTCGGTCCTCTCTCCCCAAAATTCCCCTCCACCATATTAATTAAATAATTAATTACATATTTAGGGTAATTATGATACTATCCTTAGCCTAGAAAAATACCATTTTATGCCTACACCATCCAAACATAAGATTTCGCCTTTCTAAGTCCAGTAAAGACTCATCCAGGTAAATCTTCATATTCGGGATTCCTACATGGATGGACCCAACCTTGCCTAGCTCAAATAACTCTCAAAGTTAGTTGGCTTGGCTGTCGCAAGTATTCAGAGCTCTTTATCAACGCGCATCAATCTGTGTGAATCTGGTCTAATCGTAGGCATTCTGGACTTATTAAGCATTACTTAGCATATCCATTAGTAGGGTTGTTAAATTTTAATGGGGTTCTCCAGTATTTTTTGTGAAAAAGAAGGATAGATCCCTTAGGGTGTGCATTTATTACCGCCAATTCAATAAATTCACTATGAAGATGAAGTATTATCTCCCTCGGATATATGACTTGTTTAATCAATAACAAGGGGGGATCTACTTTTCTAAGATTGACTTGAGGTTGGGGTATAACCAACATAGGGTGAGAGGTGAAGATATTCCATAAACGACATTTCGTACGAGATATGGTCACTATGAGTTCTTAATAATGCCTTTTGGTCTCACTAATGCTTTGGTGGAGTTTATGAATCTCATTAATAGGGTGTTTCCGAGTTACCTAGATTCATTTGTCATTGTCTTATTGAAGACATATTGGTATATTTGAAAATGTGGGTCTTCACATGAACCATTTAAGGGTGGTGTTACAAGTGCTTAAGGTGAACTAATTATTTGCCCAGTGTAGCAAAATTTGAGTTTTGGTTGAGGTAAACGGAGTTTCTTGATCATATCATCTCTAGTTAGGGAGTTGAGGATTATCCAAGGAAAAAAGAAGAAGTTAAGTATTTTCCTAGGCCATAGACTCCAATTGACATTAGGAGTTTCTTGGGTTTAGTGGGTTATTACCGGAAGTTTGTGGATGCTTTTGCGTCAATTGTATCTCCCTTAACTACTTTGACCTAAAAGAGTAAGAAATTTGAATGGTCAGACGCATATGAGAGAATCTTCCAAAACTTTAAAGATAGGCTTACTTCCGCTTCGGTATTGACATTATCGGAGGGTACAAAAGGCTTCGTTATATATTTTGATGCATCCCGAGTGGGTTTAGAGTGTCTGTTTATGCAACATGGAAAAGTGGTAGCCTATGCTTCCAGAAAACTTAAGGTGCATGAGAGAAACTATCCAACTCATGATCTTAAATTAGAGGCTGTAGTTTTCGCTTTAAAAATATGGAGACACTACTTGTATGGTTTTCATGATTATGTGTATAACAACAACAAGAGTCTCCAATATGCGTTTACTCAAAAGGAGTTGAATCTCCGACAAGGATGCTGGTTGGACTTGTTAGAAGATTATGACATGAGTGTTCTCTATCACCCCGACAAGGACAATGTGGTTGCGGATGCTCTATGTTTTATGACCATGGGTAGTGTGTCTCATGTAGAGGAATACAAGAAACACCTAGAGAAAAATGTTCATAAGTTGGCTAGATTGGGTGTGAGGATGGATGATTCTCCGTATGGTGGTTTTATGGTCCGTCATAACTCTGAGTCATCCTTAGTAGTTGAGGTGAAGTCCAAACAACACCTTGATGAACCATTAATGTAGATGAAGGAGTCGGTTCTTGAAAAGATTAATGAGTCATTTTCCTTAGGGGGGATCGTTTCATGAGGTATCAAGGAAGGGTGTGTGTTCCCAATGTATACGGTTTGAGGAACCGGATCCTTGAGGAAGCTCATGGGTCCCGTTACTCCATTCATCCGGGTTCAAGAAAGATGTACCATGTCCTTAGGGAAGTGTTTTCGTAAAAGTGTTTGAAAAAGGACATAGCATAATTGTTGCTAAGTGTCAAAATTTCCAACAAGTTAAAGTCGAACATCAAAAGTTGGGTGGTGTACTACAAGAAATCCAAGTTCCTACTTTGAAGTGGGAAGACATAAATATTGTTTTGTGGTAGGTTTGCCTCGGACATAAAAGTAATATGAATCTATATGGGTGGGTGTTTATAGGTTGACCTAATCCGCTCATTTCACTCCCATCAAGTCTACCTATTCAGCAGAGTATTATGCAAGGATCTTCGTACATGAGATTGTGTGTCACCATGGTATTCCCTTATCCATCATATCGGATAGGGGTGCACAAATCATATCTAGGATTTGGAGGTCATTCAAACAAGGTTTGGGTACCAAGGTGAAGATAATCACCATTTTTTCATACCCAAATGGATGGTCCATCAGAGCGTACTATTCAAAGCCTTGAGGATATGCATAGGGCTTTTACTATTTATTTCAAGGGAAATGGGGATAAGCATTTTCCTTTGGTGGAATTCGCTTACAATAATAGTTTCCATTCATCCATATCCATGACACCTTATGAAGCCTTGTATGGTAGGAGGTGTAGGTCCCCTATTGGATTGTTTCAAGTGGGCGAGTCCTCACTTTTGGGTCCTGATTTGATTTATATATTTTTGGAGAAGGTCATATTATAAGAAGTCGCTTACAAACTTCCTATAGTCGGCAAAAGTCTTATGCTGATCATAGAATAAGAGAATTAGTTTTTGAAAAAGGTGATAAAGTTTACTTGAAAATTTCACCTATGAAAGGGGTTGTTAGATTTGGCAAGAAAGGGAAGTTGAGTCTTCGTTATGTGGGTCCCTATGAACCCTTGCAAAAAGTATGTAAGTTTACCTATGAGTTAAGGATGCCTAGTGAATTTTCTTCTCTTCATTCGGTTTTCATGTTTTTATGCTTATGAAACGTATCGTTGATCCCGAGACTATTCTTCCTATTAAGGGTCTTGGTGTAAAAGATAACCTCTGTTATGAGGAAGTTCCGGTTCAAATCCATGATAGGCAAGTAAAGAAATTGAGGAACAAAGAGGTGTCTTCCGTAAAGGTGTTATGGAAGAATCACATAGTTCAAGGTGCAACATGGGAGGCCGCGGCTGACATGAAGTCCCATTATCCTCATCTATTTCATAACGAAGGTCAGTTTTTCTTATTAATAATGAAGATAATTACTAAAAATTGATGTCATTACAATGAAGTTACAGTAAAATGTGTATTTGGACTTGAAAAATTTGTAATTTTTCTTGTTTGAGTCGTGTTGTGCATTTTGATATGATGAGTCTTTATGAAATTACATATAGCATGTTGATAAGTTGATATTTAGCATAATTGACTCATATATGATATGTTTATCTCATGTAGTTGTTGTGAGAAAGAAATTCCTCATAATGTTATTTTGAGCCTTATGTGTGGAAATGAAGTATTTAATTGCCTTGTGTAACTGAAATGATTGATGTCGTTATGTATTGTTGTTCGTTGGCCTGCTAGTCTTAAGTCTATTCCTTCCTTTCAAAGATTTTACTGTCATTCGGGGACGAATACTCCTACGTGTTCTAGATCCTAACATAAGTATCATAAGGTTTAGACACTGTTTTAAAATTTATTACAACAAATATAAGTCATTTATGAAGTCTAGAAACAAAAACTTCTAAGAACGTTCGGAAACTATTTCAAGTAGGTAGTAGCGTGATCTAGCCTATTTGACTATCTTTTATGAGTTTGAAAATGATGAAAATTGGTGGAAGGGTGTCTAACATGTATTATAGTTAATTCATAGTTGAAACGTCCAGATGTGTGCCCAAGGCATTGTGCATAAATGAGGGCCATCCGTAGCGCTTGTGTCAATACACGGAGCGTCGATGGCCAATATCGATTATCACTTCGATAAAATCTTTGAAGGGTTATTTGGCAGTCTCTGAACTTAAAGATGGATTTGCAGAACGGAGGGAGCAGTGGTCGTCCTCTCACAGATGGACCGTCTATCGGATCTCGTCTGTGAGGGCCTAAGTTGCTCCACTTTTTTTATGTTGGGTTCCATTAATTAATTAATGAGTTAGTTAATTCGTTTGGATATTAGGGAGGTATAATTAAATTAATTAACCCCTTATATAACGCCCTAATCATATTAGCCTAACCTAAACTCTCATAATTCCAAAACCCAAAACTCTCTTTCTTCTCTGTACTTTCTCTCTCTAGTAAGAACTCCATTGAAGACCAATCTAGAGGAGGGCTTAAGGTCTTATAATAGTAAAGTTTCTCCATCAATCTTCATCAATTAGTAAGTTATGGGATCTCCTTCACATTTGAGACCTCTTTCCTCAAAGGGTTGCATCAAATTGATTTCAAAAATTGAGTTTTCAAGTGGGTTTCATCCAATCTCGAAATTGATGATATAGATTACTTTTTTTATGATTTCTATTGGATACTATGAATATATTAATATTTAATTTAACTTAATTATTATATATTTGATGGATTAATCTAGTTTGTAGAAGATGACCTTTACCCCTAAACCCTAGGTTGTGATTTTGATATGAATTGAGTAATGTTGGTTCAATTGAATTGGTTTTTCGTTGAATTACCATCCTATGATTTTGTTTAATCAATCATAACTAAATTAATATGAATTATTGTTCTATCATTCTAGTTCTTGAGTAGTTGATTAGAATATGACTTTGTTCTATGTCTCTTGTCTTAAACTATGAACTAGTGTTGTATTGTGATGTAGTTATTCAATAAGTCTTGATATAATGTTTGTTATGGTTATGATGATGATACTAAACGCCGATACAGGTTGAGTTAAGGGTTTTACGGTAGACCTTTATTACGAATTATGAACGAACTTGATTCAAGTCCGTGTGATCCTCATTCTTTACTTCAATTATGGTAAGTTGTGGATAGTCCCTGATGTTGTATTGGAGTATGCCTTTTACTTAGGAATTTATAGGTTTTGTATGATGTTTAATTACAATTTCTTGAATATGGTTTTGAGGTTTTTGTCTCAGTTCATGTTATCAGGAGGTGTTGTGGAATGGTTTACCAATATGCCTTATTATGAAATGATATGTAAAATGTGCTAACCTAAACCATCGCTATATTAATTGTATGAAGGATATACTCATGAAATTTGCATGATCATGATTCATGATGAAGTTAACTTAAATGGTAGACCCTTATTACCTAAAAAAGGGATAGAAGGGAAGCAAATAAGGGGACGAAGAAAAGAAAGAAGGAGAGCCCGGAGTTAAGAACGGAGCCACGAAACCGCAAAAGGGAGGGAAAGAGAAAGGAATCAGGGAATGGAAGAACGGAGATCCCTCTCATCTCTTCCCTTCTTCATAAAGTTATTAAAGGCATTTCAAAAAGGGACTCTAGCTTATGCATCGAGTGAACTATATGGAGTGGCCTTCCTACAATATGAAAGGTAAAAGATCACTAATATACTGTTGAGATTTGAGACAATAATACATTTAGCATAAAGAGGGTTGCAACTATATCTCCTAGTTCTTGAACTATGTTTTCCCCATAGGAATACAAGCTAGTGTATCCACATAGTTTCTATTATCATGTTTTGATACTACCTTGGAAAGCAGTCTGTCTTCTTTCGTTGTAGGGTTCAATGACACCGTATTCCACATTAGCTCATGTGGTGTATGTAGGTTAAGGCAAGATTTTCCTAAAAGGTAAAATGAATTAAAGGAATGAACTCTAACTAAGATAACCTAAGGAGTTTAGCTTAGTCTAGGAAGGGGTATGGCACTCTACCAAAAGATTGCACTTATTAACCTTGAGGGAAGTCTTAAGAGGATGTTTTTATGTATGAATATTTTTATGATGGTATATTATATGTATATGATTAACTTACTTATTGTTGTTATTTTATGTTGATTTGTTGTACTTATGAATATTTGTTGGTCTACATTGTTAAAGTATGATGATATGTACTCTTAAATTTCATGCTATGTGAAGTTTGGTGCTGGTCATGATTCTTGTAGGGTTACTTGATTGAGTAAGGTTATGGTGCTTTGCTTGATCCTTGTACTTGTTGACTTTATAGGAGTTATGGGTAATTGTCTTGCTTGGTTTATGTCATAATGAACTCTTATTCATGCTTGTGGTTTATTATGACTTGATGATAGAGTTACTTGACTATGTATTCATGTATATGATATGCATTTTGACTTAACTATTTTTTATTTTGTTGTTATTGTTCTGTACATGCCTATGATTTAATCAACATTTCCTATTGGTTGGTATGGTTTTGTTGAATGTGCATAAAGTTTTTCAAGGTAAAGTGCATGCTTATTGAAATGTCCCTTTTCTTAGCATGATTTCAAAGTATGTGTGCATTATATGGTCTCAAACTTAGAACAAGTGGTGTACTAACTCTGCTTCTTCCTTTTCCCTAACATTTTAGGTTCCGGTCGTTGAAGGACTTTTAAGCAAAGACATTGAAGAAGACTTGGAATTATTGATTATTCAAGTTGGGTAGGTCCTCAATTTTCGACGACAATGCAACTATCAAGCCTGTCGTGTTGCTTTAATATTAAGACTCTTATGTTCTTTCATTTTCATCTGGATACTAAACATTTTATGACCTATATGAGGTCTTGTTTCACTAATGTATGGGTTAGGACCAATTTGATATACTCTTTTTAGATGGTCCTGAGATGAGTCATGTCTTTGAGACTATGTTGTATTTTATATATATCTATGTGAAACAAAAGTAGAAGACTAAGTAATCTTCCTTTAGAAGTGGTCTATGTATAATCCATATATATATCTAGTATGTGTGTGTAGAGGTCTATGTAAACCTCAATGTAGAAGTAGTAAGCTATTTACACTATCTTATCCTCAAAGGACGAGATGCCACCTTATGTTAAGGGGGTATTCCGAGATGTGAAAAACAATCACCACTCAAATCACCAATCCAAGCTCTTCCTTGATTTTTGGCTTCAATGGAGTTCTAGAGAATTTCTTAGAGAATTTGGGTTTTTTATTTTGAAGTATGAATTTGTCTAGGCATTTAGGACCTATAAACTCAATTAAAATACATAAAATACACCTAAGTAACCTCCATTTCTCCTATTTGGACGTTGGGTTACCCATTCACCCTTGCATTTACAGTAAACGTGTGCAGAAGAAAGTCCACCAATGACTTACCAATCGACAGACCGTTTATCCACAGACGGGCTGTCTTGGCATCTCATCGTTTGGTTTAAGGACCTATGTTTTGGGAGAATTAATACCCTATGATCGGTAAAAATAACCAATTACACACATATCGAATCAGGCATCAACTAGTCCCACGAGCCACGTTGCCTCAGTCTATTGGGGATGGTCAGGCTTCCTGCTCATGAAAGGGGTCCTTCCTCAATGACCCCTTGGATGGTCTTGGGAGTTGCCTCGGTGTTCAACACTGAATGTACTCTTATACGATTTTAGGCTCCACATCAATTTCATCCCCCCCCAAAAAAAAAAAATCAAACACATAAAACTCGATGAAACATGCCAATAAACACAATGTCATTTCATAGCAAACCTTTTGAATATCATGGACGTTCTTGGACGTTTGAACTTAAAACATGACGAAACTTTGCACACTGACTATAAATATTGTAATAACTCGTATATTTACCTCATTAAATCGTACACCACCATATAGGCACCTAAACACCTATTGAGGAGCGAGTAACTTAGTCCGTTGAACATCTGTTGCCCCCTCTGGACTTTGACTTTCCAATGTCATCTATTCATAACACTGCGATATACAACATTACAGAAAATTTAAGGACCTCAGACCCTCGTTACAAACATGTTAGTCTCTAGCTTCACTTAAGTCATTTTCAAGATATTACAACATCTCATGATACAACATACATGTTTGCAACCCCGACTTGCTAAATACGAAGGTTCTCTTGTGGGAAGGCGGACATGCTAGACGTGAAGCTCCCAGTCTCATTTGTAATAATCACTTGGTTCTAAGATCAAATTACGTTTTAAACATATTTATTCTTTTATTTCATTAATTCATAAAGCAGACTTTATGAGCATGCTCCTTCATACATCATATAGATCAAAGCTTACTAAAATGAGAATGTCCTTTCATCACGGAACGTACTTCATGTGATAGTCTACTTTCACATAAGTTTACATTTATACATCTATGTGTGTGTGTATATACATATGTGATATCTAACTTCACATAAAAACCTGAAGGTACACCTGTTCATAACTACATTGATTATATACTTACATGCATAGAAAAAGTTAATGATGAGGATAATTATCCTTCCCTTAGGCATCATTAATCTATTCTCTTCAGAGATATGCATGAAATGAGTGTCTGTACATTGGTCAACATTATCACATAATACCTATAAAATAACATTGAGGAAGCCACCCTCTTAAAGATCACAACACATGCACAACATTCCTCAAATTTTAGGACAAACATTCCTCCGTTGATGGTGACTAAGGCTCCAATTTTTGGGGGTTCAGCTCACCCGTCTGAGTGTTGAGAAATGCCCCCAGTCGATGGGTGTCAAACTCTGAGTACGAGGGGTTGACTTCTTTATCGTCGTTAGGACATTGCCTCGGCAATCCTTAGCAAGTCTGTGGTCCTCCTGAAGTAACCTTTGGGTGGTCCTTGAGGAGTCATGATGAGGCATTTCAAACCTAAATAGGCTAATTTACAACTTAGGATACTCCAATGTAAATTTAGGACCCAAACAACACATAAAATATACAAAGACACACTAGAAAACATTATTACATCTAAAGACCAACGTTCGAACATCTTGTTCGTTCTTGGACGTTTGACCTCCAAACCAATTCAAATCAATTACACCGGCTCTAAAACACTTCACTAACATGTTAATAACCTTTTTAGGAACACGTGATTCTTTAGAGACCTTAGTTCATTTTATGGGAGTTAACACCTTAAGGATGATTCGCCACTAATTTGAGTTGAATTCCTTGGTGAATTCGTCCTCTTTTTGAAGATCTAGTGTTCCTTAAATGAAAGTTTGTGTTAGGGAGAGAGAAACTAGAGAGAAGTTTGACGTAAGTGGGTTTTGGAAATTTGAGAAGAGTTATGTTAGTTTAATAAGTTGGAATACTTTTATAGTCCCCAAAAAAACTAATTTAACAACCCCTAAACCTTAAATAATTATTTAACTAATGAAAAAATTCCCAAAAATAACTAAAATTTGATGGTGAAATAGGGTCTAAATTGACTGGACTGCGTTGACGAGGCGTTGATCCAACCACGGGTCGTCCTGATCACTCATGGTTTGGATCAAACGGCTATTTTGGTAGTCTTTTGGTGAAATTTCTTAGTGTCAACCAACGATCACCATTGACGGGCCGTTGTCCAATCGGCAGCTCGTATATTGCTTCGTCAATGGCACACTGCCATTTGATAGTTTTGGGGTCAAAATGTACGGGCCTCCTCAAGGACCCTTTGGATTGCCCTTGGGGAGTCGTACTTGGGAATTTTTACCCTAAACACACGATAATATGTATTCACTACTATTTTACCAAATTTGACTTAAATTCGACTCGTTAAACTTGTTGAAACACACCAAGGCACTAGCTCAATTTCACTACTCTCCAAATGTCATGGTTGTTTCATGATTTTTTGATTCTTGTACTTCCTACAAGGTTGAATACATTAATTTAGGCATACAAACACTATTTTTAAGACTTAGTTCATCTAGTGAGGCTTTAGACTAAGTTATGAGCTTTTGGAGAGTTCCAATTTTGACTTGTTAGCATCCCTATTTTTCTTGTTAAGCATACTCTCTTCAACTTGTCGATCATGCACTATCAAATGAGAAAATTTTAGGTTGTCAAGAAGCATTACCCAATGACACTCTTTTAGTAGATATTCAGACACTCCCATTACAAAACTGTTAATTTGATCCGGCGGATTGGATCCCAAGGAAGAGGCGTACTTAGAAAAGTTGTTGAATTTCAAAAATTATTCTAACACACTAATACCTACATGACAAAGGTTTATGAACTCTTCCACTTTAGCCTCTCATTTCTTCCTTGGGAAGAACTTATCAAGAAATGCCCTCCTATAGACTTCCCAACTTATGGGACCCCCTCTGAAAGCCCTATTGTTCCTCCATTTTGTATACAATATTTGAACCACGTCATTTAGTTTATATATCTGGATAACTCGAACTTTTCAATTGAACTCACTCTCAGAGCATACATGATTTTTTTTACCTTATTGTGATGACCTGCAAGTACACCCTAGAAAAAGTGTGAACTCTTGAATCGTTAAAAGGCGTACTTTACCCTTTGGAGGTCTTATACAAACCTCTTAGCTATCATTCATTACATAAGATATGAAAAGTAGTGCGGAATTAAAACTTTTAACAACAATAACAATAAGAAGATTTCATAAAAAACTAAGGAAGAAGTCTAATTGTCACAAGAAAACTCAAAGACACAACTTAAATATCTTAGGGTCACAACCCTTTACATTGAAAGAAATACATTATAGGTCTTATACTAGTCTTAATGAAAAACTAAAAAAACATAGACTATGTCCTCGAATGTATGAGTACATACCGAGTCTTGAGAGAGTAAACTTCTCAATATTGCCTCCTAAACATCCAATTGCCTCCAACCTAAACTTATAGGGTATAGATATGTATGGGGTTAGAACAAACATTGTACTATGTATGGCTTTATGTAAAAACACAAATAAAAAGGGACATTTTAATTGAAATAAAACTTTCATTTTATTTATGTAAAAACCTTCATGAATATAGAAATTAAACAATATATACATCATCATTTAACCCTTAAGGTAAAACATCAATAATTTTAACAGAAGATTACACTTTACAGTGAATCCATAAAACCCTTACAGTGAACTATTTTCATTACATCTTACACTGAAATCATTTCACTTGAAGTTTCCCTATCCAAACTGATCCTAAGACTCATTGAATTAAGACATGAAGAAACCTCCAACATAATCTCTTCAATACACATCTATGTGATCCTCTAGACTACCGATGATAAACTTACTTCACAAGGGTAACAAGTCAACATTCTATATCAAAGACCATAGGGAAACATACCTACATTTAAGCACTTCACATAGAACCATTCTCCAAAGACAACCCAAAGTTATACATAGTGATATGTGAAAGTAACATTCCATACTACTATTCCCACCAAGTGATCCTTGAGGATTCATTTACATTAGGCACACCACATTCATCATTCATAAACTTCATTATACAAGACATAACAAAACATGATTTCGTTACATTAGATAGTAAGTTACATAAATTTATTTACATCACATAATGACCCATTCATACATTTTTACATAAGGATACACCAATACTCCTTCTAATTTCCTACTTGTGCAATGGATAGATAGTGTCCCATACCACCACCTACCCAAAGTAGTACACCCTTTAGAAGCTAGCTTTAACCAACATAGACCATGAGAGATATACATGGAATCCTTTTACGAACCCTACCGGATAAGAGATCCCAACTTTCCTAAGGTAGAGTCATTCTTGAGCCTTTACATAGATTGTCAATTAGCTTCTCCTATGTAGGCGCTTAGTTAAGCGACGAGGAGATTACATATAAGTAACTCATTCTCTACTAACGAGGAGTCCTAATATCTAGAGGTACATTGGGTACAACATATCTAATCACGAAATGTATCCACCCCTTCTTCAAATCCTCTCGGTTCTAAGCATACCTCCCCTACGGATTTGTAAACATCCATTAATATAGGTTAAGGAAAAACTATAAAACATCACATCTTAAATCACGAACGGTATCCGTCCTCCAACCTATCTTGTAAACCTCTTTGAAATAGTGGGGTTGTTTCTAAATACTTCATCTCAACTCACGAAGAGTGTTCACCCCAAAACCCCTCTTGTTCATATTATAGGAATAGTAGGGATAGTTTAGACATTTCATCCCTACTCACGAAGAGTGTCCACCCTAAGATCCCCTATTCACATGCATTAACTTCATTCATTCATTCAAAGTGTGTGTGTGAGTACATATGGGAACACCTTTCACATAATCACCATTGTCATAACGTTGACTCCTAAACATACTCATACATTCATTAATCATATTTCACACACTAGAATGCTTCACATACGCATGTACTTCACTTAGGAATAACACCATCTAGATTCACCTTACAACTTCCTAAAACACATCATGTATGAGCATCATAAACATTACCTCACTTCACTTACTATGCCAGGCCATACTCATAATACACTGCTTCATACATATATCCTATATTTCCATTAAACACCGGCACCAATGGTTAACCATACCACTCAAGATTCACTACACAATAAGAACTAAGCAACATAACCAACTTACCATTCATCCAAACTTTCACCATCTTTTCTCAATTTCTCCAATAATTCATCATAAAATAGAATTTAAGGCGGTAGCTAATTATAATTTAAAATAAAGAAATATAACTCTAACATTTTTTAACATTATGAAGATATACACACAAAACACACTTCACAAGATAAAATTGGAAATTTTCATGAGCATCAGTTCTCTGGGGTTTTGACATGAATATGATCAACTAACACTAAAAAAAACTTATTTAAATCATTAAAACATTCTCATGCTAAGACCCATGCTTAGAGTCACAGATAGAAGAAGTTCAAGTTTGAAAATCCTTTTTGAAATATCTTTGGAATGTCTCCATGAAGGAAAGATGGTTGAAGGATGAACTATGATACCTCACTATGATGAAACACACAAATTTCTTATGAAGAAAACGTCCATGAACTTTACTTCTAACCCTTCCTTGAGTTCTAGAATATATGGAGTTTTAGAGAGTTCTTTCTTAGGGAGTGGTTTTGATATTTGAAAAATTAACTCTAACCTAGATATAATAGTATAAATCAACTTAAAATACCCCTACGACACAAAAAAATACATCCAAGGTTCATAAAAGACTTGGGGTGAATTAACTACAACACCTCACATCCAGTTGTGTCTTGACAACTTTTTCTAGTACCAAACAACGGTACCTAGATACTAGGCGTCATTTGATCGACGGCCGATCCTGCTGGGGCGTCGATTGTATCAGATACTCATTACATGGGGGCTAAGCTCCCACCACTATGTCTGGGGCTACGGACTAGATTCCGTTCATGGAGAGTCGTTTTTTTGAGAAGTTTTGGGAGATTCTAGATTAGAGTTGGGGTCCTCTTCTAGGACCTCCCGTGGGTTCTAGGTGGAGTCGTACTAGGACTTAAAACCCCTAAACATTGTCATTTAAGTCTTAGTAATCTCCACCATCAATTTGGACTCCAAAAACTTTCCAAACATATCAAGGCACGCAAGATCATACAAGAGCACATAGATGTCTAATTATCGAACATCTTGGTCTTACCTTGACATTTGACTTCCAAACTCATAAAAACATAAATAACCATTTAATAACTTTAAAACCTCATGACACACATGCTTGTCTCTAGTTTGATGTAGTTCATTATGAGGGTCATTACATTCTCCCCAAATTAGAAAAACATTCTTCTTCAAATGACACTAAACACTTTTAAGGACATGAAGGAGTAAACTAGAAGAATATAACACATTACATCATGGTCGAAACATTCATATTCAACGAACCAAATTAACATGAACAGAAACTATACATTAATAAGAATTTTTAGCAACACATCCAACTTCTTTGGAACAATTTCCATAATTCAAAGCACACACTTATTTCTTCATTTTCTCTTCATTTATGGAGGAACTACATTATTTAACATTATAAATTCTCATATACATCATTTATACACACAATTAAAACATTCTACATGAAAATACAATTTAGCAAAACTTTCAGTTTCTTTACGGTGAGCACCAAATACTCAAAAGTGAACCATGCTTAGTAATTCAATAACTCATCTTATAATAAATTCACTATGTAGGAATTACAATGTGATAGATAAGACAATAATAAACTCATCTTACAACATAAACATAATCTCATGGAATGCATACTGCAAGAAGAAGAATGAAATTCATCTTCAACTAGACTCCTAACATTATGCAACATGCTACTGTGACATTCTTACTCTTAAGTTTAAATAAGAATACATGGAAAAGATAAAGGTATCAACTAGCTTTGTCACATCCAGGAAGCACCCCAAAGACATAACCGGTGTCGTCGTCCTCAAAGAAGACTAAGACTAGCCTCTTAGCATTCATCATTACATTCATAGGTTAAAAAGTACTGAGAATTAAAACTTTTTGGTCTCCATATACTTCATTAGGTTTACTTAAACATCTCACTTGCACATAATATATTCATAGCGAGTATACATAGACTAATCATATAAGAAGATTACATAGTCTTCTACTTTTATGCCACATATAGACAACGTATATAATATAATCTTAAAAAGGAATGTCTTGAAACAACATGAGTTAAATGAGTTTCTATAGACTTTAACAATGTAACATAGGTAGAGTGATAGAAATACATCATCCGAGGAACATGAGGACATAGCCACACTTTGAGAAATGATCCAAGACTTCCTTCAAGGTGGTCACGAAGCCTTCAATAACCGAAATCTTAAATGTTTGGGAAAAAATAGAGAAATGGGTTGGCACATCACTTGTACTAAGTATGAAATCATATGCACACACAATATTGAAATCATGGTAAAAAGGATATTTGTTCAATACCATGCCAAGCTACTTCGAAAATCCTTATGCACAATCAAGAACTCATATAGGACAATAACCACATAATCATTAAGACAATAGAATATTCAACACAAGACCAACATCATCATGTTTAACAAATTCAACATATTCATATCATAATAGAATTCATAAGTAATATAACTCCAACATCATGTTTACAACAATAAAGCACGCATAAGAGTTTATGTCCTAATAACATATTCAAGATCCTTTCTTATAAACCCCTATTAAGTGTACAAGTGAAATGAGAAATTAAAGACCAATAACCTTACCCAATGAAGAATACCAAATAAGAATTGATAAGCAATGCCTAGCATCTCATATAATAGAATTAAGAGTAGTCATCATCATACTCTATCAATATAGACCAATAGCATGTTCATACATGAAACAAACATGTAAAGTCAACACATACATTTCATTCACCTTTATAAAAGAATAAAATATAATAACATCCTTCTAAGACTTCCCTTAAGACACTAGTACAATGTATAGGTAGAGTCCCATACCCCTACCTAGACTATGTCAAACCCCTCAAGTCATCCTAGTTAGATTCCACTTTATTACGTCATTTTACTTTTGGGAACATCTTGCCTCAGTCTACATAGACAACATGAGCCAATGTAGAATCACGTGTCATGGAACCCTACACCGAAAGAAGGTTAACAAGTTTCGAAGGTAGTACCAAGACATGAACATAGCATCTATGTGATCTACTAGTAAGTGTTCCTAAGCGGGCAAAATAGTTCAAGAACCACGAGATGTAGTTGTGACCCTTTTTATGCTACATGCTTTATAATCTCCAATCTCATGAATACATTAGTGAACATACCTTCCATTTGTGGGAAGGGAAACTCCTCACTACTAGTTCACTCGGTGCTAAGCTAGAGGCCCTTTTGAAATGTCTTTCATTAACAATAATAACTTAGGTTAGGTAATAGCATCCACCCCTAATATATTCATAGTCATATTTCAATAGGAATTGCATGAGAACACTAGTCATTACAACCTTCATATGTGAGATTAGCACATTAACTACATTATATCATAGTAAGGCACATAGGAACTTCATTACCAACCTAATATCATTATATTTTAAGCATAATCTCATAATAACATAATGAAGACATTTCAACTCAACACCATACAAACCCTAATCAATCTTATCATAAGGTATACTTCAATATAACTTCCTCAATGAACACAAGTAATCATAATTCAAGTAAAGGCTTGAGATCAGAAGACTTACGCAATCTCCATCACAAGCCATCATCTAAGGTTTTACCATCAACAATCCAATTCAACCTAACAATTGAATCAATACACATCAATTTATCACTAGTTCATAACCTACGGTTAATAGGGGAAAAGGTCATCTTCCACAAACTAGGTCAATACGTCAAGAACTAGAATAATTGAATCATAATACATCATAATGTAAGCATAACAATCAAAATAAACCATAAACAATAGAATATAGAAGATCAAATTCGTAATAGAAAGAAACCCGTTAGAATTCATCTTTTTGAAAATAAATTTTGAAGGAACCCTTTAGGGAAAGGAATCCCAAAGGCGAAAGGATCCCATAACTTATTAATTGATAAAAATTGATAGAGAAAAGTAGTATTATTGCTGCCCTAGAACACTCTGTGACTTATGTTTTCTATGGAGTTTCTTTTGGCGAGAGAAAGAAGAAAGAAGGAAGAGCAATTGAGTTTTAGGAATTATGAGAGTTAGGTTAGTTTTATTAGGTTTATGTCTTCATATAAGTCATTAACTAACATAATTAGACCTCCCATAATCCATAACTAATCAACTAACCACCTAAATAATTAATGTGCCAACTTAAAATTTAACAGTAAAACATAGGCAGGACCTACGAGACCTGGATCGATGGTCCGTAGGTCAATCTACTCCCTTGCCCCCCTCCGTCTTGCACATCCGTCGATGGTGTCCGAGACTGGTCTAAATGGACCTTTGGCCAAAATGGTTAAGTGTACAATTACGGTGTCGATCGACGCTCCATCGTTGTCTGTCGTTGGTAGACACTGTCCATGACATCTTTTTAGCCAATATGGAAGGGTCCTCCTCAAGGACCCTTTGGTTGGTCCTAGGGGTGTCGTACCCATGCATTTCGACTATAAACAAACTCTAATATACTTTACACACCTTACTACCAAATTCATTAAATTCCGACTCATAAAACCTATTCAAGTAGGCTAAGTCTTGATAGAAGCTTTTGTACTAGTCTCCGAACGTCATAGACGTTCCTTGACGTTTTGACTATAAAACTTCCTCAACGACTTTTATACACTATTATTGACCTTAAACAGTGTTACCACTCTTAGACACTCTTGTTAGGCCCTAGATAAAAATTTAGACTTTCAAAGAGTTACATTATCCCTCTTGGAACATTCGTCCCCGAATGACACTAAAAATCTTTTGAAGGGAGAGGATAGACTCAAGACTGGCAGCCCAACAAACAACAACATATCAAATCAGGAGTTACAAATCAACATAGAATTTACATATAGCAATTCATAACTCCAATTAGTACACATAAAAGCTCAAGATCACAACATGAGAACTCTTCTTTTCACAACAACAAGAGTTGAACATCTCACTAAAGATTCAATCAACCAAATTTTCTTTTCACAACATTTCAACATGCTCAATATCATTTTTCATAAAGACAACACATACGAAATACTCGAATACGTGCAAATCAAGCAAAACAACATTTTTACATAAAACTTCATTTTAAAAGAAACCTATATCATAATCATGCACATCTTTTCAAAACAAGACAAATTCAATTTATTAATTATCTTCATTAATAGTTGGAAAAACTAACCTTAACTATGAAAGAGATGAGGGTAACAGGAGTTCATGTCAGGCTCAGCCTCCCATGTTGCTCCCTTAACTAGGGGGTTCTTTCATAACACCTTTACGAAAGACACCTCCTTGTTTCTCAACGTAGTTTTACCTATACATCAAGGATTTCAACCAGAACCTCCACACCTAGACATTCAATAGAAAGAATGGAATCAGGATAACCGATACACTTCTTAAGCATGGAGACATTGAATACAAGATGAACCGAAGCCAATTAACTACGTAATCTCAACTAGTATGCAACCTTGCCAACCGAATCTGATATTTCATAAGGACCCACATAACGAGAAATAAACTTCCCTTTCTTGCCAAATATCACCACTCCCTTAATAGGTGAAATTTTTAGATACACTTTATCACCATCTTAAAATTCTAAGTCTCTCCTTGTATTGTCGGCATAAGAGTTTTTCGTGCTATAGGCTTTTTTCAATCGGTTTCTTATCATAAAAACTTTGATCAAAGTCTTATAAATCAATTTGGGACCCAAGAAAGACGACTTACCCACTTGGAACCATCAAATTGGTGATCTACATTTCCTACCACACAAAGCCTCGAAAGGTTCCATAGATATCGATGAATGGTAAATATTATCATATGAAAACTCAACCAAAGGCAAATGATTATCCCAATTTCCCTTGAAGTAAATAGTACAAGCTCTACGAATATCTTCAAGGGTTTGAATAGTACTCTCCACTTGACAATTTATTTGGCAATGAAAAGCAGGCTTGGCTTCACCTAGGTACCCAATCCTTTTTGGAATGGCCTCCAAAATCTAGATGTGAATTGTGAACGCCTATACAAAATGATGGATAACGGAATACCATGGAAACACACAATATCATCTATAATGATCCTTGAATAATCCTCCATCGAATAAGTGGACATGACAGGAATAAAATGATCCGATTGGGTCAACCTATCTACAACCACGCATACGGCGTCATGTTGCTCTTCAGTCCGAGGAAAACCTACCACGAAGTCCATATTAATATCTTCCCACTTCCAAGTGGGAACCTGTATTTCTTGAACTAACCCATTTGTCCCTCTTTAAGACTTCCTACCAAAACACTTCTCTAAGGCCATGATACATCTTTGTAGAATCCAGATGAAAGGACTAAAGAGAACCATGAGCTTCCTCGATAATCTAATTTCTGATGTCATCAACATTAGGCACACATAACCTTCCTTGATACCTAATGACGCCATTCCCATTAAGAAGAATCACTCATTAAATTTACCAGTAATGAACTCCTTCAAATCCATCAATGATTGATAAAAGTGCTGCTTAAATTTCACCTCAACCATAAAAAATGATTGGGAATTATGATGGACCATAAAATAACCATTTGGAGAATCTTCCAATCTAAACCCAAAACAAGCCAAAATATGAACAACTTTAACTATGTATTTCTTGGATTCTTCTACATGAGACAAACTACCCATGGTCATACGACTTAGAGAATCCGCATCCACATTTTCTTTGCCACGTTTCTAGAGAAAACTCATATGGTAATCCTTCAATAATTCCAACCACCTTCTTTGCTGGAGATTCAACTTCTTTTTAGTAAACATATATTTAATACTCTTGTGTTCAGTATACACATCAACATGAACACCACACAAATAATTCCTCCATATTTTCGAGGAAAATACCACGTCCTCAAACTCAAGATCATGAGTTGGATAGTTCTTCTGATGCACCTTAAGTTGTCAAGAAGTATAAGCTTCTACTTTCCCATATTACATAAGAAGACACCCTAAGACCACTCGGGATGCATCACAATACATAACAAAGCCTTTTTTAACCTCTAGTAAAGTCAACACAAGAGCGGAGGTAAGTCTCTCTTTCAGGATTTTAAAGCCTCTTTCACATGCCTCCGACCACTCAAATTTGACACTCTTTTGGGTTAAGGTTGTCCAGGGAGATGGAATGGATGAAAAACCATCTGCAAACCTCCTATAATATCCACTAGACCAAAAAAGCTCCTAATGTCGGTTGGAGTCAATGGTCTAGGACAATTCTTGACCGCCTTGATTTTCCTTGGATACACCTGAACTCCCTCATAGAGATGATACGACAATGAAATTCCACCAACCTCAACAAAAACTAACATTTGATAAACTAGGAAAATAGTTGTTTTTCCTTAAGCACTTGCATTACCACTCTCAAATAGTCCATGTATTTATCCTCATTTTTTGAATATACCAAGATGTTATCAACAAAGAGAATGAAAAAATAATCTAGGTAACTTTGAAACACCTTATTCATAAGATCCATAAAACCCGTCGGGGCATTAGTGAGACCAAAAGACATTACAAACAACTCTTAGTGACCATATCAATTCAAAAATTTTGTTTTGGGTATATCTTCACCCATCACCCTAAGTTGGTGATACCCCGATCTTAAATCAATCTTAGATAAGTAGCTTGCCTGTTTGAGTTTATAAAGCGAGTCGTCAATCCGAGGGAGAGGATACTTATTCTTAATAGTGACTTTATTGAGTTGGCGATAATCAATGCACATTCTAAGGCACCCATCCTTCTTCTTCTCAAATATACTAGGTCTGATAATGCCTTTGTCTAGCAATTCATTGAGTTGAGACTTCAAGTCTTTCAATACAGCTGAAGCCATCCAATAAGAAAGAAATTAAATGGGGTTGTTATCCGATAGCAAGTCAATACCAAAATAAATTTTCCGTTCGGGATGGATTTCGGGAAGATTTTTAGGAAAGACCTCTGGAAATGCCTTCACTTTGGGGACTAACTGAATGGGAGGATTTTTGGAGTGTAAATCTTTGACTCTTACAATATGGTATCAACATCCTTTCGAGAAAATTTTACAAGCATTCAAATATATGGCCTTTAGGAATATAATTTCCCCATTTCCACTCTAATACGGGTTAATTTGGAAATGTGAACTTGACCATTCTTGTTCTACAATCAATCGAAGCAAAACAATCATACAACCAATCTATCCCTAAAATGACATCAAAATCTACCATATAAGGTTCTACTAATTCAACATGATTAAATCTATTGGACAACATTACAAAATAATTTCTATATACCCTCTTTGCTATCACAACTCACCTACACAGGTTGTTACCATGAAACGTTCATTAAGGATGTCGGGCAAAATATTCAAACTTCTTAGCTTAACTGTCACGGGATTAACCAAAGATAATATAGCACTGAGATCATGTAAATTACAAACATCAATAGAGAAGACTTGTAACATGCTGATCAGCACATCGAGACAACTTCTATTGTTCAACCCTAGAGTGAAGAGCATAAAAGCGATTCTTCTTTAAAGGATCTTCATTAGAACCACTAGATTTAGCTTTCCCACTTTCTTTGTCTTGCCCCTTCACATTAGGGCAATCCGTAACCTTGTGGATACTCTTTCCACACATAAAATAGTTTTCCGTGCCAACAAGGCAATCACCATAATGCTTCTTGCCAAACGTTCCACAAGTTGGCTTTTTGCTTGATGAAATAGTGCATCTTCCCTTTTGTGGATTAGAGTTATACACCCTATCATTACAATCCTTGGGAAAATTTGAAGCAACTTGATTATAAGACCTCTTATTGAATATAGTCTTGTCTTGAATGTCAAGCCTACCCTTAGAAGAACCACCTTCTTAAGACCTTCCATTTTTGCCTTCCTATTCTTCCTACTTATCCTAGTTTCTTCCACTTGTTGATCATGAACCATAAGATGAGAGATATTCCTTTTATCATGAAGCATAGCCGAAAGACATTCTTCAACCAAGTCATCAGACACCATTGTAAGAAATGACTCATCTCATCCCTTGGGTTTGAAACCAAAGATAGAGCATAGTTGGAAAACTTAGAAAACTTCAAAGAGTAGTTAACTACCCTCATTCCTCCTTGACGAAGGTTGATGAATTCTTCCACATTATCTTCCCTAATCTCTCTAGGAAACAACCTGTCAAGGAAATCCCTCTTGAACATCTCCAAGTCACGGGAACACCCCTTAGCGCCCTAATATCCCTCTATTTCAATTACAAAATTTGGCAACATCTTTGAGTTGATAGGATGCCTATTTGGCCTATTAATTTTAGGTCACACCCATAGAATAGAGAATCTTATAGACCTCATCGAGGAAATCATGAGGGTCCTCATCCGTCTTCGACCTAAAGAACATAGGTCATTTCATTCTAGTAATGTATCACAAGCATGAAGACACAGTGTTAGCATGTTGAGGCACTCTAGGTTTGACCTCCCTATTCACTTGGGCCATCATGGCTTGAACTTGAGAAGTGATGGAATTAGCTTGAGAGGTCATTCCTTGGACCAAAGGGAGAAAATCCACCGTTATCTCTCCACCGACCATTGGTGGAGGAACACCCGAAAGTTGATCACCCATAGCAACTTCTTCAAGTGGAGGCACTTGGTTGTCTTTTGGAGGCACTTGATTGTCATGAGTACCCACATTATCCATTTCTACCTCGCCCCTTCTATCAGGTATTCTTTATAGGTGTTCTTGGAGTATTCGTACCTACAACCACGATACAAGGTTTATATAAATGCACATAATAAGACTCTAGAGATACGCCAAAGGAATACAAGGAGAGAGAGTTTCTAAGCATTACATAGTCTCTCATTCATATGTGTGGTGCACTTCACAATTATGAATAAGAATCTACCTAGATGTGGTTTAATGATACATCATATCATGAAATATTTAACCTCAGGGTGTGATACAAAGTTTGTCACATACGGGAATCACCCCCTAGACATTATCAGCACAGGCGTCCTCGTAGAGGACTAAGACTAGCCTCTTAGCATTCATCATTACATTCATAGGTTAAAAAGTGCGGAAAATTAAGCATTTTTTATCTACATCTACTTCATGAGTTTTATTTAGACCTCTTCTTACACATAATATATTTATATAGAGTATACATAGACTCCTTGTATTAGAATATTACATAGTATTCTACTTTTACGCCACATATAAACAACATATATAATATAGTCTTTAAAGGGAATTCTTATATTAAACAATCTAAACGAAATAGAACAATATAGACAGATACCTTACACAAATGTAAAAATGGCACTTAGGGCTTACAACAATGCCTTGAAACAACATGAGTGAAATGAGTGTCTTTAGACTACAACAATGTAACATAGGTATAGTGATAGAAACACATCATCCTCAGAATATGAGGACATACCCACACTAAAAGAAATGCTCCAACCCTTTCTTCAAAGTGGCCATGAACCCTTCAATGACCGCTACCTAAAATGTTTGGGTGAAATGGGAAAATGGGGTTAGCACATCATATATACTAAGTATGTAATCATATGCACACTGAATATCGAAATCATGCTAAAAAGGACATTTGTTCAAAACCATGCCAAGCTATTTTGAAAATCCCAATGCACAATAAAGAACTCATATAGGAAAAGTACCACATATTAAATAAGATAACATTATATTCAACACAAGACCAACATAATCAAGTATTACAAACGTCATGTTTACAACAACTAATCACAAATAATAGTTTATGTCCTAATAACAAAAACAAGAACATTATTATAAACCCCCATTAAGTCTACAGGTGAAATGACCAAGTAAAGCCCCATAAACTTACCCAATAATCCAAAAAAATAAGGAATCACAAGCAATGCCTAACATCTCATAACATAGTATTAAGAGTAGTCATCATCATACTTTATCAATATAGACCAATAGAATGTTCATACATCAAACAAACATGTAAAGTCAACAAATACATTTCAATTACCTTTCTTAGACCATAAAACATGAGAACATCCTCCTAAGACTTGCTTCACGGACAACTAGTGCATTGTATAAGTAGAGTCCCATTCCTCTACCTTGACATCCTATTTAGACTCCACTTTATTATTCATTTTAATTTTGGGAACATCTTTCCTTAACCGACATAGATCACATTTGTCTATGTGGAATCCGGTGTCATGGAATCCTACACTAAAAGAAGGTGGACTACTTGCCAAGGTAATACCAAAACATGAACATAGCATATATCTGGATCCACTAGCTAGTATTCCTATGGGGGAAAGATAGTTAAAGAACTAGGATATGTAGTTTGGACCTTATGCTAAATACATTATAGTCTCCAATCTTATGAATATAGTAGAGAACCTACCTTCCCTTAGTTTTAAGGGACACTCCTCACTACTAGTTCAGTCGGTGCTAAACAAGACTCTCTTTTAAAATGTCTATAATTAACATTCATAACTTAGTTTAGGTCATATGTTCTACCCCTTATATATTCATAGTCATATATCAATAGGAATTTCATGAGAACACCTTTCATTAAAGTCCTCTGTAACACCCTAAAATGAACTAAGGTGAACTACAGATTTGTGAATATTTCTTGAGTTAATTTTGAGTTTAAATGAGTTATAATAATGTATTTAGGCTTTGTGTGAAGTTTGGAGGCCAAATGTCCAAGAACATCCATGATGTGTAGAAGGTATGCCTTAGAAAGTGCTTGTGTGTCCTCATGTGTTTTAGTGAGTTTTACGTGTTCGTTTTAATTAAAATTAATTAGGGATGTTTTATGATCTAGATGACTATGTATATGGGTTTAACGTCCAGGGATGACCCCATCTAGGACCCACGAGCGTCCTTAGAAGAGGACACCATCCATTTGGGAGGATGCTACGAGACAGTGACCATCGACGACTACAAGGGATGGATCGTTGGTCAACTAACGACCCATCAACCTTGGGTGTCGACTGGCCCTGAAAGGCTATCAAAACCTTCACCATCTAGATACTCAGCCAAAATTCAAGGACCCCATCAAAGGTGCTTCAATGGGGCAATGACCAGTCTGTGAGTGCGCGTGGTTTGGCTTGCCAAAAGCTGTCAAATATCTGTTTTGACTTGGTGTGTCTGGTAAATTTACCCCAAGACTTTTATGAACCTTGACTGATATTTTTATGGTCTTTAGGTATATTAAGATGTTTGAAACCCTAAAACGTAATTTTAGACTTCATTTTTTAAAACCCAAAACCCTTCTCTCTTGAAAGACTCTCTCAAACCTCCATAGAAGCTACAACTCAAGAAGGTGCTAGAATGGTTGTTGGTGGATATTTCTTCATAAAAAATCGGTGGGTTTTATCCTATTTGAGGTATGGTAGTCATCCTTAACTCTCTTCCATTCAAGTATCCCTTTCTAAAAGACACCAAAAAGGGTTTTAAACCCTAACTTCTTCTATCTTTGGTTCTAATTATGGGTCTTGCATGAAAAAAATTTAAATGATTCAAATATGATGTTTCTCATGTTATTTGGTATCTTAATGCTAAAATTTAAATGGAAATATGTTCAAGCTTTTTATCAAATTTTGGCTTACGGAGTGGGTTAAATGAGCATGGTTTTTTAGTCTTTGAGCTTTAGTTTTGTTGCGTTGATATTGTTTCTTAGATACTGCCCTAAGGGATATATAATGATGAATTGTTGAAGAAAATATTATAGGTGATGAAAACATTGATAAAGGGTAAGTTTGTTATGTTGTTTAGCTCTATTTATGAAATTCTCTTCAGTGGTATGATCCACCTTCTTGGTGGAGGTGTTTACATTATTAATTTGGATATACTTGGTATGTATTGTATGTGTGGACTGAACTACTAATGTGTGTAATGAAGTTATATTGAAGATCATTCTTGTAATGTGTGTTATGAAGAATGAATTGTATGAATGTAAAGTTACATGTGTATTGTGAAAGAGGCCATGAAGGCATATTATGTGAAGTAAAATGATTATGATGTTATTCTTGTTAATGTTTCTCATGAATCTTATTATATGATGTATGCAAAGAATTTTGACTAAATTAATTATATGACTAAGTGAAACATGTTAGAGTGGGTAATTTAATGAATGAAAGTTTAAGCATGTACAAAATTGAATGTGAATGAAATAATGCTTATGTGCAAGGTGTGTTCATATGTACACACACATACACACACTTTAAATAAATAAATGAATGAATGAAGTTAAAGAATTTGAATGTATAGGGGAGTTTTTGAGTGAACATTATTTGTGAGTTGAGATGAAGTACTTAGTTGTAACCTCATTGTCTTCTAAGATCTTTCTAAGATAGGTAGGATAATGGATACACTTCGTGAGTTGATATGTGGTGTCTACTAGATACCCTTAACCTATAGTATAAATTGTTGAGAATCCATGGGAAGTTATTTCTAGCACAGGGAGCATATGAATGAAAGGTTATTAAACTTTCCGAATTGAGATATTTTATTCCAATGTACCTCGTTAGAAGAGAACTCCTCGTAGGAAGAGGGTCAGTTACTTAGTAGCAATCTCCTTATCCCTTAACTATGCGCCCGCATAGGTATATTTTGAAAGCCATGTAAAGACTAAAAGAAAAGACATTACTCTAGGAAAGTGCGAATACCCTTTTCCGATAAGGGAAGTATCAAGATTCCATGTTTAGTTCTCTTGTTCAATGTCGATTATGCTAACCCTCATAAAAGTAATGAAAGTACTAAGTCTTCTAAAAGAGTATACTACTTAGGGTAGGTAGTGGAATGAAACACTATCTATCTATTGCACTAGGTAGGAAATCCGAAAGGGAAGTCTTGGTGAGTCTTATATGAATTAAAATACAAAATCGTCTAAAACAATATACTACTTAGGGTAGGTGGTGATATGTGACGCCATCTATTCATTGCATTAGGCAGGAATTCCGAAAGGGGATTTTTTGTGAGTCTTATATGAATTGAATGAGCTAAGTCTTTTAAAATAGTGTACTACTTAGGGTAGGTGGTGGAATGGGACGTCATCTACTCATTGCAGTAAGTAGGCATTCCAAAAGGGAAGTCTTGGTGTGTTGTTTGAGTGTTCTTCTAGTGTCCAGTCATTGAGTGGGGACTTATTCTCCCGAGGCGAGTAAGCCAAGACAAGGTAGTCTACGGGATCATTTAGGTGTTTATTGAAGGAGGTGTATGAGAGTTTCCTTAATGTCTTACGTGGTGAGTCTTAGGATAACCTAAGTTAGGGATACTATTATAGAGATGACTTCACTTCCTCTTGGCTTCACTTTGGGAGTTCATTGTTTTGGGATAAAATGAACTAACTGTAATGTTGAAAGGATTCATAGTCATATTTTGGTTGCTTCACATTAAAAATGGTTATTTTTGATGAAATTATTGAAATCACTTTCTAAGTATTGAATAATGATTCTTATGTTGCTTTACTTCTATATTCATAACTGTTTTACTGAATTTGGTTGAAAGTGTATTTATACTAAAATGTCCCTTTTTCCATGTTTTTGCATTTGTCATAGTTAATACATTATATGTACTAACCCCATAACTTTCTATACTCTATTAGTATAGGTTTTCAAGGAGAGTTTGAAGTTAGAAAACAAGCTTGGGAAAGACTATATCAAGACTAAATATGTCTCATCTATTTGAGGGCATTATTCTATTTCTTAGTTTCATTATTTATGACTTATTATGTTTTTTGTTTCAAATATCAAGGGCGGTGTCCGTAAGATATTAATGTCTTGTCTTTAATTTTTGCTTGTGACAATCAGATTTTCTTAATATTTATTAAAGAATTCCTTTTTGCATTAAATGTTGTGAAAGCTTTTAATCCTGCACTAATTTTCATGTCTTATGTAATGAACGATAGTTAAAGGTCTTGTATAAGATCCAAAAGGATCAAGTACGCCTTGTGACAATCCAAGCGTTCTCCCTAACTTCTAGGGGGTACTTGCGATTTTTTACAGACTTGGTATTAAAGAATACGTTTATGGGAAAACTTTTAAAGTCTAAATTCCCACAAGCCACGTCTATTATAGTCTTGGTCATTGGTGTGAGTTGCGACATATTCATGGACAAGAGGATATAGGGTGATAGAGTTTCACTTTCTTTATTACTCTTTTATTGTACCATAGGACTTAATTTTATAAGGTCTCTCTTTATGTTTCCCTCGTTCGGTTTTTTTCAAGCTGTGATTACTTGGAAGGGGAGATGTTTAAAAGTTTGAAAGAGAGAAAAGTGTGTTTTCATGCTTATGATGGTTTTGTGGCTAGGTGAGTAGATGTGAAGGTTTGTTGTGAGGATTGTGATATGAAGACATTTATGGCTATGTGTTACTTATGAGGTTGGAAATATTATGATGAGAAAAATTTTGGTGATGTATTTGTAAGCATGGTAATAGTTAGAATGGTTGAATGAAGTCACTGTTATAAAAAATGAGATATTTTGTGTTTGTGTAAAATCATAGTAGAACCACTCAAGTGTAAATTGAGGTTATGTATAAATAATGTAGTAATGTTGTGATAAAAAAGGAATTTTATTCCATGAGTTTAGATATGTGATGTTTAGGAGTTGAGTGAGGTGATCGTTAAATGTGTTGTTCTAAGATTGGATCCTAAGAGGAAAGTGTAATGCTTGACTTTTAAGGTTGATTTTTAGTCTTGATGTGCATGACTTGTGGGTAGTATGAGTTCCTACATTGTGAGAGGCATAGTGGTACTTTTAAGTATGAGATCTTGAAGATGACTTTACCCTATGTGGTGGAGAATGAGTTGTGTAAAAAGATATATTATATTTTTATCTTTTCTTCTATCCTTATTCAAACATGACACCAAAAATCTAGAATAGCTTTGGTAATAGTTAAAAGATTCTTTGATATTAGTATGAGTTGCATTTCTCATTATGTTATGAATGCCTTTGATGGTATAATATTTTGTAAGCTCTTGATTAGATTATGGTCACATTGGGAGAATTGGTAGTAAACCTATATTTCTCTTGTTAAGGATTTGCTAATGATTTTGATTAATTGCTTCAAAATTGTTTTATCATGTCGTAATTTCAGTTACTATGTTTTTTTCATTCATATGGTCATGCCTTCTTGATGAATTGCTTAAAGGGTGAATTGTTGGAATTTCTAGCATGTTTCACTCTATTACAGTGATGCTCACTTTAAAAATTTCACTTGTTTAAAAAATTGTATTGTCTTGAATTGTGGATTTGATGTGTGTAAAAGTGATGTATAGGAGAATGTTCAATATTGAAGAAGGTAGTTCCTCCATAAATGAAGGAAAATGGTAAATTTTGAAATGTGAAAGTGGTTGAAAGTGCTTGTGTTGCAAAGTATTTGGAAATGTTAAATTGTTCTGCTTGTTAGTTGGTACATTGAATATGAATGTTTGATCATGATTGTAATGTTTCTTGTGCTGGTAATTGAGTCCTTTATATTATTAAATGTGTTTAGTGTCATTCGAGGACGAACGTTATTCCCAGTGGGAGAATGTAACACCCTAAAGTGAACTAAAGTGAACTAGATCTTCGTGAATGTTTATTGAGTTAATTTGTGTTTTAATGAGTTATAATGATGTATTTAGGCAGTGTGTGATGTTTAGTTAAGTTTTGAGGTCAAACGTCCAAGAACGTCCATGAAATTCGCAAGATGTGCCTTAGAAAGTGCATGTGTATCCTCATGTGTTTTAGTGAGTTTTACGTGTTTGTTTTAATCGAAATTGATGTGGAACATTCCTAAGACCTATAAGACTATATATAGGGGTTCAACGTCTGGGTACAACCACACCAAAGACCCACAAGGGGCCATACAAGAGGACTCCATCCTTTTGGTAGGATGCTGCCAGACAGTGACCATCGATGGTTAGAAGGGACTGACCGTTGGTCAACCAATGGCCCATCAACCTTGGGAGTAGACTGTCCATGCAAGGCTAGAATAGATTGCACCAGGTTGAAACTCATCCTCTATCGATGGACCCCATGAAAAGGGCGTTGATGGGGCAACGACCCGTCTGTAAGTGGTCGTGGTTTGGCAGGCCAAAAGTTGTCAAAAAACTTTTTTTACTTGGGGTGTTAGGTAAATTCATCCCAAGTCTTTTATGAACATTTACTGATATTTTTAGGGTCTTTTAGGCATATTAAAATGTTTTAAACCTTAAGATCTAACTTTAGACTTCATTTCCTATAACCCAAAACCCCTCTATCGTGAAAGACTCTCTCAAAGCTCCATTGAAACTAGAACTCAAGAAGAATCTAGGAGGGTTGTTGGTGGATGTTTCTTCATCAAAAAATTGGGGTTTATCCCATTTGAGGTATGTTAGTCATCCTTGAACTATCTTACATTCAAGGATCCCTTTTTAATAGACTTCAATAAGGGTTCTCAACCATAGTTTCTTCTATCTTTGATTCTAATTACGGGTCTTGAATGAAAACATTTTAAATGATATAAATATGATATTTCTAATATTATTTTGTGATATTAATAATAAAACATCGATGAAAACTTGTTAAAGCTTTTTATCAAATTTTTGCTTAAGGAATGGGTTATATGAACATGGTTTTGTAGTCTTTGAGCTTTAGTTTTGTTGTGTTGATATTGTTGCTTAGATACTGCCATACGGGATATATAATGATGAATTATTGAAGAAATTAATATAGGTGATGGAAACTTTGATAAAGGGTAAGTTGGTTATGCTGTTTAGCTCTATTTATGAAATGCTCTTGAGTGGTATGATCCACCTTCATGGTAAAGGTCTTTACATTATGAATTTGGAAATAGTTGGTATGTATTGTATGTGTGTAATGAAGTGATATTGAAGATCATTCTTGTATTGTGTGTTATGAAGCATGAATTGTATGAATGTAAAGTTACCTGTGTATTGTGAAAGAGGCCATGAAGGCATATTATGTGAAGTAAGATGATTATGATGTTATTCTTGTTAATGTTTCTTATAAATCTTATTATATGATGTATGCAAAGGATTTTGACTAAATTAATTATATTACTAAGTGAAACATGTTAAAGTGGGTAATTTAATGAACGAAAGTTTAAGCATGTATAAAATTGAATGTGAATGAAATAATGCTTATGTGTAAGGTGTGTTCATATGTACACACACTTTAAATAAATAAATGAATGAAGTTAAAGAATGTGAATGTAAAGGAGAGTTTTGGGGTGAACGTTATTTGTGAGTTGAGATGAAGTGTTTAGTTGCAACCTAATTGTCTTCCAAGATCTTTCTAAGATAGGTAGGATAATGGATACACGTGAGTTAATATGTGGTGTCTACTAGATACCCTTAACCTATAGTATAAATTGTTGAGAATCCATGGGAAGTTATTTCTATCACCGAGAGCATATGAATGAGAGTTTGTTACACTTTGCGAATTGAGATATTTTATTCCAATGTACCTTGTTAGAAGAGAACTCCTCGTAGGAAGAGAGTCAGTTACATAGTAGAAATATCCTTATCCCTTAATTATGCGCCCGCATAGGTATATTTGGAAAGCCATGTAAAAGATAAAAGAAATGACATTACTCTAGGAAAGTGGGAATACCCATTTCCGATAGGGGAAGTATCGATATTCCATGTTTAGTTCTCATGGTCTACGTCGATTATGCTAACCCCCATAATAGTAATGAAAGTACTAAGTCTTCGAAAAGAGTGTACTACTTATGGTAGGTAGTGGAAAGAGACACTATCTATCTACTGCACTAGGTAGGCAACCCGAAAGGGAATTCTTGGTGAGTCTTATATGAATTAAAATACAAAATCGTCTAAAACAATATACTACTTAGGGTAGGTGGTGATATGAGACGCCATCTATTCATTGCATTTGGATGGCATTCCGAAAGGGGATTTTTTATGAGTCTTATATGAATTGAATAAGATAAGTCTTCTAAAAGAGTGTACTACTTAGGGTAGGTGGTGGAATTGGACGTCATCTACTCATTGCACTATGTAGGCATTCCACCTACCCTAAGTAGTACACTATTTTAGAAGACTTAGCTCATTCAATTCATATAAGACTCACAAAAATCCGGTTTCGGAATGCCTGCCTAATTCAATGAATAGATGGTGTCCCATATCACCACCTACCCTAAGTAGTATATTTTTTAGACGATTTTGTATTTTAATTCATATAAGACTCACCAAGACTTCCCTTTCAGAATTTCTACCTAGTAGAATGGATAGATAGCGTCCCATTCCACTACCTACCCTAAGTAGTACGCTCTTTTAGAATAATTTGTACTTTTATTACTTTTGTGTGGGTTACCTTAACCGACATACACCATGAGAACTAGACATGGAATCCTGATATCAACCCCTATCAGATGAGGTATCCTCACGTGACAAGAGCAAGGTAATTCTTTTAGCTTTTACATGTCTTTATTAATAGCTGAACTTATGTGGGCGCATAGCTAAAGGATAAGTATATTTCTACTAAGTAACTCATTCTCTACTAACGAGGAGTACTCATCTGAAGAGGTACATTGGAATACAACATCTAAACTCACGAAGTGTAACCACCCCTTCTTTATATCCTCTGGTTGCTAAGCATAATTCGCCACTAATTTTAAACATTAGATACTATAGGTTAAGGATAACTAGTGAACGCCACATCTCAACTCACGAAGGGATTTATCCTCCGACCTATCTTAGAAAGCTCATAGGATGCAATGAGGTTGATACGAAATAATTCATCTACACTCACGAATAGTGTTCACCCCAAAACTCCCCATTTGACTTAACTTCATTTATTCAGTCAAGTGTGTGTGTGTGTACATGTGAACACACCTTGCATATAAGAATAGTTTCATTTACACTAACTTCTATACGTGCTTAGACCTTCATTCATCACATTACACGCTTTGATATGCTTCACAACCATATAATTCATTTAGACACAATCTCTAGCATACATCTAATAATAAGCTTCCTAAACCATATTAACAAGAATAACATAATAATAATCTTACTTCATCTAATATGCCTTCATGGACTCTTTGACAATACATAACTCACTTTATATTCATCCACTTCAAGGTTTATAATACACATTACAAAAACCATCTTCATTAACTCTTCATTTCACTTATTAGGCCTTCAAAGCCACACTTATATACATAGCAAGTATATCAAAATTCATCAAGTAAACACCTCCACCAAGAAGGTGGACCATACCACTTAAGAGCATTTCATAATAAAGATAAACAATATGACAAGCTTAGCTTTTTTCAAAGCTTCCATCAACTATAACATTTACTCAACATTTCATAATAATATAGCCCTTAGGTCAGTAGCTAAACAACAATATCAACACGAAGAAACCAATATTCAAAGACTACATAACCATGCTCATTTAACCCAATCCCTAAGTAAAAATTTGATAAAAAGCTTTAACATGTTTTCATTGATGTTTTAGCATTAAAATAACCAACTAACATTAGAAACATCATATGTGAATCACTTAAAATATTTTCATGAAAGACCCATATTTATAGTTAAAGATAGATGAGATAGAATTTGGAAAACCCTTTTTGAAATCTTTTAGGAAGGACTCCTTCAATGGATGAGATTTCAAGGATGAATACCATACCTCAAATAGAAGAAACCCCACTTATTTTTGATGAATAAATGTCCACTAACATCTTACCTAGTTCCTTCTTTATTCATAGCTTCTATGGAGTTTTAGAGGGAGTTTGTCTTTAGAGTGTGAGTTTGAATATTTGAAGTGAGGAGTCTTGTCTAGGTCTAGCACTTAAAACTAACATAATATAACATAAAAACCCTAAAAATATCAGCCTAGGGTCATAAAAGACTTGGGGTGAATTTACAAAACACCCAAAGCAATTGCAGCAGCGTCCAACATCTTTTGCAGGACCACCATTGACGAACCTAAGCAACGGGGCATCGACTGAACGACGGCCCATGCTGTTGGACGTCATTTTGGTCAGCAACTTGAAACATTTATGGTTGGACTCCAATACTAAGTACCAGCATACTCCCCTAGACGACGGGACGTCGATTGCCTCCATCCTTTTAGGTTGGTTTTGGGGCAGTCTTGGCAAGTTCTTCCCAGGTGTTGGGGTCCTCTTCTACAGCCCCTTGTGGGACCTAGGTGGTGTAGTACCCGTATGATAAACAAATAAACATATTCTTCAAGGTCTTAGGAATATCCCACATTAATTTCTATCAAAATGAACACGTAAAACTCCCCAAAAGACATGAAGTCACACAAGCCCAATCTAAGGCATATCTTGTGAACGTCATGGACATTCTTGGACGATTGATCTCAAACCTTCACACACTGCCTAAGAACATAATGTAACTCATTTTAGCACAAAATTAACTCTAGAAACATTCACAAGATCTAGTTCACATTGGTTTGTTTTAGGGTGTTACATTCTCCCCCACATAGAACAACATTCGTCCTCGAATGACAATAAGCTCTTTGAAGGACATCAAGGACTCAATGATAAGCCAAAAACATGCATGATCAAAAATTCATAGTCAAGTCACCAACTATAAGGAGCACAATTTCACAGTTTCAAACACTTTGAAACATAGGAAACTTTGCAACAACTTTCACAATTAAAAATTCACCCTAATTCTCCATTTATGGAGGAACTGCCATGTAAAACATTAAAAATGATGATATACAACACTTTTACACACATTGAAGCCACAATTAAGGAAAATTCAATTTGGTTTCTTGAAAAAATCAAAACCTTTATAGTGAGCATCATTCTTAACACAATGAAGCATGCTAGAAAGTCCAAAAATTTATCCTTTAAGAAATTAAATCAAGAAAGTTTGATCACATGAATTATAAAACCATATAAACTAATCACATATCATAAACACAGCAAACATAAAGAGTTAAAGTATACAATGACTATCAAATCTGGATTAGTTCGCTTTACTAGCTCCCATCACATAGGGATATTCATCTTTCAAGCATTGGGATCTAGACAACCTTGAGGAGATTTATTAACCTCTTTCCCCTTTGAATTGATGTTAGAGAAGTCCCTCATCTTGTGCCCCTTACTACCACACCAAAAACAACTATCTGTTTCCGAAAGAAACATACCCTAGTGTTGCTTTCCACAAGAAACACACCTAGTCCTCTCAGAATGTATGGTCACCTCATCGGGAATTTTGCTTTGGAGCCCTAACATTTCTTTTCATGGAAGATTATTGGTGAAAGAACCTCTTCTTAGATTTTTTTTGACTAGAATCATCCGACCTGGACCTCTTAACCTCTTTCCTTATCTCCCTAATTTTGAACTTCTCAATTTGTTGAGCATACACCATGAGCCTAGAGATATCCATGACATTAAGAAGCATTGCAGTACGACACTCTTTCTCCACAAAACTAGACACTTCCATCACATATTTGTACATCCTAGCCCTAGGTTTGCCTATCATGGTTGGGGCATACATAGAGAGTTGGGTGAATTTCAGGAAGTACTTTTGCACACTCATTTCCCCTTGACAATGGTTCATGAATTTAACCATTTTGTTCTCCCTATACTCTAGGGTAAAGAACCTGTCTAAGAAACATTTTGAACATCTTAATCAACTGGACCATCTCTCAAAGGTCTCTCATCCCTTCATTTCTCAAACCAAACTTGAGCAACGTCGTTAAGTTGGTAAGCGGGTAACTCTGCTTTCTCTCTAGGGGTCACACCCATAGAATCCACAACTTTGAACACCTCATTTATGAAGCTTTGTGGATCTTAATCCACCTTAGTGCCATGAAAGGTAAGAGGGTTCATCCTCATCAAATGTAAATTCAAGAAGCGGGAGTGCTTCCTTGAGGTTGAGGTCCACCTCCTTGGTTAGCTTGGTCAACGAAGTGATTATTGATGACATGAGCTTTAGCCATCATGAGTTGGGTCAAATTAATTAGGGCATCCCTCAACTCCGCATTAGTCATGTCCCCTTCATCAAAGGAAACATGAGGACCTTAGGCATAGGAGGCACTTGGGGCACTTTAGGCTCTTGAGGTTCAGGTGGTTCTTGATGTTCTTGAAATGGAAACTCCTCATTCTCTCAATGTAGGCCAACAATAGGAACTTTGTAAGCACGGGGAGGTATTCTCTCATTAGCTAAACCTCCCTCCTCCATTCTAGCGTTTGATGTCCTCGTATTCATGTCCTATAAACATAAAGAGAAGAGGTTGCGAGAGACATATTAAAGAACTCATTTCTAAGTCACCACATTACAGTAATGAAAAAAGTGAACTTCTATCATCATGTAGCCTCGTGTCCATGGATGTGTCGCGACTCACACCAAGACTCTACAACATTTCCATCACTGTACACATGAGAAAATCTCATTTTTTATCCCTCAACAATGTAATAATTTCCTGACTATTGTATCAACAGCCCATGGTGCAGACAGATGAGTCAAGAAATGGTTGAATCAGTCTCAATCACCTCATTTGTGAAGCCTTTATGCACAGATTTCAGCAACTATCTGAAAAGCCATTTTCTCTGAATACATTTGTGAAGCTTTTATGAAAAAAGATTTCAACAGCTAACTGAATAGCCCTACTAGATGTGGCTTGTGAGACTTTAGACCCTAAAATATTTCCCGTAACCTTATGCTCTGTTACCGAGTTTGTAACATCCCGCAAGTACCCCCTACAAATTAGGGAGGACCCTTGGATCGTTAGACGGCGTACTTGACCCTTTGGGGGTCTTGTACAAGTCTTTTTAACTATCTTTCATTACATTAGGCATGAAAAGTAGTGCAGAATTATAACTTTTCACGATATGTATTATAAAAATGAATTCTTTCATAAATACTAAGATAAGCTAATCGTCACCAGCAAAACATGTAGACACGACATAATGGCTTAGGGTCACAACCATTTATATTTGAAAGAGATACATAATAAGTATTAGTAACAAAACGAAGAAACATAGACTATGTCCTCATATATATGAGGATATAAAAAGTCTTAAGAGAGTAGATTCTCAAGCTTCGCCTTCTAGACTTCTACTTGCTTCCAAACCTGTACTTATAGAGTGTAGAAATGTATAAGGTTAGTGCAAATAATGTACTAAGAATGGAATATGCAAAAACATGCAAACAGAGACATTTTAATGAAATAAGCTTTCATGCCAAATAAGTTGAACCTTCATGAATATATGAGTAAAACAACATAAGAATAGTTATTTAACCTTCGATTAGGATTTCCATAATTTTCGAAAAAAGATCCATTTTACAGTGAAGAACAAAAATTATAGTGAACCATTTCAACATTACAGTGAATTCATTTTAATCCCAAAAAAGTGAACTCCAAAGTCAAGCCAAGAGGAAGTGAACTCATTTCCGTAGGAATTTCCCTAGCTAAGGTTATCCGAAGACTCACCAATGTAAGACCTGAACAAAACGCCCATATGCCTCCTGCAATACACACCTAGGTGTTCCCCAAGACTACCCATTCCAGGCTTACTAGACTCTGGAGAACTAATCCCACTCAATTAAAAAATATTATAAGAACACTCAAACACTTCACATAAGATACACCAAGACTTCCCTTTCGAAATGCTTACTTAGTGCAATGAGTAGATGGCCTCCCGTTACACAACCTACCCTAAGTAGTACACTCTTTTAGAAGACTTAGCTCATTCAATTCATATAAGACACACCAAGACTTCCCTATCAGAATGCCTTCATAGTGAAATGAATAGATGGCGTCCAATTCCACCACCTACCCTAAGTAGTACACTCTGTTAGAAGATTTAGATCATTAAATTCATAAGACTAACCAAGAGTTCCCTTTTTGAATGCCTACCTAGTTCAACGGATAGATAACGTCCCATTCACCTACCTATACTAAGTAGTACACTCTTTTAGAAGACTTAGTACTTTCATTACTTTTGTGGGAGTTAGCTTAACCAACATAGAACGTGAGAGCTAGACATGGAATCCCGATATTAACCCCTCTCTGATGAGGGATCCTCACTTGACTAATGTAAGGTCATCTTTTTAGCTTTTACATGTCTTTCCTAATAGCTACACCTATACGGGTGCATAGTTAAGAGATACCAGAGATGCGACTAATAACTCAGCGCTACACGAATGAGGATTACTCATCTCAGAGGTATATTAGACTACAACATCTCAACTCATGAAGTGTAACAAGCCCGTCTTCATATCTTCCATCGATGCTAAGTATAATTCCCCACATTTTGCAACCTAAGTATACAATAAGGGTTAGTATAACTAGTGAACATCCGAATCTTACCTAACGAGGGCCTTCATCCTCCCGATTAAGCAGCAAAGCTCTTAGGAGTTTGACAATTGCTACCAACACTTCATCGCAACTCCTAAGAGTATTCACCCAAAAACTCCCTTTTTTAACTTAACGTCATTTAGCATTCCAGTGTGTGGTGTGTACATGTGAACACACCTTGAACATAAGAATATTTCATTTATATTAACTTCTATAGATGGTTAGACCTTCCCATTATCCATACAAACACATTAGCATGCTTAACTTAAGTCTATGAATTCATTAGAACAAATCTCGATTATACTTCTCATAATAAACATCCTAAGCCACAGTAAGAAGAATAACATCCTAATCATTTTAATTCACATAATATGACTTCATGGCCTCTTTTACAATACACAAGTAACTATACATTCATACACTTCAAGCTTCATGATACACATTACATGAACCATCTTTATTACCAGTTCATTTAACGCTTTAGGCCTTAAGAGCCACATTTACTATGAATATCATGTATAACAAAATTCAGCAAGTAAACACCGCTACCAAGAAGGTGGACCATACCACTCAAGAGTATTTCATAATAAAGTTAAACAGTATAACAACCTTACCCTTTATCTAAGCATCCATCAATTATAACATTTTAATAAAAATTTGATCATAATATAGTCCTTAGGGAAGTAGCTAAACACTAATATGAACCAAGGAAACCAATGTTTACAGACTACCAACCAGCTCATTTAACCAATTCCTTAAGCAAAATTGATAAAAAGCTTTACATATTTTTCATTGAGCAATAACTGGCAAGGATTGGGGGTCCTCCTGATGGGGGGGGGGGGTTGGTTGTGATTGGGAGGCCTAGGGGGGTGGGCGTTACGGAGTTTTTTTTCCTTCTCTTCCACTCCCTAACTAACCCTATAAACATTATATTTGAATTCATTTAAAAACGTTGTCATTCAGGCAATCTCCTATTTAGAGTTAAAGTATAGAAGACGATAGAATTTGAAAAGCCTTTTTTGAAATCTTTTAGGAATTACTCCTAGAATGGAAGAGAGTTCAAGGATGACTATGATACCTCAACTAGAATAAATCCCACTGATCTTTTATGTAGAAACGTCCGCCAACAACCCTCCTAGTTCCTTCTTGAGTCTTAGGTTCAATGGAGTTTTGGAGAAAGTTTTTCTTTAGAGAGTGAGTCTGAATATTTGAATTGAGGGGCCTAGTCTAGGTCTATGACTTAAAACTAATCTAATGTAAATTCAAACCCCTAAAATTATCATCTTAGGGTCATAAAACACTAGGGGTGAATTTATAAAACATCCCAAGCCATGGTAGCAGCTTTTGCAGGATCACAATCGACAAACCCAAGCAATGGGGTGTCGACTCAATGACGGCCCGTGCTGTTGGGTGTCGTATGGGTATTCAGCTGGAAACATGAAGGGTTGGACACAAAGACAAAGTACCAACCTACTCCACACGACAGGGCGTCAATTGACCCAAGTGGCGTTGATTGTCTCTGTAGTTTGAGGCCTGTTTTTGGGCATTCATGGAATGTTCTTCCTAGGGGTTGGGGTCCTCTTCTAGTCACCCTCCCTGGGCTAGTGGGTCATACCAGAATTGTTTACCCCAAAACATAGTCGTCTATTCAAAAACTACCCTAATATTTGTCGTTACAATTGAACTGTAAAATCCCGAAAATCCCCCAAAACACATGATTATAAACAAACACAATCTAAGGAATATCTTCGGAATGTCATGCTCGTTGTCGGATAGTTGTTCTAATGAATTTGAGTTTCCTAGAAGCATAAGCTATCAAATCACCATGCAGATGAAATGATAACGCATATCAATCCCCCTCGTAAGGCATCCCAATACACTATAAAGCCTTTATTAACCTCCGGAAAGATCAACACCGGGGCAGAGGTAAGCTTATCTTTCAACTCTTGAAAACCTCATTCCCACAAGCTTCCAACCACTCAAAATTCACCTTTTTTTTGGTCAAAGCTTTCAAAGGATATGCAATGGAAGAAAATCCATCAACAAACCTTCTATAATACACGGCTAGACCAAAGAATCTTCTTATGTCAGTTGCAGTCAAAGGTCTAGGCCAATTTCTGACCACATCCGTCTTCTTCCGATCGACCTCCTTACCCTCACTAGAGATAACATGGCAAAGAAACACAACCGACCTCAACAAAAATTCACAATTACTAAATTTTGCATAATGTTGGTGTTCCTTGAAGACTTGCAAGACAAACATAAGGTGACTCTCATGCTCATTTTCATTCTTTAGGTATATAAAAATAGCATCAATGAATACAATCATAAATGAGTCGAGGTAATCTCAGAAAATCTATTCATTAGGTCCATAAATTTCGGGGGGGCATTTGTTAACCCAAAAGACATAACTAAAAATTCATATTCACCATTTCTAGTTTGGAAAGCAATTTTGGGAACATTTTAATGTCTCACCCTATGCTGGTGATATCCCCACCTTAAGTCAATATTGGAAAAGTAACTAGCACCTTGGAGTTGATAAAATACACCATCAATCCGAGCGAGAGGGTACTTGTTCTTTATAGTGACCTTATTGGGTTGGCAATAATCAATGCACATTCTAAGCGACCTATCTATCTTCTTAAAAAACAAGACCGGAGCACCCTATAAAGTAATACTAGGCTGAATAAAACCATTTTCTAATAAATCTTTCAGTTGGAACTTCAACTCTTTCACTTCAACTGGAGCCATAATATATAGAGGAATAGGAATGGGGTTTGTATTCGGTAAAAAATCAAAGCCAAAATCAATTTACCCATTCATGAGAAATTCTTTGAAGGTCATTAGGAAAAACCTCTGGATATTCCCTTATTACGGGGACTGACTCAATAGAAGGATTATCACATTCTATAACTTTAAGCCTCACTACATGGTATAGACAACCCTTGGATTTTATCTTGCAAGCCTTCAAGAAAGAAATGATTTGACATCTTGGGCATAACATTTCCCCCTTCCACTCTAAAATGCGTTAATTTGGGAATTGAAACTTTACTACTCTCGTTTTTCAATCTACGGAAGAAAAATATGAAAGAAGCCAATCCATACCCAATATGATATAGAACTCAAACATGTCAAGTTCTACATAATCAACAAAAGTAACTTTAATGGGCAGCATTAAAGGACATTTCCTATATACTCTTCTTGAAAACACAGAGTCACCCATTGGGGTAAAAACCGAAAAGGGTTCAATCATTACATCGGGAAGTACATCAAACCTCCTAACTACCAAAGGTGTAACAAAGAAAGGGTAGCACCACGATCACGAAAATCATAAAGATTAATAGAGAATCCTTTAAACGTACCTTTCACAGACGTTGGGAGAGTTCTCTTGTTCACTCCTAGCCTTGAGTTCATATAAAGGTCTTTTCCTGTAGCTTCAGATACGGACCTCTTGGTTGAGTTTGGCTATTCCCCTTAACTTGGTATAACACCTCCAAAAATGACTTAGGTGAAACTAGAGAATAATGTGTGTGACATGAATTATTTAAGTCTTAAGATGGTCTAAAATTATGTTTGAGGCAGTGTCTAAATATTTGCGTTAAGTTTGATGCCAAACGTTAAGGAACGACAAAGACGTTCAAGGACTAGTCACCTATATGCCTTTTGTGTTTTCATGTTCTTATATGTGTGTAATGATTATATGAGGTCTTTATATAGTTGATATTTGTGTTTAGAGTTATCATGTTGAGTTTCGTAAGTTTTTGAGGTCAAATATCCAAGAACGTCCGGTGACGTTAGAAATATAGCCTTTAGACGTCCTTGTAATTTTGAATGTATTTTAGGATATTGTGTTGCTTGTTTGATGGTACTTGTTTGGAGATGTTCCTAATACTTTGAAGTGCGTGTTTAGAGGATTATCTTCTGGGTAAGACTCCACCTAGGACCCATTGTGTCCCTAGAAGAAGGACCCCATCATGGAGCTCGACACTTCAAGGCAATGCAATCGACCTCCCCAACCGATGGCAAGTAGATCAGAAGACGGACCGTCGATGGGTATCGTTGATGGAGAAATGTTTCCTGCATGTGGAGAAGCTTCAGATTCAACCAACGAACCCCATCGAAGGGGCATGTTCTCACCAACGGACCATTGATTCTAGGTCTTCGATGCTGCTGCAATTCTGCAAGCTTTTCTCTTAAGACTTAGAGGTTTTTGGGAAATTCACCCCAAGTCATATAATATAGGAATACGGTTATTTTAGGTTTTTAAGGGTATATTAATATTATATAAGTCATTAAACTCTAATTTCCCCCTACCACCTACTCAACACCATTCCCTCCCAAAAGATTCCTCTAAAACTTCCACGGAGCTCAGGTGAAATGGAGCTTGAAGATGGATCTTCAATGTAGTTTCTTCTTCAATTATCATTGGTTTTTTTCTATCAGATGGTATTGTAATTTCTTCATATAATTCTTGCTATCCCCTTAGAGTAATTTCAAATATGATTTTCAAAGATTGCAAAAGATGAAAAGTCCAATTTCTACTCTAATTCTTGTGGTTTCCTTGCAGAAACGTTTTCAAACATTACAGATATGATATATTGATTTCTTATATGTTTTCCATATGAAAATCCTCCATGAATCCTGACCTTCTTAACTCTCTATATTTTGCTAAAATATGGTTTAGTGGATTATGCGTTGAATATTATGAATTCACATGGAGATTGCTATTTAGATCTTTATTTCTTGTATAATTATAATTGTCATGGTTTATAGCCTGTCTCAAATTGATTAAATGAGTATTGTAAATTCTTAGATTCATTCTATCTTAAGATTATTGAATTTTATATGACTTTGTCTTATGGTATTCTAGAATAGTTTGTTTATGGGCTTTGAATGATTAAGAATTAATCTTCATTGATGTCTAATTGTTTTAGATTGATAAATCTATATTGGTAAATGACCTAGGTCATTGGTTTTATTAAGTTTATGTATTGCCTGATGTTTAGACCATGTGTAAGGGCCTATTGGATTGAATTAGATGAGTTATCTTTTGGTTAAGTGTAAAGATGGATTGGTGGTTCTCTTCCATAATTCTCTTTATTTAAAGTAATGTAGCTCTTGTATTATGCTATTATTGGTATGGTCCACTTATAGTGACGGTGCTATATGAATGATGTGGTCTTGTCGGCGTTACTTTATGTATTATGATGATCATGGCATTGTCGGCACCAGTTGAAGTGTTATGATGATTTGGGTAGTGATTTATGTGAAGTATGATTATATCCACCTATATGTTAGTGATGGTAAAATACATGTTTAATTAATAATGTTTGGCAATCATGTTAGACTATGACTATGTGTTTATGTGTGTAGACTTAGAGTTGATGCATGATTGTTTGTACTTGACTATATGAGTCTATAATGGTTATACTGATGATGTTATAGTAATGTGTAGGATGGCATAAAGATGATAAGGGTCATTCCTAAGTGCTTCAAAGAATGATATGCTATATGTAATAAAGAAAAGTAGGTTGTATCTTGTTTTTAGATACTTGTGTACCTTACTTGATACATGTATGAAGTATATGTGAATATGAGTTGTCTTTACTAGCTAGTCTTAGTGCACCCTTGTCATGTATGAATGTATGATATGTGAGACATTAAACGATGTTTAGAAGGTCATGTACGTGGAACCTTAACCCTAGTGGTAAGGTTATGAACCTTGAAGTAAAGAGTCGTAACGGTATCCTTCATGTAATGAATGATGGACTTAGGGTTTTTGATTGGAGTGAACGCATATATAATCTTCGGAAAGACATTCATGAGCGATTTTTTCTCCAAGTAAGGTTATCCTAGTGGACCTCTTTATTAGGGTGATGTGATAGAGGTTATGAATAGATATAAGAACCTTTCATGTGATCCTTAATCTGAATTACTTCTATGAGAACAAGACTAGCATCGAGTGAGTATGTTATTGTAAGTAGCTCTACTTTAGAAGGAACTTGAATACAATGTATCTCTACTTGAGAATTAGGCTAGAGTACATAAAAGCCCTTTATATTCCTTAACCATGTGCTTACATGAGTTGTGTACTAGTTCTACCCTTGGCAAGTAGAACACGCTCATCAGAGTAGGTTAGAACTCCGAAGTCCATGTTTATTAATCATGGTGTATGTCGGTTATTGTCTATTCTCATCATGTGGGACACCAACTTGTATTGGAGAAGTTCTATGAAGTTTAGGTGGTTGTATGGGACGCAATCTAGACATTGCACAATAGACTTTGAAGATGTTAGTGAGACTCCCTAGGTCTTCTCCAAGACCATTACTTGAATCTCCTTATGTGATGAATGTGTCTTAAAAGGAACTAATGAATGTAATGGCCTTAAGTTAAGAAAGCATGTTAATGAAGAAGGGTTACCCTACCAGCTGTGGACTTATCTAGAGTAGTTAAGGTGTCTAGTTAAGGGTAAAGGGGGCATAGGAGATGGTTCACTTCATATCTTACCTAGATAAGTCTATTTGTACATTAAGTGCCCAATCAATAAAAAAATTTGGAAAATATTTTTTCACCAAGAGATGCTAAAACACTTCAAGCACTTCAATAAATATCTTTTAACGGAGATGTACATAGAAAAATGCAAGCAAATTCTGGAAAAACAGAAAGATTAAATTTAACTAAGTATATTAGAACTCTAATTTTGAGACTCTTCAACAAAATGGAAACAAAAAAGAGTTGTTAGGAAGGTTCTAAAAATTCATCTTGAGTTAACTAGATGGAGAGCCGCCGGTCACCGGAGGCACGCAAGATGGTGATGGATGCGGAGTCGGTGTAGACGGAGGCGGCGCGATCTCCAACAGGGAGGGGAAACCCATCGCTACGTGCGACCTGCAGGTGGCGTGGGTAGCACGGTCAAGGCAAGGTGGGATAGGCGGTAGCAGCGGAGAAAATCGATGGGCTGCGGCAGCGGAGCAATCTCAAGGGCAGCGGCGGTGGTTGTCAATGAGGGAGGAGTGGGAGATATATTTAACTAGGGTGTTGATATTATCCTTCTTTTTTTGAAGTGAATTGTTTAGTATACCGACCAAGTGATGTCAATATTTTTTATAATAATTAATTTACCAACCACGAAATATCGGTATTTTTAAAAATAATTAGCTATGTTTAACAATATTTAATCAATAGAAACATCGAGAATTGATATTAATTGTAAAAATAAACAAATTGAATTAAATATACCCAGGTCGGGGGGTCACGGTGGGGGGGGGGAGAATAGTAGAAGAATGAGAGAAGAGGAGAGAGATATAGATGGAGAGTATGAGAGAGAAGAGGGAGGGAGGGAGAGAGAGAGAGAGTAAGCAATGGGGTTTATTTTAAAAATTTAATTTATCGATCAAGTTATTTTTGTAACATTTAATTATATTACTGCATAATATATAATGAAATTTAAATGATACAATCTCGCCTGAAATTGTTCCTCGATATTTCTGTAATTGATGATGGGTTCATACATAATTAGTCACCTATTCATACTCATTAAGTATACTTTAATGTATGATACATTAGCAGAGGTGATAAATACGTTACCACTTGATATACGTTCATGATCGAAAGTATATAATATTACTATCTCATATTTCATACTAGAATAGATTATATGTTTGCTCTTCACTTCTATATCATAACATTAGATATTAAGTTCACGATAAGACGACGGGCTAATAGATTTTTTACATTCCTCTAGAAATATAAGTATAATTATATCATAATTTAGATTAACGTTCATACTCTAAATATGGATTATGTATATTGTTTTAATTTATTCCTTGAAGTCTAACTTGTTATTTATAAAAGTATATAGAAAATTGTTACATTTTTTGAACAATTAATTGTAAGTTTTCAAATTAAATTTTAGTATTATGCTAAAGAGCTAAAATTATAATTATTAGAAATATTCTAAACAAACCAACCTCCGGTTGTCGCCTTTACTAAAATAAATTAGATATTATAAAATATGCCGTACAGGAGGTCAGTAACACATTAAATTTTAAGATAAATAAAAATAATCATATGGAAAGAGAAGAATATTGACATCGAGCAGTATAAAGATAGATATATATACACACACACACACACACACACACCACCTCTAAAGGATAAAATGTAATTGGAGCGAATCAACAAAATGAAAGTTTATCAATATCACTTCTATAGTACAAATCTTCATGAATGGATCATCTAATTTTTTTAATTAATAAGTTATCTCATAAGAATGAATTAACGGATTTAATACTTAGAGGGAAGTATGTTTTCATGTCATCATCATTAGGAAGTTATCACTACACTTGACATCACTTAAGATCGAAAGTCTATAATATATATCTCCATAACTTCATAATCGAATATATTATATGTTAGATTATCAACCTATCCATAATAACATGAGATATTAAGTTCACGATTAGACTACGGACTAATTGGATTTGACATTACCTGAAATATAAATATAATATATCTAATTAAAATCAACGTCGTTTCATAATTAAAGTGGCATTATTATATATTATCTATATATTTTAAATTTTTTCACGAAGTGCTAACTTGTATTTATACAGTATACCAAAATTATTAAACTTTTTGAACACTTAATTGAAGTTTCAAATGAAATTTAGATTATGATAAATAATAAATTATGCTTATTGAGAATATTGTAAACAACCAACTTCCGAACGTATTTTCTAAACTGAACTAGATATAATTTAAACAAAAACTCATGAGGTCGGTTATACATTAAAATTTTTAATAAAAATAAAAAATCATACGAATAAATAATATTAACATCGAGAGGTCGGTATTTTATATTAGTTTATTTTTTAACATATATAAAATTGTCATCAAGTTTACGATTTATTTGAAGTTAATTTCACGATATAAATATTTAAATTAAAACTAATTTAATTGCATGATATTTATTTTTATTGATTTTTGGAAGTCGGTATTATAATATTTATTGTTTTTATTTTATGCAAAACCGTCCTCATGAGGTCGATATTTAACTGAAAATAACATCACCGACCTCATGAGGTCGATATTTAGACGAAGAAAAGATACCGACTTCATAAGGTCGGTATTTGGGTGAAACAAATATACCGACTTCGTGATGTCAGTATTTGAATGAAATAAGAATACCGACCTCATGATGTCGGTATTTGGATATGGATGAAATAAAAATACCGACATCATTAGGTTTAAATTTAGATAAAAAAATAAATACGATCTCATGAAGTCCATATTCAGATGAAGTAAAAATACAGACCACATGAGGTTGATATTTAAATGAAGAAAAAGTACCGACTTTATGAGGTCGGTATTTAAATGAAATAAAAATAACGACTTCATGATAATAGTATTTGGATGAAATAAAAGTACCGACCTCATGATATCGGTATTTGGATATTGACAAAATAAAAATACCGATCTCATTAGGTCGGTTATTTAGTGAATGATAATACCGATATCTGAAGTAGGATTTATATGAAGTAAAAATCCAAATCATGATTTTCGATATTTGGAGAAAGAAAAAATACGACTTCATGGAGGTTGTGTATTGGATGAATATAAAAAATACCGACTTAAAATGTCAATATTTGGATGAAATTAAAAATTTATCGACCTCCTGATGTAGGTATTTGGATATGGATGAATAAAAATACGACCATATTAGGTCCGTTTTAGATGAAGATACAACTGATCTCATGAAGTGTATTAGATGAATTAAAAAAATCGACCTAGGAGGTTGAATTTGATGAACAACAAATACCGACTGTGATGTCATAATTAAATTGAAATACCAACTTGCATGATGTCAGTATTTGATGAAAATAAAAACCGTGACCTCATATGTCAAGTTAAATTTGGAATTGATTGGAAAAATATGAAAACAAACTTGTTAGTATTTATTTATTTAATACCGACATCAGAATCGGTTTGTATTGTAAGTATTTTTTCGCAAAAAATACGTCTTTTTGAGGTCATAGTTTGCTTTCATCCTATTTTGAAATAAAATCTGTACTTTTATTCTTTGTTAAAAATATGACCTCAAAGAGGTATGAAATTACGACATCATTTGAGGTCAGGTTTGGAAGTCGATATTTACTATTTTTTTAGTAGTGATTTGATCACTAGATTAAATCAGTAAAATCCATAAGTGGATATATATTTACTTTTGGTTAGAAGAGCAGTCTCTTGAAATATTTCAAAAGAGACATGTCTATTGTGGTTAGTCTAAAATGACTTGAGCTAGGTGGCTCAAGATAAGGTCGGTGAATAAGTTTAAGGCTTTGAAATTTCTTGGTGATATTCCTTTTGTTGCCCAACCATTGGCATAAGTATCAGAATGTAATAGTCATAGCAATAGGAGGGGATGGAGCCTGATGTACAAAACAGATGTCTCGTAATATAAGGACAAGACTATGCTGCCTGTTAGAAAAATTACTCTCTCGTTTAAACTACAGAATTGACTAGTAAAGTCAAAAGAATAAATGTGTCGGATCCACTTTTTACAAAACTATAAAAGATAGAAAGATTAAAGATAATCTAATTGGAATAGTTTATGTCCTTAGGACAAGTCATCTGGCGGTAACTCTATCTAGTAGACTGGAGATCCCAATAGTGATTCAAGGAGAAAAAACTATGTGTGAATGACTGCTTCAAACATTGTAACCCAAATTCAATTCATTTCTATATTAAATACCAACGCTCAGGAAACAAGGACACAAACATTAATGATTGTGGATGAGTGTTAATAAAGCTTAATCATTTTAATGATTTTTCTAATTTAGACGAGTTGACCAAATAGTTTATCAACATGATAACACGGTTAGAAATCACATATTTGAGTGTGAAGTGTAAGCCACTTCAAAGATAATTGTTGTCAAAAGACTATTCCCTATACACTCACGAATGTCGGAGGTGCTCATGGATGTAACGAACACAACCGTAAGAACCATAAACGCTAAAGGGTTAATTGTGTGACATATAGTGTCTAGGTATGCACCAACGCTCGACGGTTCAAAAGATATCGCATCTACTAGTTGGCCGAGTATATCCGACATATGTTCACTATGGAAAGTCCAAGGGGAAACCTATTTATCAAGATGCAATTAATTCTTGCCTGTAAAGTACAAATACTTGTTCGTCTATTTTTTTTGTTGAAGTCATTTACCTATATGCAGGAATTATTGGTGTTTTATAACGTGGAATGAAAAAATGAAGAGTTGCGACTCTTATGAAGAGTTGTGGACTTTCATTAAAGGTTGTGAAATTTTACAAATGTTGCAAAACTTTTATGAAAAGTTGCGACTTTATGAAAAGGGGTGACTTTTAGAAAGTTGTGATTTATGAAAAGGGACCTTCTGAAGATTGTTTTTTTTTTTTTTTTTTTTTTTTTGTTTTTTTTTTTTTTTTTTTTCTTTTTTTTTTTTTTTTTTTTTTTTTTTCTTTTCTGGGGGACTTTTCCAAGGTTGTGACTTTTGGTAGGCACAATAAGAACTTTTTGACTACCCTATTTTTACTAAATTGAGGTTTTTTTCTGATTAAAATATAGATTTTCTGGATTCCTCCTTACTCAATAAATCTAGTATTCTAAGTGTACTTTACTTCCATTGAGTGCTTCGTTGACAACAACCCATTTTAGGATGCATACAAGAATGTTGAGAATCATTCTATCCAAGAGGATATTCCAAATCAAACCTCCAAAGAGGGAAATATTTCCTAAGAAAAAATGTGCATTCAGTTGCTTGATCTTCTTTTTATGTTTCCAGATTCGGGTATATGGTAAAGATTTAGATTTGTGGAATTCTTTTTGTTCTTTTGTTCTTCAACTGCTTTAGTAACCGTTTGTAAGTGTAGTGTATGTGAGTGAGTTTTCAACTCATTGTTTTACGATTCCTGTAACATATAATTGACCAATTAACTCGTGTACAGACATTAAAGAAGTGAGGGAGAGGTGTAAGAAGAGGGTTGTATGTTGATTGTGGGAGCGACGAGGTGGAAGGGGCCTAGGGGTGAAAATGGGGGTGGTGGGTTTTGTGGGGGGGTCGGTGGGGGTGGGGGGGGGGGGGGCGGGTGGGGCGGGGGGGGGGCGGGGGGGGGGGTGGGGGGGGGGGGGGGGGGGGGGGGGGAGATTGGATATATAGAGGGAGTTGGGGGGGGGGAAGGGTTGACACGATAAGAAAACAAGTATGGCGGAGGCGGACGCGGATGTTATAACTTGTCTCGTGAAGGGTGCCCTCCATTCTTCCCTTCCCCCCCCCCTCCCTTCTTCCCCCCCCACCCTCCTTACCTCTGTTCTCTCCTCGCCTCCACCCTTCTGTCCTCCCGGGGGGGGGGTGTCCCCTCTCTCCTCTCCAAACCAACTTCATACCTCACAATTCCCCCACTCATAGAATTTCACAAAAGAAAATTACATCCATACCCAATTAGATATTAAACTCAATTAACACTCAGAAAAATAAATAAAACTCAACAAATAAACGACAAAAACTGACACAAAACCCCAACTAAATTTAAACACGCATAAAGAAAAAAAAAAAAACAATACTAAACGCGAATTTTTTACACATAAAGCCGAAATAAAAAAAAAATCCAAATAACAACAAAACTAAAATAACACAGAATAAAGCCATAAAATAAAATAGCTAGAAAAAATATAAGTAAATGAACACAGAACACAGAGAAACACGCAGTAATGGAATAAACAAAATGAGGTAGGAGAGCGTGTGACAAACGCAAAAAAAAACTACACAAGAAGAAAAAAGAATAGGAAACACAGACAAAGAAAAACCAAAACAAGAAAAAAACAATAAAAAAAAAAACCACAAAAAACAACAACAAAAAAAAAAAAAAAAGACAAAAAATAAAAAAAAAAAATTTTTTTTTTTTTTTTTTTTTTTTTTTTGTGGGGGGGGGGGGGGGGGTCTTTTTTTTTTTTTTTTTTTTGGGGGGTGGGGGTGGGGGGGGGGGGGGGGGGGGGGGGGGGGGGGGGGGGGGGGGGGGGGGGGGGGGGGGGGGGGGGTGTGTTACCAAGTACTGAAATGTTTTGCTCTAATTATCTTAGAATACAAGATGAACAACATAAAGTACCACAATTTATGAATAAATGCTTAAAAATATTTCCTTATTTTAGCTAACACTATAAATATAATGATATTCCTGAATTCAAGGTACATTATAGTCCAACTTTATATGGATAAAGTATTGTAGGAAGAAAATACCTGCCTTTGTTCAATGGAAAGGAGGTTCCCACATATGGAAACACATGCTGGTGAATGGGGTGAGTGGGGAAGGGTTACTATAACATCACGTATGGTGGGAACCTAGATGAGACTGTTCTATTATATATGGTACCATAACTTGTATAATGTGGAAACTTTGCATTTACATGCATTTGAATTGCAAACTCTTCAGCGCATCAAAACGTTTGGTTTTTTCTAAAGGAGGAAGGACATGGAACTAATCAAACAAGGGATAGGTTTCCTGAGGTATGTTGTACATGCCAATCTCATGGCATACTCAATTCTTTATAATCAAGTGATGAAGTTTCGTGCGACTGAAACTAAATGGTAAGTTCACGAAATCAGTTGGATTGCTATTGAGGTACGAAGAGACTGAGATTGAAGACATGGTAAAGATTGGGATTAAAAGGGAGGTATTTCAAATCCCATTTCTTTCTAGGAGAATTTGGTTCAAAAAGATCTGTATGGCTTTTCTAGAGCATATATGGAACTCTGATTAATCATATATGATAAAAAAATTTAAAAATTTGGAGCAACTTTATTAGCGCTATTTGATTTGAGGGCCCTACTCTCATTTTCAAGCAGTCCATAAGGTTTCAGTGCACAATATAAGGTAGCTTTAAACTGAAAGTAATTTTTCAAGATATCCTTACATTATTTTATAGTTTCTATCGAACAGACTGAACACTATTGTTCATGGAGGTTCCTTATCAGAATTTAGAATGTCATGTTAGGTGGTCTTGGGCCTTCTCAACCCAAAAGCTAGCTCAAAGATTGAGGCTTTCCATCACACTTATAAAATTTGGAGCAACTTTATTAGCGCTATTTGATTTGAGGGCCCTACTCTCATTTTCAAGCAGTCCATAAGGTTTCAGTGCACAATATAAGGTAGCTTTAAACTGAAAGTAATTTTTCAAGATATCCTTAAATTATTTTATAGGTTCTATCGAACAGGACTGAAACACTATTGTTCATGGAGGTTCCTATCAGACTTGTTAGAATGTCATGTTAGGTGGTCTTGGGCTTCTCACCCAAAAGCTAGCTCAAAGATTGAGGCTTTCCCTCAACTTATTAAATTGCACCAGGCCCTTCCACTTCGATGTGGATAACCGACAATCTCCCCTTCAAAACATAGGGGCCTGGGCTAGACTGAGACGGGGGGACAACCCGTTCCTCCCGGGGGCTGAGAGCTTGTTGATAATGGGCTCTGTAAAAAAACCAATGTTAGGTGGTCTCTGTTTTTTTTCCCCCTGGCGGCCGTCTCAACCAAAAAAGCTAGCTCAAAGGTGAGGCTTCCCTCACATTTATAATTGACCACCAGCCCTTTCCACTTCCGATGGGATAACCAATGTCATTGGTCTTGATAATACAATTTTAAATTATTCCATTAGATTTAAAGGGAAATGAAGAAGCGACTCTTGACCTCTTATTCTTTCTGAACTGGAACAGTCAAAACCTAAATTATATATTATAATTGTTATATGAAACCCTCACCCTCTTAATATATTAGAGTAAGGCATTGCTGGAGGATCAAAAGAAACCCTCACCATCTGAAAATCACCTCAGAAGGGAGTCATTAGAAACTACAAAATCGATGCAAACCTAAATTTCTTCGAGTTGATTAAGGTAGAATCATTTAAATGATGTCTTAAATAATGGTATGAATATTTAATGGGGATCAATCCATTGAGACTCTGTAATGAGGTAAAACTACGGTGAGATGGAGCTGAAACATAGAGCCTTAATTTTGGTCATAACATCTGTGGATAGTGGATCTGCACATTTTGAAGGCTAGAGACAAGTCCGATTTACACAAACTTAAGCACTTATTGGCAGTAAACTAACTGAGGGATTCACAAGTCCCATGATGATTTGTTCCATAGACAAACATTGTAGAGTAATTAGCTGAAGAACTAACCATAGAGTTTCATTAATTAAAAGAAGTGAAGATTAGATCGATTCCATCATGTGCCATCGCCTGAAAAATAATAAAAGGATAAGTATTTAAACTTTTTTATCATTACAGAGAAAGAATTAAAGTTGTCACTTTGATTGTATATAGGATTAGTATCTCACCTTTATTGTAGCTTGAATCACAACAATGGAACTGTATGCAGATTGGGATCCTAGGGAAGCGTATAAGGAAGAAGTTGGAAGGTTTCGACTGTTCATATTCTCACTTTTCTAGTATATATATTTTTTAATTATTTCCATCAGATAATTTGTACCCTTTCCTTGTGCTTCAGTTTCTGGACCAGATTACTTTTGGGATCAGTAATTTGTAAATTTTATCTTTGTTTATTTATAAATGGGCACCGCCGGATTAGTAATATATTCTTGTTTAGAATAAGCCAATTCAAATAGTATCTTGTGAATGTGTACATTTCTTCATGAAGATGACGATACCTCCACATAATTAGGGTAACGTCGATTGTTAATTTTTAATTTTTAGTACCTTTTTTTTTTTTTTTTTGAATGCTTTTTTAAATTTAAAACATCAGATATAGTTAGAATGGTTGATGGTGATATCGATATATCAAAAATTAGGAAATGTTTTCTGATATTGAACCTAGCTTAACATAAATTATGTTTTCAAAACAAATTTTGACTAAAATAAAATATGACAATATCAGATAGTGCACATTTTCTTTTAAATTTTAAGTCTAGTGTGTAAGAAAAACTTAATGCAGGATCTGAAATACATAAATATTATAGGCATTGGTATTATATAATAATATACTTGAAGCATGAATCAGAAAACATGTTTTTTACCGCCTTTCCTTGCCATAGATTATGTTACAACATTCATCAATGATGGAAAAGGTGTAAAATTTGTTGTAACCCTAATAGAAAAATAGAGAACCAATCTAGAAGTCAATTTGAAGTCTATGCGACTCAATAAATATTTTTGTAGAATGAGCTCTATTCTTACATATAGTCTATGGGCGTGACTTAAGTGGCCACAAATAAATAGAACTTACATTCTCCCATATGGCCCAATAACCCCATAACTACAGTACATTTAGTTTGACATGTACTAAAATTTGTATAACGTTTATCATACATACAACAATATAATTGTTACACTCTATAAGTTGGAAAATTTAATGAAAAAGAAAAATGTAGATTATTTTCACTGAAGCGAGTTCTACGAGCCCAACCTATGAACTGTTGCAATTTCTAATTTCTCTAGGAAGGGATCCGTAAACTTGGAGATGAGTTCTTTGAAATTGTAAGTTTCTGATGTTTGACTTATGAATGAAAAGGAGACGAGTCGTAGGTGGGTTCTGTTGGAAGCATCAAGACTTAGTTAAAATATTTAAACTTAAACTTTGTTTTTTTAAAGATGTGTTCTATAGACAATAGGACTTCAGATAGAGCACAGAAAGGTCGTGGAAAGTAAAGTGAATTTTTGAAATTTTAACTTGTTTTTATGGTTGACAAGTACATATCATAAGAAGTTCTACGAACTGTAGGTCCATACCATAAGAATGATCCAACAAATATTTTATGGGTATTTGAGTTTTTTCCTATGCATTAAATATATGTACTATGTCATTTTACAACTATTTCTATGTTCTATAACTACTGTTCTACCCAAAACTACCATAACTCTCTCATTCACTCAAGTTTCCAATTCACATTAGTCTTCCTAATCTCTCTCTCTCTCTCTCTCTCTCTCTCTCTCTCTTACAAGTTCACAGTAGATCAATCTATGGATTCCAAATCAAGTCTCATTTTTCACCAGTGTTTTTAGGCTTTCATTCTAAAGGTCTATATGGTTTCATCAATGGATTCAGTTTACCTATTTAGTCCCAAAGTTTCCTAAGTTCTCCATGTTTTATTTCATAAATTTTACTAGGTTTTATTACAACTCCTCATGGGTTCTGGTTTCGTTGATTCAATTTTTTTATTTGTGTTTATTATTATAGTTTTTGTACAATTACATTCTTTCTACATGATATCACATAACCCATACATTTATCCTGATTTTTGACTATAAACTCTAAAAGACATGAATTTATGAAGAAACAATGAATCTGTAAAAGATGTTTTCGTGAATGCTATGCATGATATTATATAGGTTGCTTTAAAATAAGGATCTATGAAATTATGAAAGGATTTTTTTCACATATCAAGGAATCATGGTTGGTGCAAGATTTTTCTCACATGTTTGATTCAAGATTTAATGAGCTACTCTATTATATATCAAGCTTGGATTAGTAACTTAATTGTTATCTTCCATGTATGAAATGATGATTATGAAATTGACCATTCCATTAGTATCCAAACTAAGCACTAAGTGAACTTTGAGGTGGATTCTCAAACTGGATAGTTTGTACAACCAACCTCTACTTTCAAACTACAAGCCCACATGATTCTCTTAAATAACATAGCTAGTGGATCTACAAATAGAATATGAATCATGATACAAAGTTATACTTTGACAAGTAGATTCTCCCTTCTAGTGTGAGATTACATTGTATTATAGGTATAGGCTCGCATGGGACATTCTGGGTAAAAGCTAGGCAGCCCAAAAAATGAACTGAAGTTACTTCAAAGGCTTAGTAAAGCTTTCCCTATAATTTTTTGATGCATTAAAATTTTCAGGTTTTACGATTCTTCTTTAAATTATTTCAATATGGTTAGCTCTATTATAAATAACATGTCTTTGGTTATGTCCTCTTATGATCTTGTTTTACATTTTTATGTATACCGCTCATCTTTATTACATTCCATGTATTAATGTGTGCACATGTATACATTTTCAAACTAATGTAGGGTATGATGATCTTTCACACCCCTTTAGTTGCTAGTAGATTGCTTAATAGATTGAAGACTTGATGATCATCATGTTCCAATGATCATGTCACCTTGATTGTTTTCATATGCATTTAAATTTCTAGATGTTTTACGTGGTGTACATATTACATCCCGATCACATTTTTAAAATTTTTAGAATTATTTATCAAGACTATGAGTAGGTTTATGCTTTTTATGTCAAACATTCCTATTCTATGAGATTGTTTTACTTTTATCTATTTTGTTATGATGTGTGCTTTTTAAGTGGTTTATTTAGGGAATCTCGGGGTCTTATACATCATGTCACGTTCATATTGTACTTTGGTTCATGACAAAGATCTGCAATAATGTCTGATAGACTTATAATTTTTCACGCCCCGAGGCTACCCTCTTCACTTAATGTGTTACCTATGATCAAGAGTGACCCTACGCTAACCCTGATTCTTGCATATATCAATCATACTCTAAATGTTACTGAGTAAAATATATATTATGCGGAAGCTAAACAATGGATAATTGAAAATGGGGAAACACCCAAATAGTCTGAATATAAGTGAAATTAACTAAGAGTTTAGTGATAACATAAACAACTGGATAACAACTCAAAAGGAATCTACTACTTTGACTTAGAAACCTCTAACTTAGTTGAGTTGCTCGAACATGCCCCTAGATAACACTAACGAAATTGAAAACTGAATATAAAGACTAAATGTCACGCCTCGAACATACACCCTAGGTTGGACTGGCACTTCATTACCATTGTTGGTCTCGAACGAACCCTTGGCCTAACTTACTTACCTTAGTCGAAGACAATAACTATACTCATAAGACTGAAAAAAACACAACTTAATTGAACAATAACATTATATGGAATGTTTTAAAAGTTTAAACATTCAAACTGAACAAAATGGTAACCAAGTCTTTAACATAAGAATGAAAAGTGAAGACTAATAGACTACTGAATGTATGTGAAGCCTCTAAACTGACTGAGATGAATGTTGGGACAAACCCCACAATATTCTATTGAACTAATCTAGAAAACAATTAAAAAAATATGCCTCTAGAAAGCAAGGAGGCTTACCAATTGACTCTGGAGTGCTCAAGTGGATCAACAGTTTGCTGGATGTAAATCCTCGTTACCTCCGTGTGCATCATGATACGATGCACGCTAACTGGCGTCAGTACATTAAATGTACGAGTATACAAGTTTGACAACTAAACAACACTTAGGCTACAAAAAGTGTAAGAAAGAATACTTACCTTCGCACTGCTTAACTCATAATCTACTAACTTTTATTCAATATACGGAGTTTAAAAGTAATTGTAATATAAATAAATGTTGACTGAAAACATGTTGTAACTATTAATGTCTACAAGTATATAATAATGTCTGAGATGTATATAAAATACAATAATTATGTATATTAAAATATAATAAATGTTGTATATGGAAATTTAATAATGTTATGGTTGATTATCTAACGGACAACCATCACATAAGAGCTACAATGATGATACAACGTTACTCGGCCCACACTACCCTACCATCCTAACTTTAACAGAGTATATGACCTAAACTGCGTAATGGGTCCACTAGTAAACTATGAAGAGGGTTTATCTCAAAAGTATGAACCTTTTATACCTATGATAATTACATGCTTTAAATGGATGCTTGAGTTAATCCTAACTGGAATCCCCATATCGGTGCTCAATACTACTCCCAAAATATATATCTACTGGCTCTTATGTTTTTAAAGCATACTAATTTTATGATTTGAGATAAGTACTCAAAACTTAGCTTTTAAAAAGCTCTTTTGGAAATCATAGTTTTCTCTATCTTCTATTACTTCTATCCATAGGCTCTGTAGCTTCCTTTCTTTCTCAAAAATTTGAAAACATTTTAGTTGAAGCTGTGAGGGACTACTCCTTATAACTCTTGAGAAATGAACTCAACTTTATGTTCATTGCTTTCTCGAAATTTAAATCATAGGGAATACTTAGCTCACATATATTATTTGGGAATTTAACTCAAATCTTTACTTGAATCTTAAAACAGAGTCAAAACATTTCATTAAGACTCTTGAACACATTAGGAACGTACTTTGACTTGCTTCGTAACTTGTACACCTAACCTTTAACTTCCTTGACTTTGATCTTAACTTTCCTTCAATTGGATTATGGATTCAATGGTCATTACCTCATGTTTATTGATGATTTCATGATGTTTAGATGTAGTTTTGAGTGTTGAAATCAACTAGGAATGATAGTTACATGACTTAGGAGCTAGTACGAGAAGATAGGGAAAGAACGAGGTTTCCAGGGGGTTGTGGCGCAATGAGAGGCGCAGAGCGCATGATCCTAACGGACAGACGTTGTCCTCTGTTTATCTGGATGGCGCGCTATTAGGCAGAGGCTACCCTGAGGGTCTGTGACAGGCGCAGCGCCTCAGGACTCGTCACACACAATTTCAAACTTTTCTTATGTCAGAGTTTCAGTTCTAACATTCTAAACTCCCATGGATCCCACCCCAAACACTTAGGATCTTTAATTTCTTTAATACCCAAAAGGTTAGACCTAAAAACAGTCTGGAAACATGGAGCACAACTACTAAAGATCAGCTACAATTAAACCAACAACATTTCAAAACTTTCATGGAGAACTTCAAGATTTTCATTAAAAATAAACTCAAATTGTTGTATTGAATCAAGTTGGAGTTTGAATAAAAGGACCTAACACCGAATGATTTCACATAAATTGATAGGAATTACCCGCGATGAAATCCGCAATGATCTTGGCGTTCTTGGACGATTCTTGATTTTCCTCTTCTTTTCTCTTTTTCTTCCAAGCCCTATGAGTTCAAATTTTTTTAACCCTAATATAACCTTAAAACGAATTACGAAATACTAGGTTAAAAGACAACTTTTCCCTACAAAAATCCGGATTGGATTTTCCCCGGTCCAACATCCCAACTTCCTAAAACCATTTCTTCCTCACACGACATTGTATTTGTGCAAACTCCGCTGCGTTAGAAAGCTCTTCCCAAAGAATTTCCGACCATATAATGAACTCACCGAAACTTTTAATGACCTGGAAGTTATGGTCATTTGAAAATGTCCAAAACTAACTTTTGAAATATGGAAAATTCCTAAATTTCCTTAATTATTTTGAAAATTGATTATTCTTGTTTTTCTTAACTTAACCTTTGTTAATTCAAGTTATGAGATGTTAAAATATCTTCCCCTTGGGAATATTCGTCATTGAATGATAATTCTTCCACAGAGTCTTATAAAGTGCTAAAAAGAAATTTAGTATCTTGATCTACATTCTCTCCACATTCAAAGAGATGTGGATATCTCTTCTTCATATCCTCCTTAGCTTCCCAAATCTCTTCTTTAATGATTGGTTCCTCCAAAGGACCTTGACTGAAGAAACTTCTTTGTCCTCAACTTGCGAACTTGACGATCCAAAATCTGAACTGGAATTTCTTCATACGATTAGTTATCCTTAATCATAGCTTTTACTGTTGGTACTACAAATAAAGGATTACCCAAGCACTTCTTAAACATAGAAATATGGATTACCAGATGAACCGTTGCTAACTCTTGGGGTAGCTCCAACTCATAAGCCACATTTCCCACTCTTTTGAAGACTATAGAAGACCCAATATACTAGGGACAAAGTTTCCCCTTCTTACCAAACCTCATAACTCTTTTCATTTGTGAAACCTTAAGATAAACCCAATAACCCACCTCAAACTCTTTTGGCCTTCTCCTGACATTTGTGTAGGACTTTTGGAGACTTTGTGCTATCTTTACTCTTCCATGAATCACTTTCACCTTCTCCATAGCTTGGTGAACTAAAACTATTCGCATCAACCCTGCTTCGCCAACTTCAAACAACCCAATAGGAGATTTGCACCTTCTCCCATAAAGAGCTTCACATGGAACAATTTGGATGCTCGAATAATAACTATTGTTGTAAGCAAACTCGTTGAGAGGTATATGATAAACCCAATTTACCTTGAAGTCGTTCACACAATCTCTTAACATATATTCTAAGGTCTAGATAGTACGCTCCGCTTTTCCATTTGTCTAAGGATGGAAAAAGTGCTCAAATTAACCTTTGAACCCAAACCTTTCTTGAAAGATTTCCAGAATTTATGGAGACCGGAACTCCATGAAGTCCTACCACTTATTGAAGGTACAACTTAGCATAATCCTCAGCCGAATAGGTAGTCTTTACTGGCAAGAAATGGGCTGACTTTGTGATTCTGTCGACAATCACCCAAATAGAATCATGTTGCCTTAGAGATCTTGGCAAGCCTGTGATGAATTCCATGTTAATCGTCTCCCACATCCATGCCGGAAGTTCTATATTCTTAGATAAACCTCCAGTCCTTTGGTGTTCTACTTTCACTTACAAGCAATTTGAACACTTGGCAACAAACTCAGCAATATCTCTCTTCATTCCTTCCCACATATATACCTCCCTCAAATCGTGGTACATCTATGTTGAACCTAGATGAATGGAATAGCTGGAGCTATGAGACTCCTCCAAGATCCTCTTTTGGATTCCATAAACCTTAGGTGCACATAATCTACTTTTATACTTCAGGACACTATGTCCCCCTTGTTCAAAAGCCAATACTCTTTGCTTATGGACACTTCCCTTCAAGTTAAGCAAAATAAGTTATTGTTCTTGCTTCTATTTAAACTCTGACACTAATGATGATTCAAACCTATTGGTCACCACTATGACTCCATCAATGGAATATATAAGTCTGACTCCCAAATATGGATGTCTATTCACATATTTTTTCTAACTCCCTCTTTCCTTCTTCGACAAGGGAAGTACTCCCCATGGACAACCTGCTTAAGGAATCATCAACTACATTAGCCTTATCTGGGTGGTAAAGAATACTTATGTCATAATCATTGAGTAATTTCAACCACCTTCTCTGTCTGATATTGAGCTCTTTTTGAGAAAACAAACATTGGAGGCTCTTGTGATCAGTTAATATATCTAAAAGAACACCGTATAGTTAGTGACGCCATATCTTCAAAGCAAAAACTACTACAGACAATTCTAACTTATGATTTGGATAATTTTTCTCATGAATCTTCAAATTTCGGGAGACATAAGCAATAACTTGGCTATTCGGCATCAACACACAGCCCAAGCCAACTTTGATTAAATAAAGTATACCACAAATCCATGAGTACGCTCTGGTAAATTCAAAAACAGAGCGGTACAAAATCTCTTTTTTAACTCTAGAAAGCTTTTCACACAAGTTTCAGACCATTGAAACTTAACTATTTCTAAGTTAATTTGGTCAAAGAAGAAGAGATATATGATACTTCTTCAATAAATGTTATATAATATCAAGCAAAACCCAAGAAACTCCTTATATCTATTAGAGATGTAGGTCAGGCCAACTTTGAACTTCTCAAAATCTTCTGATTTTCACTTAATCCCTCATACAAGAAACAGTGTGGTCCGAAGACTGCACAATCCTTATCCAATACTCAACCTTGGGACGAGCTTGTCATTTAGTTCTTTAACTCTCAATGTCTAAACAACAATCCTACTAGCATGATCTTGTTCATTCCTTTAATAAATCACTATGTCATCAACGAAGACGATGACAAAAAAGATCTCAATAAGGTTAGATGACTCTGTTCATAAGATCCACTAAAGATGCATGTGCACTTGTCAAACCAAAGTACATAAAAAAATCATAATACTCATACCTTGTTTTAAAAGTTGTCTTTGGAATATAACATTCTCTTACTTTCAACTAATGATAACTTGATATGAGGTCAATCTTGGAAAAACATGAAACACATTGAAGTTGATCGAAAAGATCATCAATCCTTAGAAGAGGATATTTATTCTTAATGGTAACCTTATTCAACTGACGGTAGTCTATACACATCATAAAGGACCCATCCTTCAACCTAACAAACAAGACAGGAGCGCCACAAGGTGAGACACTTGGTCAAATTAATCCTTTATCTAATAGATCTTTCAATTGCTCTTTTAGGTCTTTTAACTCCGCTGGTGCCATTCTGTATGGCGGAATAGAAATAGGACGCTTATATTGGATGACGTCTATGCCGAAGTGTATCTCTCATTTGGGAGGGACTCTGGTTAAATCATCAGGAAAGAATTCTCAAAACTCATTGACTATAGGAACTAACCGAAGGTAAATTACCTCAACACTTGAGTCATTAACACAGACTAAGTGAGAGATACAACTCTTAGAAACTAACTTTTTCTCCTTAAGGTACGAAATGAAACGATGCTTAGGCACTGCTAAACTACTAGTCCATTTTATGACAAGCTTATTTGGAATTTTAAACTTGACAACTCGAGTTCTACAATCTATTGATGCATAACAGGCATAAATCAAATCCATACCTAGAATGACATCAAAATATACCATGTCCAAATCTATAAAATCGGCCTTGGTACCCTTGTGATTGACAAAAACAAAACAATCATGATAGACTCTTTCCGCTAGAATAGACTTCCAATCTGTTTAGAAACACATAAAGGTTCACAATGTTTTTCATTAATAATATCAAACTGATTTACAAAATAAGGAGTTACAATGGATAAACTCTCTCCTTGGACTAATAATCCACGCAACTATCTTGGCTTTCTTTGACGATTCTTCGTCTTCCTCTTCTTTTCTCTTTTTCTCCCAAGCCCTAAGCATTCTAAATTTTGTGAAAATGATTTGTGACTTGTTTTTACCCCTAATATTACATTAAAACGAATAAGGAAATACTAGGGTGAAAAGTTAACTTTGCCCTTATAAAAATCGTGATTGGACTTCAATAGCCCAACTTCTGAAAGACATTTCTCCCTCATACGACAACAAACTCTTGCAAACTCGACAGCGTTGGAAAGATCTTCCCAAGGGATTTCCAACCATATAAGAACTCACCTAAACTTCTCATGAGCTGGAAGTTATGACCGTTTGAAAATATCCAAAACTCACTTTTTAAATTTGGAAAATTTCCAGATATCCTTAATTATTTCCAAAATTGATTATTCTTATTTTTCTTAGCTTGACCTTAATAATTCAAGTTACCAGATGTTAAAATGTTTTCCCCTGGGGAACATTCGTCCTTGAATGATAGTTCTTTCATTAAGCTAAGGGTATTAACATCATTTTAACATTCAACAACAAAATCAAGTAATAACAAGTTCATGCTCACATCCGGCGAGCACACCCCAGATGCAACCGTCGTTGTCGTCCTCCCAGAGGACTTAGACTAGGCCTTAACAATAGTCATAATATGTCATCCAATAAAATTGTGGAAAAATTAAAAACTTTTAATACATGTGATATATACTTCTACTTCCTACATAACAATCATAAAAACATATGTAGAAATAGTCGAAAATGTTTCATATACAATCATCTAAAGAGTATGAATTTGGACTTAGCCATAAAAGTCAATCTATGTCATATAGGCTTAATAAAAAGAATCAAAGAATGTAAACGGAATAAAAAGTATTCTTAAGAACTATTAATGTCTTCATAAGGTAGCGTACGAAAAGATAGCATCCCTTAACATAATGACCTAACAACACTTGGAGATAGAGTTCCAAGCTTCTTCAATCGACCTTCTTATTGTTCAATGGCAGGACCCTACATTTGTAGTAATATAAAATAATGAAGTTAGTCTCCACATGTACTAAGTCTGGGTATATGAACATAACATTTAAAGAAATACATGAAAAGGATCATTTCTAAAAAAGCATGTTAAGTCATTTGAAAATCTTCAATGCACATACCATAGAACATATACAAGTTAAGGATTCCATCAACATAAAGCATGATCATAATCGAACACATATTATCATAGTCATGTTAACATTTCATATTTAATAGATCATATAAACATAACATACAAAACACTTACCAATAATACCATCCCAATTTACAAGTGCAATGGTCATGTGAAGCCCCATAACCCCACACAACCAAGTAGATAAGATAGGAGACCATAAGTAAAGCTTTGCTTCATATGACTTGTAACATAGTAATAATTATCTCATATAGCAATATATAACACAAAAATGTTTATCAATGTAAACAACATCATATAAGACTAACATCGTATATCATAAGCACCATACCTTTCATGTTATCATATCACATAAGCACAATTTTTAAGGACTTCCCTTACAGTCAACTTGTGTAATTTTTAGGTAGAGTCTCATACCCCAACCTATACTAAGTAGACTCGTCAAGTCACCGTAGTAAATGTTTATTTACTTGCCTTTCATTTTACTTGAGGGAACATTCACCTGAACTTACATTAGACCATGTGAGCTAAACATGGAATCTGGCATCATAATACCCCACACCAAAAGAATGTGGTCTACCGGCCAAAGTAGAATCAAACATTACATTGATTTCTAGGTGGATCCACTAGCTAGTATTCTATGGTGGCAATATAGATAAAGAATTAGGAGATGTATTAGAGACCCTTAGCTTAACATTACATGGCAACCTCTATATAATGAGAGTCATTGTAAGCCTACCTTCTACTAGGGAAGGGACACCTCACATATCTTGTCCATCGTTGCTAAGCTTAATTCCCTTTTTGATTAACTTTTAAGTCATCATTTATTCATTAATATTATCATAAGTTATAGGAGATTAACACTTTGTATAAACATAATCATAAGATATTTAGGATTAGATGAAAATTTTCTTTAATCACAACCCTTAATTTGTGAAATTCACATATCATAATCATCTTCTGTAAAGCATACAAGAGAATATCATAAACTTACATTATCATATTTTTATCATGATCTCACAAATTAACATATTCGTACCTAACTTATATGCATATCATCATCATACATACTTAATTAGCATTGTAACATAATTTTTAGGCTAAGATAAACATCACAGAGTAATCACGACTTTAGAAGAGTTACCTCTTTCTTTCAAGATCCTTATTCAAGAATTTACGTTCAACTCACAACAATCATAACAATGATATAATGAAATACTCAATAGAGTAATCAATACCAACTCTTCAAGTAACATAAAGGAACAATTAATAATGTAGGATAACGGAAGACGTATTTAGAGTCATTCAAGTCATAGTTCCAATACAAACAATCACATGTTATCACGTAGTAGATATATTTTAGATCACTTCGAAATCCAAACCTGTTCTAGACCTAACGTAGTAACTACAAGTTTTAGCCATGTTTTTGAGGTCCATATTTAATGAATATAATTTATTTAGAAGTCCTAGAAACCAAAACGGTCTCCAAGACGCCATGACAATCCGGAACTAGTCAAGGAGGTACTGGCATGCCTTAGCCTATTTGACTATCTTTTAGAAGTTGGAAATTGATGAAAATACGTGAAACAGTGTCTAACATGTGTTTAAGTTGATTCATGGTCGAAACGTCTGGGTAAGACTCCATAAGGACCAACAAGGGCTCTTGAGGAGGACCCTTGCATTTTGGGGTCAAAGACTGCCAAGGCAGTGTGCACCCAAGAAGGGAAACGACAGAGCTTGTATGGATCAACGGGGCGTTGATCCCATCCATAGAGCAATAATTAGACAAATCCTTGAAGGGAATCTTTTGAACAGTTTATGAATGAAACAACGGATGTGCAACACGTGGGGGGTGGGGGTCTAGCCGTCGATTGACCTACGATCCATCGATCGTGGTGTCGTCTGTAAGACTTGTTTTCACTGCACGTTTTTAATTAATTCCAATGAATTAATTAAAGGGTTATGTTGTTATTTGGGTTTAAGTGAAGCCTAATTATGTTAATTAACACCCCATTTAAAGACCCCAACCCCATTAACTAATCTAAGGTCTTATAACTCACAAAAAAAAAATCTTTTCCTTCTCTCTTTTTTATCTCTCTAGTGAAGAACTTCTTTGAAGAACAATCTAGGGGAATTTTTTTAAGGAATGAAATTATTCAAATTTAACCATCAATATTCATCAATTAATAATGTATGGGATCTCTTTAGCATTTGAGACCTCTTTTTTCAAAAGGGTTTCATCAAATTGATTTCAAAAGTTAGGTTTTCTAGGGGAACTTTTCCAATAGAAAATTATGTTATCAATTGATTTTTAATGTTTATTTTTGGTATTAATGACTATTTTAACATTTATCTAACTTAATATACATACTTTGGTTGTTTAGCCTTGGTAAATATGAACCCTTACCCCTTAACCTAGTGGATGATTCTTGATGTGAATGTTGTAATGTTGATTCAATTGATCTTTGTTATTGGGGGGTTATTACTACTAGATGATTTTTTTTACCTATAATTAATTAATTAACATGAAGTATAGTCCTATCATTCTAGTTCTTGAGAAGTTGATCTAGGTTATGAAGTATGTTTTATGTTTGACCGATGTATCTTGTCAAGCTATGAACTAGTATTGAATTCTTATTTAGCGATTCGTTTATCCTTTTTATGATATTGTTCATTGTAATATTATTATGTTATACCCTAATTGTTTTGATTTAAGGGTTGATGGTAAGACCATGATTATGGATTATGAAGCAGACTTGGTAAGTCTTGTAATCCCTATTCTTTACTTAAAATTATATTTAATTCTTAATAAGTCATGATGTTCTATTGGAGTATGTCTTGTATTAGAATTTATAGGGTTGTATGATGTTGAATTTAAATGTCTTGACTATGGTTTATGAGGTGTTGGCTAAATAAGGATGGTAAATGATTTACCAATGTAGCTTATCATGATATGAAAATGTTAATGTTCTAACCTCACCTATATGAATTGTAATGAAAGGACAATACTCATGAAATTCTTATTGAGATATGATGATGATGATGTTATACAAGGATTAGACCCTATGACCTACAATTAGTTATGATGATTAACAAAGACATTAAAGACATATCAAAAGGGACTTAGCTTAGCACCGAGTGAACTTGACAATGAGAAGTGATGGCTTCCATAGAAGAAAGATTCAGCTTATCACTTGTCAATGTTCTGGGGCGTGAGTTGGACATCACTCCCCAATTGCTTCTCAACTTCCCACCACCTTTTCATTGTGAGCTCCAATGCGTTAGGCGTGTGCCCCGGCGCGCCATTTGCCAAGTGGTAGTAAGGGAATTCTCCATGCTTCTTCATGAACTAGTTGCCTTCCGCCCATAGGAAGACTAGCTATGGATTCCAACTAGAAAGATACTTTATGTTCGGTTTTCATTTGGCCGTATACCACCTGCCATCAATGGTAGTTTTTTACAAACACCGGATCCACATTTTTGCCCTTGTGGTATATGTTGGTTAAGACAATTTCCTAATTGTTCCCTACAAAATAAAGAGCAGTAGATGAAGTACAAAGTCACTAGGGTTTTACTATGCTGAAGGGTTAACTTAGCTAGGGGGGTAGGGACTCCTACCTATCTTTTCCACTACTTTGTCCTTGAAGGAATTTTAGTCGGTTGTTACTTATATATAGGCTTATAATGCTTACGTCCCACTCAGTCATTAGATTTCATGATGAACGTGTCACATTGCATTTGATTAGGAACGTTGATTGGTCGTCCTCCTATCACTTATGAATATGAGTTGGTTTACACATTGTTAAAGTATTATGATATGTACTCTAATGCTATGATATTGTGCCAACCTAGGAGTTTGTTGGTCATGATTCTTGTTGAGTTACTTGAGTCAATAAGGTTATGGGGATTTTCTTTGTCATTGCACTTGTTTACTTAATAGGGGTTCATGGGTTATTGTCTTTCTTTTGTTATGTTATAATGAGCTCTTATTCATGCTTGTGGTTATTTATGACTTGATGATAGAGTTACTTGACGATGTATTAAATTACATGAGATTCATGTTGACTTGTCAAGTTTGGATGTTGTTGGTCTTGTGATGCACATGCCTATAACTTAATGAATATGGCTTATTGATCGAGTATAGTCTTGTTGAATATGCATAAAGGTTTTCAAAGTAAATTGCATACTTAATAAAATCCCCTCTGTTAGGATGTTTTCATGATATGTGGGCATATGGTAAAATTCTTAGGACAAGTGGTCTACTAATAAAATTTCTTCACTTTCCCAACATTTTAGGTTTCGGTCGTTGAAGGGATTTTGTAGACGACTTTGAAGAAGACTTGGAATTCTTGATCATCTAAGTAGGGTTGGTCCTCATTTTGCAAGGGCAATGCCACTATCAAGACAATGAAGTTGTTTTTAGTATTAAGACTCTTATGTTTCATTCATTTCATTTGGATAATAAACATTGTATGACCTATATGTGGTCTTAGTGAATAAAAAAAGATGGGGGGAAAAGGGGATGGGCGGTTAGGAATGTCGTTAGTGAGGAAAGTCAACAACGATCTATCAAGGAAGGAAAGATCAAACAGAAGGTGGGAATAGGTGAGGGTGTCTAGGCTAGACTTTATTGAGTCTGCCGCCATAAAAAATTGATATACTCATGTAGAGGGTTATGAGATGAGACATTTTTGAATCAATGTTATTTTCTATATCTCCTTGTTCAATAAAAGTTAAAGCTACGTAATCTTCTTATACAAAGGGTCTAGAATACTCGATACATCTATATTTTATATATCTATATATATATCACAACACACTATGTGTATGTAGAGGTCATTTAAACCTCAGCGTATAAGTAATGAAAAGTTTTAAATTTTCCGCTAAATTTGACTTATGAATGTAATGATGTAATATAAGAGGCTTGTCTTAGTCCTCAAAGAGGACGACCATGCCGGTTACGTCTAAGGAGTATTCTAAGGTGTGACAAACTTGGTCTCAGAGCGTGAGGTTGAATATCTATTAGTCTATGTCTCTCTCTCGACCATGTGTATGTAGGTTTGTATTCTTAATTGTGAAGCGCGCCACACATATGAATAGGAATCTATCGGATGCTTAGGAAACTCTTACTTTCTTGAAGTACAATATTGTGCGATTGAAGTGTTAAATATGTGCCTTTGCATCTTATCCTCTTGTTGTAATTATAGGCAATGAATACTCGAAGGAATGTGGCACGAAGACTGAAAAAAGAGATTTCCAATGAGAGAGTTCGTCCCCGTGGTGATCAAGTTCCTCGTCTTGTGGAAGAAGTGAATGATAACCAAGCCCTGGTCAGTCCTCCTCCTTTGATGGATGAGTAATAAGGGCTGATCTTTTCCAAATGACACAAGCCATTACTACCCAATCCTAATCTACCACTACTCAAGCTCAATATATGACGTCGCAAGCTAATCGGGAGGTTGTACCCAAGAAAAATCAAAAAGATTCTACCGTGGCCTCTCATCTAAGGGATTTCACTAGGATATATCCTCATACTTTCTATGGATCCAAGGTTGAAGAATACCCTAAATAGTTCATTGATGAAATATACAAGATCCTTCTTCAAGAAGGTATGACTGTTCTTGAATACTACATGAAGTTTACTGAATAGTCAAAATAATCTCCTTCTTTTGTTTTCGATCCTAGAGAGGAAATAAACTGCTTTGTGACGGGAGTGTAGCAGGACTTTCTTGAGGAGTGTCATTTGTCCATGCTACATGACAACATCAAAATTTCTCATCTCATGTTTCATGCTCAACATGTGGAAGAGGCAAGGTCTAAGAGGAAGAGTAGAAATGCTAAGAGGGCAAGATCATGTAACTGGAAAGGAACTTTATTAGACACCCTCTTCTTAAACCTGGTCTTGTCTTGAAGCTCAAGCCTACTCTTAGAAGAACCACTATCAAAATAAAAGGGACACAAGTTCACCGAACAAGAAGCCTGCTTGTGCCAAGTATGGAAAAGGTAATCTTGGTAAATGTCTAGTCGGAATGGGAATTTATTTTGGTTGTTGCAAGAGTGGCCACAAGGTTAGAGATTGCCCTAATGTGAAGGGTCATGACAAAGGAGTGGTCATGCTCAATCAAGTGGTTCTAATGTTGCTTCGAACAAGAATCATTTTTATGCTCTCCGCTCTAGGGGCGAGCAAGAGACTTCTCCAGACATGGTCATAGGTATGTTGAAAGTATTCTTTATTGACGAATATAACTTACTTGATCCTGGTGCTACTTTATGATATGTTACTCCTTTAGTAGCTAAAAAGTTTGACATTTTGCCCGATATATTGCATGAACTTTTAATAGCATCTACCCCAGTGGGTGAGTCGATTGTTGCAAAAAGTGTGTATAGAAATTGTCTTATAATGCTGCCCAATAGAGTTTCTTATGTTGAACTAGTAGAACTTGATGTGCTTGATTTTTATGTCATTTTTGTTATGGATTGGTTGCATGCTTGCTGTTCCTCTATAGACTGTAGAACGAGGGTGGTGAAGTTTAACTTTCAAAATGAGACTATTTTAGAGTGCAAGGGGAAATTCTATTCCTAGAGGTCGTATCATCTCTTGTTTGAAAGAATGTAAAATGATCTCTAAAGGGTGTTTATACCATATAGTAAGATTCCAAGATTTAGACTCCAAAATTCCTCCCATTAAGTCGGTCCCCGTAGTAAGGGAATTTCCAGAGTTCTTTTCTAATGATATTCCCGATATTCCTCCCTAATGGGAAATTTATTTTTGTATCGACTTGTTAGGGGAAATAAATCCCATTTCAATTCCTCCTTGTCGGATGGTTCCGACTAAATTGAAAGAGTTGAAGGCTCAACTAAAATATTTAATAGACAAAGGCTTCATTACACCTACTATTTCTCCTTTGTGTGCTCCGGTTTTGTTTTTGATGAAGAAAGATGAGTCCCTTTGAATGTGCATTAATTATCGCCAACTCAATAAAGTCACTATTAAGAATAAGTATCCTCTCCCTCGGATTGAAGACTTGTTTGATCAACTCCAAGGGGCAAGATACTTTTCTAAGATTGACTTGAGATCGGGGTGTCACTAACTTAGGATGAGAGGTGAAGTTATACAATAAATGGCAGTTCATACTACATATGGTCACTATGAGTTCTTCGTAATGTCCTTTAGTCCCACTAATGCCCCGGCGGCATTTATGGATCTCACAAATAGGGTGTTTAGAAGTTACCTATATTCAATTTTAATTGTCTTCAATGACAATATGTTGGTATATTCAAAAAATGAGTGTGATCACATGAACCATTTGAGGGTGGTGTTACAAGTGCTTGAGGAGAATCAATTGTTTGCAAAGCATATCAAATGTGTTAGTTGAGGACGGTGGTATTACTTAGTCATATCATCTCTAGTGAGGGAGTTGAGGTTGATCTAAGGAAAACGGAGGCGGTGAAAAGTTGGACTTGACCATTGATTCCAACTTAAATTAGGAGTTTCTTAGGTCTAGTGGGTTATTATCGGAGTTTTATGGATGGTTTTTCTTTCATTGCATTTCCCTTGACTACGGTGACCCAAAAGAGTAAGAAATGAAGTGGTTGGAGGCATGTGAGAGAAGCTTCCAAATCATGAATAAGTTGCTTAATTCAGCTCCGATGTTGACCCCTTCAATGAGAGGTACAAATGTTTGTTGTTATGATGCATCCGAAGTGGGTGTTAAGGTGTGGGTGCTTATGCAGATATGGGAAAGTAATAACCCTTGGCTTCTAGCATAGGTGCATGAAGAAACTCATCCACTCAATGATCTTGATTAGCGACAGGGGATTTGCCTTGTATGATATGGAGGCATTACTTGTATGTTGTCCATATTTATGTGTCAACCGATAACAAGAGTCTCCAATATGTGTTTACTCAAAATTAGTTGAATCCCGAACAATAAGGTGGTTGGAATTGTTGAAAGATTTTTTGACATGAGTGTTCTCTATCACCTTGGCAATGCCAATGTTGTTGCGGATGGTCTAAGTAGTATGACCATGGGTAGTGTGTCTCAAATAGAGGAATCCAAGAAAGACCTAGTGAGAGATGTTCGTAGGTTTTCTATACTGGGTGTGAGGATAGAAGATTCTCCAAATGATGGTTTTATAGTCTATCATAACTCCGTGTAATCTTTGGTGGTTGAGGTGAAGTCCAAACAACACGTTGATCAACCATCGATGGAGTTAAAGAAATCGGTTCTTGGTAATCTTAATGAGTCATTCTCTTTCAAAAGAGATGGTGTCTTAAGGTACCAAGGAAGGTTGTTTGTTCCCAATGTAGATGTTTTGAGGAATTGGATCCTTGAGGAAGCCCATGGGTCCTCTTACTCCATTCATCATTTTTCGACAAAATAATACCATTACCTTAGGGAAGTATTTGATGGGAAGGTTTGAAAAAGGACATAGCAAGTGTATGCTAAGTGTCCAAAATTGCAACCAGTGAAAAGCCCGAACATCAAAAGTGGGGTGCTTTTACCATAAATCAAGTCGTAGTTGGGAAGTTGGAAGACATAAATATAGAATTTTATAGTAGGTTTGTTGCCTCGACTCAAAGGCAATATGACTCCATATGGGTTGTTCTGGATAGGTTGACCAAGTCCACTCATTTATTCCTGTGAAATATACTTATTCAGCAGAAGATTATGCAAGGATTTTCAAAGATGAAATTGTGTGTCGCCATGGTATTCCGTTACGCATTATATCGGATCACGGTGCACAATTCACAACTAGGTTTTGGAGATCATTCCAAGAAGGGTTGGGTACTAAGGTGAAATTAAGCACTGCTTTTCATCCCCAAATGGATGGTCCAACGGAGTCGATTATTAAAACCCTTGAAGATATGCTTAGGGCTTGTATTTTTATTTCAAGGGATTTTGCGATAGGCATTTGACATTGGTGGAGTTTCCCAATAATAATAGTTTCCATTCAATTCTATATACAATGGCTCCTTATGAAGCCTTAATAGCGTAGGAGGTGTAGGTTCTCCTTTGATGGTTTGAAGTGGAGTTAACTTTGTTTCATGGAGTCCGACTTCATTTATTAAGAACATTGGAGAAAGTGTCATATCATAAGAACTGGTTTTTGCAAAAAACTATTGTACGTAAAAATCCTATGCCGATCATAGGAGAAGGGATTTCGGAGTTTGAAGAAGGTGATAAAGTTGTATTTAAATATTTTGCCTATGAAAGGGATAGTTATTTGGCAAGAAAGGAAAGTTTATTCCTCGTTATGTGTGTCATTATGAAATCTTGGAAAGAGTTGGTACGGTTTCATAAGAGCTAAAGTTTCCTAATGAATTGGCTTTGGTACATCCGATTATCCACGTTTCTATGGTTCATAAGTGTATCGGTGATCCCGAGTCGATTCTTCCTATTGAGTGTCTTGGTGTGAAGGAAAATCTCTCTTATGAGAAAGTTCCGGTTGAAATTCTTTATAGGCAAGTACAGAAGTTGTTAAATAAAGAGGTGGCTTCCGTAAAGGTATTTTAGAAGAATCACCTAGTTGAGGGTGAAACGTGGGAGGCCAAGGCCGATATGAAGTCCCGTTACCCTTATCGATTTGATAACTAAGATAAGTTGTTTCTATTAATGTTGAAAATAATGACTAAAAATTGAAATTTCTTGATATTTAGTGAAGTATTGCAAAATGTGTATTTTTGGATGTTGTTATAGTGACTTATAGTGAAAAAGCTAAGAAATTGCAATTTTTCTTGTTTGACTTATGACGTGCATTTTGATATGGTGAGTCTTCATGATATGATATTTAGAATGTTGGTAAGTTGAACTTTAACAGAATTGACTCATAAATGCTATGTTGAGCCTTTGTTGTTACGAGAAGGATATTCCTCATAATGTGATGTTGAGCCTTATGTGTTGTATTTGAAACCTTTTTGAATTACCTTGTCTAAGTGATATAATTGTTGTTGTAAATCATGTTGTTATGCATTTTTTTTTGTTGAAATGCTAGTCTTTTGTCTATTCCTTCCTTTCAAAAGATTTTTAAGGTTACTCGAGGATAAATGTTCCTAAAGGGGGGGGGTTAATATAACACTTAAAAAGTGCAAGACATGTTCTAGATCCTAAAATGAGTGTCATATGGTTTAGACACTGTTTTAAGGTCCATATTAATGAATATAAGACATTTACGATGTCTAGAAACAAAAAACATCCAAGAACGTCCATGACGTGCGGAAACTAGTACAAGGAGGTACTAGCGTGCCTTAGCCTATTTGACTAGCTTTTAAAAGTCAAAAATTGAATAAAATTTGTGGAATGGTTTCTGAAATGTGTTTATGTTGATTCATGGTCGAAACGGCAGGGTACGACTCCCAAAGGACCAACCAAGGGCCCTTGAGGAGGACCCTTGCGTTTGTGGTTCAAAGACTGCCTGGGCAATGTGCACCCACGGTGGGAAACAACAGAGAGTGTGTGAATAGATGGGGCGTCGATGACATCAGTCGATAAATACATAGCCAAATATTTAAAGGTCCTCTTTTACATAGTCTCTTAATCAAACAATGTATGTGCAACACGGAAGGAGGGCCTGGCTATCGATTGACCCACGATCCATCGATCGTAGTGTCATTTGTAAGGCCTGTTTTCATTTCACGTTTTTAATTAGTTCCAATTAATTAATTAATGGGTTAGTAATTAGTTGGGATTTAATGAATCCAATAAGTACTTACACCCCAGTATAATACCCTAACCCCATTAAACTAATGTATGTTCTCGGAACTCACAAAACAAAACTTTCTTCCTTCTCACTTCATTCTCTTTCTAGTGAAGAACTCCATTGAAGACCACACTATGGTTTAAGGGCTAAAAATATTTAAGTTTTACCATCAATATCTTATTATAAATAAGGTTGGATCTCCTTTCACTTTTTGAGACCTCTTTTCCCTAATGGTCCCCAAATGATTTCAAAAGTTGGGTTTCCTAGTTGGTCTTTTCCAATCTCAAAATTTATGTTATGAATTAATTTGAATATTATTTAATTTGTATATAAGGAATATATTAACATTAATTCTAACTTAATTATGATATATCTTGATTGTATGGTCTAGTTTGTAGTAGATGACCTTTACCCCTTAACCATAGGTGATGATTTTGATGTATATTGTGTAATGTTTTTTCAATTGACTTGTTTATTAGTTGAATTACTAGTAGATGATTTTTTTTTACAAATAATTAGTGAATTATAGTCCTATCATGCTAGTTCTTGAGATGTTGACCTAGGTTATGAAGTATGTTGTAAGTTTACCCCAAGTATGTTGTCTTAAAATATGAACTAGTATTTAGTTGTGATTTAGTGATTCTTTTAGCCTTATTATCATGTTGATTATTGAATTATTATGAAGTTATACCCTAATTGAGTTGCGTTAAGGGTTATGGTAAGACCTTGATGATTGTTATGAAGGAAACATTGTAAGTCTTCTTATTCCTATTCTTTACTTCAAATAATGGTTAATTGTGATTAAGTCATGATGTTGTATTGGAGTATTCCTTGTACTAGTATTGATAGAGTCATATGATGTTAAATTGAATTGTCTTGACTATGGTTTGTAAGGTGTTGGTTAGATGTAAATGTTATATGGATGGTGAATGATGTACCAAGGTGCCTTATCATGATTTCAAAATGTTAATGTGCTAACCTCACCTATATGAATTGTAATGAAAGGACAATACTGATGAAATTCTTATTCAGATATGATGTTGATGATGTTATACAAGGGTTATAACCTATGACCTACAATAAGCTATGATCATTAACAAAGAGATTATGGACATTTAAAAGGACTTAGCTTAGCACCGAGTGAACTTGACAATGAGAGGTGATGTCTTTCCATTGAGGAAGAATCATGCTATAGTTCCACATATGTTGTTGACTCCCCAATTAAGGATACTCATTCAATGCATTCCCATGAGAGGAGTCCCCAATGGCCAAGTGGTAATGTAGAGGCTTTATACCTATCCTCAGTTCGTTGAACTTATGTTGCCCGCATAGGAAACAGCTTGTGGATCCCTCTAAAAAGCTACTCTTATGTTTGGTTTACTTTGGTAGGTAAGACCACCTTCATCGGTGTAAGGTATTTACAACACATGATCCTGATTCCACATTTAGCTCTTGTGGGTCTTTTATCTTTTAAGCAAGTGATCCTTGAAACTTAAATGGAGTATACTGAAGTACAAATCAACTAGGGGACTTGAGAGTTAACTTAGCTTAGGTAGGGATAAGGGGACCTACCTATGCCTTGCAAACTATTTGCCTGAAGGATTTTCCTAGGTTGTTACTAGTATGTATATGCTTATCTGGTATCCATGCTACTGTATATGATGTTATTATGTTGTGTCACTTATGATTCTGTGTTGGTTTACATTGTTAAAGTATGATGATAATGTACTTTTTAAATGCTATGCTATGTGAAGTCGGATTTCTTGTGTCATGATTTTGTTTAGTTTACTTGATTGAGTAAGGTTATGGGGCTTTTGCTGTTGCGGTGAGAATTGTTGACTAGTAGGGTTCATGAGTAATTTTCTTGCTTTGGTTTATGAATGAATGAACTCTTCTTCATGCTTTGTGGTGTTTATTACGTGATGATAGAGGTATGACGATATATTCACGTACATGATTCTGCCATGTTTATACTTGTCAATTTAGTTGTTGGTTTGTTGATGTACATGCCTATGACTTAATGAATATGCTTTATTGATCGAATATAGTTTTGTTTAATGTGCATAAATGAAGGTTTTCAAAGTAAACTACATAATTAATGAAATGCCCTCATTTAGCATGTTTTAGTAATATGTGTGCATATGGTCTCATACATAGTACAAGAGGTGTACTAACCCCGTTTCTTCCTTTTCCCAATCTTTTTAGGTTTCGGTTGTTGAAGGGATTTTTGAGACGACTTTGCAGAAGACCTGGAATTCTTGATTATTCAAGTTGGGTAGGTCCTCACTTTCCTTGGGCAATGCCACTATCAAGCCAATGATGTTGTTTTTAATAGTAAGATTCTTATGTTTCTTTCCTTTCATTTGCCAATGATATTGTTTTTAGTATTAAGACTCCTATGTTTCTTTCCTTTCATTTGGATACTAAACATTGTATGACCTTATAATAAAATAAAATACCTATAATCTATAAATAAAAGAAAAAATAGGGGTGTCTTATTGTATTTTTGTATTGCAGATTCCAATTTCCATAGACTCCTTGTTAGATGGTTATGAGATGAGACGACTATTTTGAGAGTATGTTATATATTGTATATATCTATGTGCAATAAAAGTAGAAGAATAATTAATCTTCATATATGAACAGTCTATGTATACTCGATATATATATATATATATATATATACACACACACACACTATGTGTATGTAGAGGTCTATGTAAACTTCCAAGTAAAAGTAATGAGGAGTTTTAAATTTTCTTCTAAATTTGACCTATGAATGTTATGATGCAAGCTAAGAGGCTAGTTTTAGTCCTCAAAAGACGATGACGCCGGTTACTTCTAAAGAATATTCCCGGATGTGACTATATAACCCAATCAAAACCATAAATTTTATACGGGACATACATCACACGAAAATCTAACATTAAAAGTCAAACATTCAACAATATATACTTAATAAACCATAGAAAACCGTTAATTTTCATCGATAGTCATAATTATAGAGTTAGGAAGAAAACCCATTTAGTAGAGTAAAAACCCTAGGAGTTGAATTCTTTAAAACCATCTTTTAAAGGACCTATTTGGAAAGCAATCCCAAAAGTTTAAAACCCATACCTTATTGCCAAACAATCCACGAATTTTTAAAGAAAATCTTGAAGTCTTCGTCTTCTTCCTTAAGCTCTTCTTGTTCTTTAATGGAGTTTGAAAAAGAGAGCGTTCTTGAGAGAGAATAGAGATGGTTTAAGTGTGTATAAAGTGATCTAAAACTGACCTAAATTCAATATATAGTCATCCCACAAATACCACTTAAATGGGTATTTTTGTGAAGTTAAATTACCAAAAATACGACTTTAACAAATCTGGAAAGTGGTTGTGCGTTGCGGGGCTAGTTCCCACTATTTTTCTCAAATTTTGGGTCGAGGCGGTGAGTATTGTGTTAGCCCCCGTTGTGAGTCTGCCTCTCAAATCTTGAGGAAGTTCACTGCGTGTGGACTGTGTGTCGCACAACAGCCCCTCCAATCTTCCTGCTTGCAGGCTGGTTTTGCAGCCTTCTCGCCCAAGTTTGGGTCCTTCCCAAGGACCCTTCGAGTGGTCCTTGGGGTTTCTTTATCGGACGTTTGTAACCTTTATAAAGCATACTACCCATCCAAATCTATGTACTAATTTTCTACTCTTTGGAACTTCGAAACCTTCACAAAACATAGGGAACGTCAATATTTAACTTACAAGTTTTCGGAACGTCAATGTTCTTCTTTGCGCTTTGGATCTACCTTTTCTAATGAACCTATACATTATCTATGTCCCTGAAAAATCATTTTTGAAATTATTTCGTAGATTAATCTCTAGTCTAAGTCATGGAATTTCTGGAGTGTTACATTATACCCACACCCTTAGGAACATTCATCCCAATTACACTAAAATCTTTTTGGAGAGTAGGATAGACTCAATACAATAAGCCCAACCAACAACAACATAAAATCATAATGAGTCACAGCTCATAGGAGTTCTTCACAACTTCTTTCAACACATATTACAACATTACACATAGCACTCAATTCATGATGCACAACATATAAGAGCTAAATATTCATAACACATAGTGAGGAACTTCCTTCTAAACTTTATCATGAGAACAAAATACATCAAAGAGTCACCATGTTACCATTCTTCTCAAGGTAACAGAACAAAAAAATCTTAAGAAGACTGTATAAACATTTCATATAAGTGCAGAAATGAGTATGAAGGCATTCTCTAAAACTATAGTTGGTACACTTTTTACAAAACTGCACACTATTAAGAAAGGCAAGTAATTTCATGATTATTATTAGTTATTTGCTCGTGACATGTTCTAACCTTACCTCAGAGTGAAAAAGATTAGGATAGTGGGTCGACTAGGGGGCGTCAGTTTGCGGGGGTCTTCAGCCTACCATTAGCACCTCAACAAAATGGTTCTCCTAGAACTTACGAGGCACCCCCTTTGTTCCTCAGCTTCTTTAACTTCGCTATCTATAATCTCAACCGGAACCTCCTTTTATGAGAGGTTTTTCTCATCCACCCCTAGACCTTGAACAGACAGAATGAACCAGGTCCGCCTATGAATTTCTTTAGAATAAACAAAATACCTAGAGTGAAAACCAAAGCTTAGTTCAATAGTAGTTTCAGTTCATATGCAAACCTTTCAAGCCCGTTTGTAAAACCTATAAGGACCAACAATACTGGGGACCGAAACTTCCGCTTTGTACTGAATCTCATTACCTCTTCATAGGTTAAGTATTCAAGTAGAAATGATCACCTATTTCAAACTCAAGGTATCTTTTTTTATTGTCGGCCTAAGACTTTTGCAGAGTATAGGCTGTCTTCAATCTATCTCTGATGATTTGAATCTTATCTATAGACTCATAGATAATGTTTGGACAAAGGAGTAAGGACTCACCAACCTCAAACCATCCAATCGGAGACCTACATCTTCTACCATAGAGTGCTTCGAAAGGTGACATAAACATACTTTAATAGTAACATTTGTTGTAGGAGAACTCAATCAAAGGTACATGATCATCCCGACTTCCTTTTAAATCAGTAACACAAGCTCTTAACATATCTTCAAGGGTCTGAATGGTATGTTCCGCTTGACCATCTATTTGAAGATGAAAAGTGGTGCTAAGTTTCACTTTTATATCTAAACACTTTTCAAAAGTATTTCCAAAAACGAGAAGTGAATTGGGTACCAGTATCCGAAATGATGGACGAAGGAATCCTATGAAGACTCACAATCTCATTAATGTAGATTCTTGCATAATCTTCGGCAGTATAAGTAGACTTTATATGATAAAGATGGCAGATTTGGTCAACCTATCCACTATACCTGTATGGAATCATTTTGCCTCCGGCATAGAGACAACCCAACAACAAAGTCCATATTGATGGCCTCCCACTTCCAAGTAGGAACATCCATGATTTTGGTTAAACCACCCGGTTTTAGATGTTCATCTTTAAGTTGTTGGCAGTTGGGACACTTACCAACAAACTCTGCTATGTCAATTTTTAAAACATCCCACGAATAGATCTCTCCAAGGTCATGATACATTTTGGTGGCACCCGTATGTATAGAATAACAAAAACCATGGGCTTCTTCTAGAATTTGATTTCTCTAATCATCACCATCCGGTACACATAATATCCCTTGGTACCTAAGAACATCATCCCCTCCTTGGGATAATGACTCATTGAGCTTACCAAGTACTGATTCCTTCAACTGTATCAATGGTGGATCAAGATGCTACTTAGATTTCACCTCCACCACTAATGATGAGTCAGAGTAATAATGGATCGTAAAACCACCATTTGGAGAATCTTCTAACCGCACACCTAATCAAGAAAATCTGTGAACATCTTTCACAAGTTCTTTTTTATCTTCTTCCACCTGTGACACACTACCCATGGTCATACGACTCAAAGCATCGCAACAACACTAGCCTTGCATCGTGGTAAAGGACACTCATGTCGTAATCCTTCAACAATTCTAACCTTCTTCTCTGTCAGAAATTTAACTCTTTTTGTGTAATCACATATTGAAGATTTTTATGGTGTGTAAACACATTAAATGAACACCATACAAGTAATGTATCCATATTATCAAGGATAAAACTACAACAGCTAACTTAAGATCATAAGTTAGATAATTCTTCTCATGAATTTTGAGTTGCCTAGAAGGATAAGCAATCACCTTTCCATTTTGCACGAGTACACATCTCAAGCCCACTCGAGAAGTGTCGCAATACACCACAAAGCCTCATTACCCTCAGTTAAGGTCAACATTAGGGCAAAGGTAAGTTGATCTTTCAACTCTTGAAAACCTCTTCCATAAGCTTTTGGACACTCAAACTTCACCTTTTTTGGGTCAAGGCTGTCAAAGGAGAATATATGGACGAAAATCCGTCAACAACCTTCTATAATACCCTTCTAGACCCAACAAACTTCAAATGTTGGTGGGAGTCAAAGGTCTAGGCCAATTTCTGACCGCACTCGTCTTCTTCATATTGACCTCTAAACCCTCACCTGAGATAACATGGCCAAGAAAAGCAACTTACCTCAACCAAAATTCACACTTACTAAATTTGGCAAAAAGCTGGTGTTCTTAGAGTACTTGCAAGGCCAAGATCAAGTGCCTCTCAGACTCATTTTCATTCTTGGAGTATATCAAAATATCATTAATGAACACAATCATAAATTAGTCAAGGTAATCTCGGAAAAATCTATTCATTCGGTCCATAAACGCCACTGGGGCATTCGTTAATTCAAAAGATATAACTAGAAATTCATAGTGACCATATCTAGTTCTGAAAGCTGTTTTGGGAACATCTTCACCACTCACCCTAAGTTGGTGATGTCCCGACCTTAAGTAAATCTTTGAAAAGTAACAAGAACTTTGGATTTGATCAAATAGATCATCAATCCGATGGAGAGGATACTTGTTTTTTATGGTGACCTTATTGAGTTGGCGGTAATGAATGCACATTCTAAGGGATCCATCTTTTTGCTTCACAACAAGAATAGAACACCCCATGGAGAAATACTAGGTGGAATGAAACTCTTGTCTAGTAAATATTTGAGTTGGACCTCAACTTTTTCAATTCAGCAGGAGTCATCCAATTTGGAGGAATTGAAATGGGATTTGTTTCCGATAACAAGTAAATGCCAAGGTCAATTTCCCGTTTGGGAGGAACTCCTAGAGAGTCATTAGGAAAAACCTCTGGGAATTCCCTCACTACTGGGACTGACTCAATAGAAGGAGTTTCACATTCTATGTCCTTAACCCTCACAACATGGTATAAATAACCCTTGGCTATAATCGTACAAGCCTTGAATCAAGGAATGATTTGACCACTTGGCATAGAATTTCACCCCTTCAACTAGAAAATGGGTTCATTTGGGAATTGGAATTTTTCTACCCTTGTTCTACATTCTATGGAAGCAAAACAATCATGAAGCCAATCCATACCCAAGACGACATCAAAGTAAAACATTTCATGTTATACCAAATCAACAAGAGTGACTTTATTGGGAAAAATTACATGACATTTCCAATAGACTCTTTTTTCAACTATGGAGTCAGCCATTAGGGAATAAACCGAAAAGGGTTCAGTCAAAGCATCCGGAAGCACATCAAACTTCCTAGATACCAAAGGTGTACCAAAAGAAAGGGTATCACCAGTATCAAGCAAAGAATAAAAATTAATAGAGAAGACAAGTAACATACTCGTTACAACATCGGGAGAGTTCTCTTGTTCACCCCTAGCCTTGACAGCATAGAAACAATTCCTTTTTGGAGCTTCTTATATCAGACCGCTTGGTTTAGTTTGGAAATTTCCCTTACCTTGGCTTCTTACATTACGAAAGTCTTTCACCATATCCCACCTTTGACACAACGATAGCAACTATCAGTTTCAACAAGGCATTTACCCACATGTTTCTTACTACACTTCCACTTGTTGGCCTTTCTCTTGGTGGATCTACATTTCTCCCCTTTTGAGGTTTAGGATTAAAACCTCTAGCATTGCAATTATTGGAAAAATTTGAAGGACTTGGTTTGAGAACCTCTTCTTGAACTTAGGCTTGTATTGAACATCAAGCCTACTCTTGGAAGAACCATTTTCAAAAGACTTTGCCTTCATACTTCTATATTCCTCTTCCTTAGACGATTCGCCTATACTTGTTGTGCATGAACTATAATTATAGAAAGATCCATGTTTTCATGAAGCATGGTTGCATGACATTCTTTTTCAAGCTCTTCGGGCACGCTCGTTATGTAACTGCTCATTTCATTCCTAGCATTGGAAACCAAAGAAAAAACATATTTGGACATCTTAATGAACTTTAACGAGTATTCCTTCACACTCATACCTCTTTGACGAATGTTGATGAATTAGAGACCTTGGCTTCTGATTGCTCCCTTGGGAACAATCTATCAAGAAACGCCTAAACACCTGAGATTGGGTGGTGAGGTCTTGGGCCATTTGGAGCATGGCTGCCCTCACATCACTATCCATCATAGCCAAAGGATTGATCGGAATTTGTTCATTTGCAGCAGCTTGCACTTGAGCAGGAACTTTATTTCTTTGGGGAGTTTCTCCCGCATTCGCAATCTCATTTCCTACTCTCCTAGCGGCTTTTCTTTTTGTGTTCATCACCTAAAATCAAAATAAAAGGATTAGATTCTAAGAGACACACAGTGTCAAAAATCTAGAGGCACGACTTAGGATTAGCAAGAAAAGATAAGTTTCCTAGTCATCATATAGCCTCTCATCAATAATTATGGCGTGCTTCACAACCATTTACAAGACTTTAGGTAATGTCGTTCAGTGAGACATTGATCCTAAGGATATTAACCTAATGATCTGATGCAAAATTTGTCACATCAGGAGAGAACCTCCCAGATGTGACCGGCATTTTCATCCTCTTAGTGGACTCCAACAAGCCCTTAGTATTCGTCATAACATATCATCAGTTAAAATTGCAGACAAATTAAAACATACATAGCGATAGTCTAAAAGGTGTCTCATATAAAAACCATCTAAAGAGTAAGAATCTGTACTTATACAATACAAGCCAATATGCCATATAGTCCTTAATACAAAAAAATCCAAAGAACGTAAACAGAAACAAAAGTATTCTTCATAACAACTAAAATTTTCATAAGCTAGAGTACGAAAAGATAGCATCCCCAAACATGAGGACCTACCAACACTTGGAGAAAGAGTTTAAAGCTTTTTCAATCGAGCTTGTTAATCTTCAATGGCTGGAACATACATTTGTTGTAATATAAAATAATTGGTTTAGTACATCACATGTACTAAGTACGAGTATATTCACATAACATTTAAGGCCATGCATGAAGAGTATCATTTCTTAGAAAGCATGCTAAGTCATTTGAAAATCTTCAATGCACATACCATAGAACATATACAAGTCAAGGATCCCATCAACATAAAAAGCATGATCATAATCAAAGACATATTACCATAGTGTCATGTTAACATTTCATATTCATTAGATTATATAAACATTACATACAAACAACTTACCAATGATTCCATCCCCAACCTACAAGTTCAATGGTCATGTGAAGCCCCATAACCCCCACACAACCAAGAAGATAAGATAGGAGACCATAAGTAAAGCATTTGTTCATATAAATTGTAACATAATAGTCATCATCTCATATAGCAATATATACCACAAAAATGTTTATCAACATAGACAACATCATATAAGAGTAACATCGTATATCATAAGCATCATACCTTTTCATTTTATCATATTACATAAGAAAAATCTCCTAGGACTTACCTTTGAGTCAACTGGTGTAATGCCTAGGAATAGTAACATACCCTACCTATATTAAGTGGACTCCTCAAGTCACCCTAGTCAATGTCCATTTACTTGTCTTTCATTTTACTTGAGGGAAAATTCGCCTTAACCGACATAAGACCATATGATCTAAACATGGAATCTTGTGTCATCATACCCCACACCGAAATAAGGTGGTCTACCGGCCAAAGTAGAACCAAACATGACATAGCTTTCTAGGTCCATCCACTAGGTAGTATCCTCTGATGGAAACATAGTTCAAAAACTAGGAGATGTATTAGAAACTTATAGTTCCAGATTACATGACAACCTCTATCTCATGTGATTCATTGTGAACCTACCTTCCACTAGAAAAGGGGCCCCTCTAATATCTAGTCCATCGGTCTTAAGAAAAATCCCTTTTTGATTACTCTTTAAGTCATTATTTATTCATAAATAGTATCATAAGTCATAGATGATTAACTCCTTGAGTAAACATGATCACAAGCTCTTTAGGATTAGATGAGAATTTCCTTTCATAGCAACCCTTCATTTGTGAGATTAACATATCATAATTATCTTGTGTAAAGTATACAAGAGAATATCATAAACTTGCAATATCATATTTTTATTAAGATCTCACAAATTAACTTATTGATAGCCCAACATATATTCATAGCATCATCATATATACTTCATTAGCATTTTAACATTATTTATAGGCTAACATAAACATCATAGAGTAATCACGACATTAGAAGACTTACCTCTTGCTTCCAAGATCCTTATTCAAGAACATACGTTCAACTCAAAACAATCATAACAATGACATAGTGAAATACTCAATAGCATAATCAGTACCAACTCTTAAAATCATATATAGGATCAATTCATAATGTAGGATAAGGGAAAAGGGTCATTTAGGAGTTCATTCAAAGTCATAGTCCCAATCCTAACAATCACATGTTATCAAGTAGTATGTATAACACAATCAAAAGCATAAATTTTATAAGGAACATACTTCACACGAAAATTTAACATTACAAGTAAACTACTCGACAATATATACTTAATCAACAATAGAAAACCATTATTTTTCATCGATAGTCATAAATCTAGAGTTACGAAGAAACCCATTTTGTAGATTACAAACCCTAGGAGTTGAATTATTGAAAACCATATTTTAAAGGAACTCTTTTGGAAAGAAACCCTAAGAGTGAAAAACCCATACCTTATTGACGAACAATCCACAATTTTTTTTCAAGAAAATCTTTAAGTCTTCGTCTTTTTCGTTAAGATCTTCTTCTTCTTTAATGGAGTTTGAAAAAGAGAGTGTTCTTGAGAGAGATGACAGAAATTTGTTTGTGTTGGTTTAAGTGTGTAAAAAAGTGATATAAAACTACTTAAATTGAATATACAGTCGTCCCACAAAATAACAAAAACAACCTTAACTTGAATGGATCTTTTTGTGAAATTAAATTACAAAAAATATGAGTTTAATGAATCTGGGAAGTGGCTGCGCGTCGCGGGGAAAGTTCCCATTCTTTTTCAGAAATTTTGGGTCGAGGCAGTGAGCCTCGTGTCACCCTCGCATCGCGAGGTTGCCTCTCAAATCTTGATTCTTTATACTGTGTGTCGGGCAGAAGCCCCTCCAATGTGCCTGCTTGCAGGCTGCTTTGGCAACCACTTTGCCCCAATTTGGGTCCTTCCCAAGGACCCTTGTAGTGATCCTTAGCGTTCCTTTATAGGATGTTTGGACCCTTTGTACTGCATACTACTCATCAAAAGTGTTTTTACAAATTTTAGACTTTATTTGACACTTCAAAACCTTCACCAAACATAGGGATGTCAACTAGTTAAACTTAGCTAGTTTCTGGATGTCAAGCTCTTTTTTTATCATTTTGGTTCTAACCTTTTTATAAATGAACTTATTAAATAAATATAGGTATGGGAACAGTATTTTGAACATTATTTCATAGATTAAGATCTAGTATAAGTCATGAAATTTCCTTACTGTTACATTCATACATAGCCAGATTCAAAGAGATGTGGATATCTCTTCTTCGTATCCTACTCACCATCCCAACTCGCTCATTCAACGAATTTGTTCTTCCGAAAGACCTTGACTGAAGTAACTTCCTTTGTCCTCAACTTGAAAATTTGACGATCCATAATATGAACCAAAATTTCTTAATAAGATAAGTTATCCTTAATCCCAACATTCTCTATTAATACTATCAATTAATGATCACCGAAGCACTTATTCAACATATAAATATGGCATATCGGATTAGCCACTGCTAACTCTCAGGGTAGCTCCAACTCATAAGCCACATTGTCAATTCTGTTGGAGATTCATTAAAGCCCAATATACCAGGGACGAAGTTTCCCCTTCTTACCAAACCTCATAACTCCTTTCATGGGTGAAACATTAAGATACACCTAATCACCCACCACAAACTCTAATGGACTTCTCCTAACATCTGTGTATGACATTATCCAAAAATTGTGTTATCTTTAATCCTTCTTGAATTACTTTCACCTTCTCCATAGCTTGGTGAACTAAATCTTTTCCTATCAACCCTATTTCACCATGTTTGAACCACCCAATAGAGGAGATCTTCACCTTCCAATAAAGAGCTTCATATGGATCCATTTGGATGCTCGAATGGTAACTATTGTTGTAAGAGAACCCAATGATAGGTATATGATAATCCCAATTCCCCTTATACATTGCTTGGTGAACTATTCTTGTCCTAACAGCCCAAGATCTCAACATATTTTCTAAGGTTTTGATAGCATGCTCTTCTTGTCCATTTGTCTGAGGATGAAAAGCAGTGCTCAAATTCACCTTTGAACCTTCACCTTTCTTGAATGATTTCCAGAATTGTCCAGAAAATTATGCACCCCTATCTTTAATAATGAAGACTGGAACTCCATGAAGTCTTACCATTTCTTTAAGGTTTAAATTAGCACAATACTCGGCTAAATAGGTAGTCTTTACCGGCAAGAATTGGGTTGACTTTGTCATTCAGTTGACAATCATCCAAAAAAATTCATATTTCCTTTTAGATCTTGATGAAGTCCATAACAACCATCTCCCACTTCCATTCTGGAAGTTCTAAATTCTATGCTAGAACTCCAGGCCTTTGGCGTTCTACTTTAACTTTCTGATAATTCTAACACTTGGCAAAAAACTCAGCATTATCTCTCTTCATGCCATCCCACCCATCTACCTCTTTCAAATTGCGGTACAACTTTATGGAAACTGGATGAATAGAACACCAGGAGCTTTGAGCCTCCTCCAAAATCCTCTCTTGGAGTCCATCCACCTTAGGTACACTTAATATACCTTGATACTTTAATACACCATCTCCCCTTATTTAAAAGACAATACTCTTTTCTTATGGGTTCCTTCAAATAATGCAAAATAGGGTCTTGGTCTTGCTTCTCTTTCACCTCTCACACTATTGATGATTCAGCCCCATTGATCACAACTATGCCTCCTTATGTGGAATCTATAAGTCTGACTCCCAAACATGCAAGTCTATGGACATTTTTTGCTAACTCCCTCTTTTTCTTCTTCGACATTGGAAGTGAAACCTTCTTAAGGCATAAAAACAACATTAGCCTTACCTTGGTGGTAAAGAATACTCATGTCATAACACTTGAGTAATCTAACCACCTTCTGTGTCTGATATTGAGATCTTTCTAAGTGAACAGATGTTGGAGACTCTTCTTGTCAGTGAATATATCGACATGAACACCATACAGGTAGTGACACCATATCTTCAAAGCAAACACTACTTTTGCCAATTCTAAGTCATGAGTTGGATAACTTTTCTCATGAATATTCAATTGTCGGGAGGAATAAGCTATAACTTTGTCATTCTGCATAAACACATAGCGCAAACCAATTCTTGATGCATCACAATACACCACAAAGCCTTGAGTACTCTTTGGTAAGGTCAAAATCGGAGTTGAAGTCAATCTTTTTTTAAACTCCTGAATGTTTTTCTCACATGCTTCAGACCATTGACACTTACCTGTCTTGTGGGTTAACTTGGTCCAAGGAAAAGAGTTAGATGAGAATCCTTCAACAAATCTCCTATAATAGCCAGCCAAACCAAAAAAATTCCTTATATCTATTAGAGATGTGGGTCTAGTGAAATTCTGAACTTCCTCAATCTTCTAATTGTCAACTCTAATCCCTTCAGCAGAAACAATGTGCTCTAAGATTGCCAAAGACATAATCCAAATCTCATACCTGAAGAACTTGGCATATAATTCATTATTCCTCAAAATCTAAAGAACAATCCTAAGGTGACTAGAATGATCTTCTTCAATCCTTAAGTAAATCAGTATGTAATTAATGAAATATGAATGAAAATAATCTAATAGGTTTGTGTGAAGGACTCTATTTATAATATAATTGAACGTTGCAGGTGCATTTTTCAAAAGAAAGGACATAACCAATAATTCATGATGCCCATACCTTGTTCTAAATGTTATCTTAGGAATATCACATTCCCTTATTTCAACTGATGATAGCTTGATCCTGAGGCCAATGTTTGAAAAGCAAGAAGCACCCTGAAGTTGATTGAATGGAGCCTTTATCTAATAGACCATTCAATTTCTTTTAGCAATTTTAACTTTGCTAGTGCCATTTTGTATGGCGGAATAGAGATAGGAGGAGTATCTAGGGTTACATCTATGCCGAAGTCTATCTCTCTTTTAGGATAGAGTCTGGGTAGATCATCAGGGAAGTACTCTGGAAACTCACTTACTTTAGGAACTGACTGAAAGGAAGGCACCTCAAAACTTGATTCATATACACGGAGTAAGTGAACGATACACCCCTCAGAAACTAACTTCCCTCCCATATGTTACAAAATGAAACGACTCTTAGGCACTGCTAAACTACTAGACCACTTTATTACTGGCTCATTTAGAATTTAAACTTGAGAACTTGATTTATGCAAATCTATTGATGCTCAATAGGCATGAAGCCAGTCCATACCGAGAATAACATCAAAATCTACCATGTCAACGGGCCATTGTACTTTTGTGACTGACAAAATTAGGACAATCATAATACACTATTTCCGGTAGAATAGACTCCCCAACCTGTGTATAAACATAGAAGAGTTAACAAATTTTTTCATTAAGAATCTCAAATTGATTTGAAACATAAATAGTTACAAAGGATGAAATTTCTCCTAGATCTAATAATGCATAAACAATAAAGTCATAGGCTCAAATGATACTAGTGACAAAATTTGCCGAATTTTCTTGTTCTTAGCCATATTTAAGTACAAGCGGTTTGTTTCTTCGCCTATACAAGAATTAGCTCTCCTAGGTGCATATATGTATGGTGGAGGAGCTAATGATAACTGAGCTCTATTGCCCCCATTACCACCGCTTTTCTTACTCTTTTGACATTCTTTCATGAAATGCCTGGTCAGACATCACTTGAAACAACCTGCGTAACCTTCATTATAGATTCTAGAGTTATTCTTACCACACCTAATGCAAGGAAGAGTCTTAGTACATCGTTGCGCCACACTACCCTATTAATATGCATGGCTAGCTCGAGAGTGCAGACCATGATGCTAAAAATTGTCTATGGGCGCAGGTGCACTAGCAGATGATGGTGTATTCCCCTTCTGTTTCAGAAATTATGGTAGATTTGAACAGCATTTCTGTTGCCCATACTCACTCCAAGTCTTGTCTTTATTGTTTCTATATTCTTCTCAATCCCTCAAATTTTCCTCTCCAACTTGCTACACATAGACCATTCGCCTTGATATGTCCACGTTGCCAATCAACATTGCAGTTTTGCCTTCCTTGCTTGATGGACGACCCAAACCGAAAACAAAAAAACTCGTTCTTCTCCTCATGTCCTTCACTATTTAAGGAGCATAGCGATACAACAGGGTGAACTTTAGCCCATACTCATGCACACTCAAGGAGTTCTATTTCAGAGTATGCAACTCCTTCACCTTGTCTTCCTCCTGAACTCAAGGAAAGAACATCCCCAAGAAGGCTTTTTCGTAGCAAGCTCAACTTGGATGTGGTGCATCCTCAGCTTTACCATCCTTCAATTGATCAAACAAGGTTCTATCCACACTCTTCAGTTGATATGCAGCCAATTCAACCCACTCAGCATTCAACACATGCATCACCTCAAATGCAATCTTCAACTCTTCCACGAAGTTTTTCAAATCCTAAATTGTGCTTAATCCGGTGAAACTAGGAGGATTCATTCTAAGAAACTCACAAAATCTCGAGGTGTCAGACTCTTCCTATCGAGCTTCTCTCTTTTGCCTGAGTTTGTTAGCACTTATTGATTCATCATTCAAATAACCTCGTAGAACTTATCATTGGTAACCTTTCCTAGTGGTTGGACACCTGGTGTATTTGGGACCTTTTGTTCCTTTATATTTCTTCGGGTTGGTCGACCTCTAACTTCTATTCTTTGAGGCATGATGATATGAAAATACGTGTAAGCACAAAATTGAGAGAGAATTTTAGATATAACTCTTCGCACAAAAGAAAAATAAAGAAGTGAAAGATTCCTATATTTTGTAGCCTCGTAATCATAGATATGGTACACTTCGCACCGATGAATAAGACTTTACAGATAGGGCTTCATAGAATCCCTAGGACTCTTGAACTCTAGGCTCTGATGCCAAGTTTTTCACACCCTGCACAAACACCCTGGGAGGTACTGACACTCGATGACCATTGCTGGTCTCGAGCGAACCCTTGGGCCGGCTTACTTAACTTAGCAGAAGATAACAATCGTACTCATAAGAATTAAATAACTTAACTGAACTGAACAATAATATTATCTAGAATGTTTAGAAGTTTAAAAATTCAAAACTAGAAAAAATGGCAATGACGTCCCTTTATATAAGTTGAAAAGTAAAGACTGCTTGGACCTACTAATGCTATGAAGCCCTCATAAACCTAAATAAGGATGAATGTTGGGGGAAACGAAACCCCGAACAAACATCTATTGAAAACTAATGCTCAAGACACTTCAATACAAATATGTCCTATGGAATTCAAGGAGGCCTTCGCCAATGACTTGGAGGCTCAACTGCATTAACACGATGCGTTGAATGTCGATTCTTGTTAACCGACCAGGATGCTTCTAGCATCATGAACGATCATGGCCAACTGGCATCATTACATTGCATGTACGAGTATGCAAGTTGGACAACTTAACAACACTTGGCCTTGAAAAAGAGTAAGAATGAATACTTACATTGGCTCTACTGAACTCATGATCTACTAACTTTTATTCAATATACACAGTTTAAAAATAATTGCAATATAACAAATACTGACTAAAAACATCTTGTAACTCTAAATATATACAAGTATACAATAATGTCTGAGATACATATAAAATTCAATAACGGATGTATATGAAAATATAATACTGCTGCGGAAGATTCTCTAACCGACAACCATCACTTAAGAGCTACAATGATGATACATCGTTAGTCGGCCATCCTAACCTTTCTAGAGTATAGGACCTAAACTAACTAATGGATCCACTAGTAAACTATGAAGAGGTTTCATTTATAGAGTATGACCCTTTTCTACCCATCATGGCTATAAGTTTTACAAGGAGACTTGATTTAATCTGAACTAACATCCCTACATCGCTGCTCAATAGTATTCCCAAAATATGTGTATATATATATTTTCTCATATGTTTTTAAAACATATTGATTTTGTTTTTTGAGATTAGTGATCAAAACATAGCTTTTAAAAAGTTCTTTTGGAAATCATAGTTTCCTCTTTCTTCTATTAATACCAGTCATTGGCTTTATGGAATTCTAGATTCCTTTCTTTCTCAAAAGTTTGAAAATATTTTAGTTTAAGCTCTGTGGAACTACTTAGTTCCCTGATAACTCTTGAGAAATGAACTCAACTTTATGCTTTTAGCTTATCGAAACATAACTCTTAGGGAATACTTAGTCCCTTATGGAATTTGAGAATCTAATGCAACTCTTTACTTGAACCTTAAAACAAAGTTAAAATGTTTGTTTAAGACTCTTGAATGCTTTAGGAACTTACTTTGACTTGCGTCTTAACTTTTACACTTGACACTTAAGTTTCTTGACTTCGATCTTAAACTTCCTTTAATTGGATTATGGATTCAAGGATCATGATATCATGAATATAGACGATTCCATCATGTTTAAATATACATTAGAGTGTTGGAATCAATTACGAATAGTAGTTAAATCATTATGATCTAGTAAGAAAATATAGGAAAAGAACGAGGTCTCCAGGGGGTCATGGAGAGGCGGGGGGCGCCAGAGGCTGTTGTCTAGCGCTCTGCCTAACGCGGCGCGCCCAGCCCTATCTGGCAGAGGCTACCTTGAGGGTATCTGGCAGGTGTGGCGCCCCTGGCTTGTGAAACACAATTTCAAACTTTTCTTCTTTTGTTTTCAATTATAACTTTCCTAAACTCCCACAGATTCAACTAATAACACTTAGGATCTCTAATTTCTTCATTACCCAACAGATTATAACCAAAAACAGCCATGAAACATGGATCACAACTTTGATATCAGATACAATTCGGCCAACAAGACTTCACAACTTTAATAAAAAATATCAAGATTTTCATTCAAAATAAACTTAAATTTATGTATTGGATCAAGTTGAAGTGTGGGTTAAAGGAAAAAACACCGAATGATCTCACATACCTTGATATGGATCACCACCGACGAAATCCATGCAACGATCTTGGCATTTTTGGACGATTCTTGGTCTTCCTTTTCTTTTTCTCTTTCTCCCAAGCGTTCTAAATTTTGTGAAACTGACTTGGGACTTGTTTTTACCCCTAATATAACATTAAAAGGAATTAGGAAATACTAGGGTGAAAAGAAAAAATTTCCCTTACAAAACTCCGAATTGGACTTTCTTCAGTCCAACAATCCAACTTCCAAAAGGCATTTCTCCCTCATAGGACATCGGATTTGTGCAAACTCAGTGGCATTAGAAAGATCGTTCCAAGGAATTTCCAAACATTTAAAGAACTTACCCAAACTCCGTATGATTTGTATGTTATGGCCGTTTGAAACTGGTCAAAACTCATTTTTGAAATGTTGAAATTTCCCACATTTCCTTATTTCCAAAATTGATTTTTCTTGTTTTTCATATCTTAACCTTAATTAATACAAGTTAGGAGATGTTAAAATATCTCCCACTTGTGAATATTCGTTCTTTAATGAATATTCTTTCACTAAGTTAAGGGTATTAACATCATTTCATCACTCAACAACAAAAGCAAGTAATAACATGTTTATACATAACCTTATAAAGCGCTAAGAAGAGAATTTAGTATCTTGATCTTCATTCTATCCGTATTCAAAGAGATGTGGATATCTATTCTTCATATCCTCCTCAGCTTCCCAAGTCGTTTCTTTAACAAATTGGTTCCTCCAAAGGACCTTGATTGAAGCAGCTTCCTTTGTCCTCAACTTGCGATCTTGAAGACCAAAAATTTGAACCAAAGTTTATTCAAAGGATAGGTTATCCTTATCCCAACATTATCGATTGGTACTATCAATGAAGAATCACCCAAGCACTTCTTCAACATATAAATATGGAATATCAGATGAACTGCTGCTAACTCTTGGGGTAGATCAAACTAATAATCCATATTGCCCACTCTCTTGGAGATTCTATAAGGCCCAATCTACCGGGGACGAAGTTACCCTTCTTACCAAACCTCATAACTCCTTTCATGGGTGAAACTTTAAGATACACCCAATCACTCACCACAAACTCTAATGGTCTTCAACTAACATCTGTGTAGGACATTATCCCAAGTTTGTGTTGTCTTCAATCTTTCCTGAATCACTTTCACCTTCTCCATAGCTTGGTGAACTAAATCTAGTCTTATCAACCCTAATTCACAATATTTGAACCACCCAATAGGAGATCTTCACCTTCTCTCATAAAATGCTTTATATGGAGCCATTTTGATGCTCGAATGGTAACTATTATTGTAAGCAAACTCAATGCGAGGTATATGATCATCCTAATTTACCTTGAAGTCGAGCACACAAGCTCTCAACATAACTTCTAATGTATAGATAGTAAGCTTTGCTTTTCCATCTGTCAGATCTTAAATTCACATATGAACCCAAACCTTTCTAGAAATATTTCAAAAATTGTGTACTAAATTGTGCACCTCTATCTGAAATAACGTAGAGTGGAACTCCATGAAGTAGTACCACTCCTTGAAGGTACAACTTAGCATAATCCTCAGCCGAATCGGTGGTCTTTACTTGGAAGAAATAGGCAGAGATTGCCATTCTATCGACAATCACCCAAATAGAATCATGTCGTCTACGAGATCTTGTCAAGCCTGTGATGAAGTTCATTTTAATAATCTCCAACTTCCAATCCGGAATTTCTATATTCTAAGATAAACCTCCATGCCTTTGGTGTTCTACTTTCACTTGTTGACGATTTGACACTTGGCAATAAACTCCACAATATCTCTCTTCATGCAGTCCTACCAATAACCTCCCTCAAATAGCGCTACATATTGGTGGAACCGGATGAATGGAATACCTGGAGCTATGAACCTCTTCCAAGATCCTTTCTTGGAGCCCATCAACTTTAGGTACACATAATCCACCTTTATACTTAAGCACACCATCTCCCCCTTGTTGAAAAGTCAATATTCTTTGCTTATGGACACTTGCCTTCAAATCAAGCAAAATAGGGTCTTGGTCCTTCTTCTCTTTCACCTCTGACACTAATGATGATTCAGCCCCAATGGTAATCACTATGCCTCCTACTGTGGAATCCATAAGTCTGACTCTCAAACGTGTAAGTTTGTGCACATCTTTTTCTAACTCCCTCTTTTCATCTTTGACACACGAAGTTCTCCCCATAGAAAACCTTCTTAAGGCATCAACAACCACATTAGCCTTACGTGGGTGGTGAAAATACTCTTTTCATAATCCTTGAGTAAATCAAACCACCTTCTCTGTCTATATTGAGCTCTTTTTGAGTGAACACATATTGGAGGCTCTTGTGATCGGTGAATATGTCTACATGAACACCATACATATAGTACGCCATATCTTCAAAGCAAACACTACTGCAGCCAATCCTATGTTATGAGTTGGATTTTTTTCTCATGAATCTTCAACTATCGGAAGGCATATACTATAACTTAGGCAATATGCATCAACACACAGCCCAAACTAAATCATGATGAATAACGATACACCACAAATCCTTAAGTACCCTTTGGTAAGTTCAAAATCGGAGACGTAATCAATCTCCTTTTCAACCCCTAAAAGCTTTTATCACAAGCTTGAAACCATTGAAACGTAATTGTCTTCTGAGTTAACATGGTCAAAGGAGAAAAGATAGATAATAATCCTTCAACAGATCTTCTATAATAGCCAGCCAAACCCAAAAAATCTTATATTTATAGGAGATGTGGGTCTAGGACAACTCTGAACTGCCTCAATATTCTGAGTTTGAGCTCTCATTAGTTTACTAGAAACAATGTGGCCTAAGAATGCCACATACATTGCCAAAAATCACACTTGGAGAACTTGGCATATAGTTCTTTATCTCTCAAATTGTGAAGAACAATCCTAAGGTTACTAGCTTAATATTCTTCATTCCTTGAATAAATAAGTATGTAATCTATGAAAACGATGACAATCAAATCTAAATAAGGTTTGAAGACTCTGTTCATAAGATCCATGAATGTTGCAGGTGCACTTGTCAAACCAAAGGACATAACCGAAAATTCATAATTCCTATACCTTGTTCTAAAATTTTCTTGGGAATATCACATTCCCTTACTTTTAACTTAAGATAGCCTGATCTGAGGTCAATCTTGGAAAAGCAAGAAGCACCCTGAAGTTTATTGAAAAGATCATCTATACTTGGAAAAGGATATTCATTCATGATGGTAACCTTATTCAACTAACAGTAGTTTATACACATCCTAATGGACCCATCCTTCTTCCTAACCAACAAGACCAGAGTGCCCCAAGGTGAGACACTTGGTCGAATGAAGTTTTTATCAAATAGATCTTTCAATTGCTCTTTTATCTCTTTTAACTCTGCCGGTCCATTCTATATGGAGGAATAGAGATAGGACGAGTATCTGGGATGACGTCAATGTCCAAATTTATCTCTCTTTTATGAGGGACTCCGGGTAGATCATAACAAAAAACTTCTTGAAACTCACTCACTATATGAATAGATTTAAGGAAAGTTACCTAAACACTTGAGTCATTAACTTGGACTAATTTATATATACACCCCTTATAAACTAACATCCTCTCCTTAAGGTACAAAATGAAACGACCCTTAGGGACTGCTGAACTACTAGCCTACTCTATGACTGGCTCATTTGGAATTTGAAACTTCACAACTCGAGTTAGAAATATATTGATGCATAACAGTCATGAAGCCAGTCCATACATAGAATGACATAAAAATCTACCATGCCCAACTCTATAGACTATTTCCGCTAGAATAGACTCCCAAACCGTTGCAGAAACACAAAAGGGTTCACAAATTTTTTCATTAAGAATCTCAAACTGATTTGCAACATGAAGAGTTACAAAGGATAAATTCTCTCCTGGGTATAATAATGCATAAACAGTAAAGTCAAAGACTTAATTCATTTCAGTGACAACATCTGGATGATTCTCTTATTTTTGGGGATTAATAAAAGTATACAAACGTGTTGTTCCTCCTCTTGTACCAAACGTAGCTTCCCTAGGTGCAACTCTGTCTGGTGGAGCAGCTGATGAAGACTGAGCTCAATTTCCCCTGTTACAACACTCTACTTACTCTTTAGACACTCTCTCATGAAATGCCCAATCTGACTGCACTAGAAATAACCCCTGAAACCTTCATTATAGATGCTAGAGTGATTCTTACAACACCTGGACCAGGCAGGAGGCTTACTACCTCCTTATACCATACTACCCTCTAAATATGAAGGTCTAGATCGGGAGTTCTTACCATGATTCTCAACTCTATCTCTTGGCGCATGTGCATTAGCATATGATGGTGCATGCCAGCACTTATTTCAAAAATTGATTATTCTTGTGTTTCTTATCTTAACCTTAGTTATTTCAAGTTGCAAGATGTTACACTAAAATGGAAAGCATGTCTATGGTCCTCGGAGTATGAGGACTCACTATTGATGCTGTTGAAGTTGGACCTAGAATGATCTAATCGTGATATGTATGATAAGCACCTGAACCTACGTCCTGAAAGGATGTAGAGTATAGTATGTTTTTTTATACTTGGAATGTATTTAGCATGCAGGACATAGACACTAATCTTAACAAATGTACATGAGATGAGCAAAGCATAACTCAGCAATGACATAATATGAGCAAGAAAATAAATATTGAGACATAACTGAAAATATAGGTTGAATACATGACCAAGTAAAAGGCTTAAAATATGATCTAATTGACTAAGAGTCTAACTGTGAGAGCTACTATTATCTAACATAAACCACGTTAATTAAATATGGAGTCCAATATACACAATCCAACAAGATGACCGAATATACCTTTCCATGGGTATAATGAAATGAGTAGAATGATCAGTATATATGATTCCCTATAAAGGGGACATATAATCCTATAGGAACATATAGTTCTGGGACTATTGATGAGTCCACATAATAGACTCATCTCAGGTTGTATTTTAATATAAATAGTGTCCTAAAATTTTTATTTTATCTGAATATCTGATTAAAACAGTTAAGTTTTTGGTTTTTAAAGATTCTAGGAAAGAATGGACATTATGTCGCAAAAAAGAGCAACAAGGCTAAGACATCTAAAGGAATGAACACATGATCATTGGAAAGTCCACTTGGCGGATCACCGATAGGTATGGAGGCATATTTTTTCCATAGGTCGAGCCCTAGAGAGGAAGATCAAATAAGAGTAAAAGAACATTTAGTGTATCGCTTGAATGAGTCGGAGAAGCTACACTGGACCTCTAAAAGTTGAAGAACGATGAACCAAAGTGAGCAAGATAATGGTGAGAAGTATCTTTGTGGGTGTATTGCTGACAAAGGAGGCGCCATGGGACTGAATCACCAAAGGTAATGTGACATCTTGGTAACAACGGCTCATCAGAAAAACAACTAGAAAAAGAGGCGAGGCACAGAGTTGTTCACTTAACCCATGATTCAGACCGCCTTACATATAGTACATCAAAAAAATAATTGAAGATTAGCTAAAGAAGTGGTAGCATATCTAAGGCAGATCGCCGAAGTCTTTGGCGATCTCGACTAACTTCGTCGAACCATCATTTGCAGCACATTTCAAACACTATAAAGAAGAGAGAGTTGGATAGTTTTTCTTAGGATTCCGACTTAGATCAAAATAATATCATATTTTCTTATTACTTTTTGTAATTTAGTCTCAAGTTTTCTATGGGTTTTGAAGAGTTGAAGAAGGAAGGGGTCTATTCTCCTGTATTTCGAAGTGGGCTCCTTTGATTATTCTTTATTTGCTAAAAAGATTTTATTTGTCATACCCATTTGATTTCATCATCATTGAAGTTATAACTTCTATTTCATTATGTGTGGCTAAAACTCCAATTCTTGGGGTTTGATTTAGCAAATATGGGTTAAATTGTTGTTAGGTCTTGCTTGTTTGTGTATTAAATGTAGTTCAATGGTGATTTTTTCTAGTGAGTGTGGCTTAATCTAATGGATTTGTAGTTACAAATACAATTTCATCCATGTATATTTGTCTTGACTGAGAGAGAGGTTGCAAAACTAAGACCTCTAGATTGAGTCTTAAGAGTGGTCGACATTGGTTTAATCCGAAAGGGTTGATGAGAATACTACCATATCCAACACTCAGCTTTTAGGACAGAGTTATTGGGTTAAGTTTTAGTGTCTTCATGCGGTAAATGGCTGTCCGACAGGAACATATTTATAAATGGGGTAGTTAGTCGAGAGAAAACTTATTCCCATATAAAGCTTAGCCTAGTCACTATTTTGATACAGATTTTGTATCGAAAGCACGAACCCAATAATCTATATTAATCCATATTGAGGTCAAATACGAAGAACTTCCCCTCTCATCAATTTTATTTCTTGTTTATTTTGATATTTTTACTATATGTGACAAAACCCCATTAAAGATATGAAATTTTCGTATCACCCTTTAATTTATAATGGTTTTATTCGTTCATTTTTTTATCTATGAATAATTCAAGTTCTAATTAGCTAGAACTTTTCTCTACCACTCCCTTGGGAAACGACCACAACCGTAGGTTGAGATACTATATTATCAATGATCGTAGACACTTGAATCGGAAGTAGTGTCACTGGTCACGAGAAGCAACAACTATGAGGAGTCGATGAACCCGATTCCAACTCAGTGCTAATTTTATTCCCAACTAAAAACACATGAAGCTAAAATTCATTAAATACAGAATAGCTCAAATTACCTACATACTATTTGAGAATGACACATTTATATACTAAGATTGTGACATTCAAAATATGGAAAATTATTTTATGTTTAGCTTACCTTGCAACTATACTTCATGAACTAAGAGTGTTTACACGAACTAGGGTTTTGAATTTTATACAAGGAAAAATGCAACGTTTTAAAGAAAACACGATTTTTAGATTATGGATACCATAGAAACTAATGTCTTAACAATTCTCTAAGATTCTATAGATCCTAGGTCTAAACAACTTCGTAGAAACAATTAACTTACTGAGCTCAAGGGACCTATGGATTAACGGAACCCACTATGAAATCCCACAATCCAGGTGACACAATCTACTTGTAAATCTTTTGTAATTAGAGGAAGAACATTGAAGAATGTTGTTGCTTGTTCTTGGGAGGTTTGGCTGACTTTTTCTCTTGTTTTTACTCAAAAATTGGATATTGTTTTATGAATTATGGTTTTGCGTATGTCTAACTATTTATAAGGACTTCATGTGTAAATGATGTGTTTACGCCAAAAAACGGTTTGTTGTAGTTTGAGTGCCTAATTTTTAGACAACAAACAAAAATAACCTTTACTTGAATATGATGAATTACATCTACTAGAGGACTGATGGTCCTCCGTTTGAACTACCAACCATCGTTTGGGTCGTCATTAATGTTTTCTCTTGAAGGGCTTGACTTAAAAAAGCAAAATTTTTCTCCTTGCTTGGATTTAACAAACTCAATAGCATTTGAACGAGGTTTCAATTATCATTAATTTTATAGGTTGTGGGCCATCGAATTATTTAAGTGTTAAAATATATGACCATTTGAAGTTGACCCAACATCTATTTTCCAAAATTGGTTGCTGAACCACACCTACAGTAAGTCTTACGGGCCATAGGTCCAACCACATACTGTACTAGTCGACCATGGGTAGGATCAGAGACAATCAAAATGCTGACCTTAAAGATGGAACCTGTTAGGAGGGCAGACTACTCAACCTTAATTTCATGAAAGAAGCTAACCAATCCTAACGGTAGTCAAGTCCCACTCAACTCATCCCCTTTCACAACCTATTCTTCCTAACGTTCAAGGGTGTTTTCTTTCGTTTCCAAGCCTTAGATTATTTTTCAAACTTCAACAATAAATCAACACACAAACATATGGCAAACCCAACCTTTATATTTTCAATCAAAATAATACAAAGGACTCACCTTGTTGAACAACAATTCTGTACAACCTCGACTTCCACTTTGACTTAAGGAACAATCACAAGTCGATTGCTGCCTTAGACAGTTCTTAACACCCTCAAGTTCTTTCTAATTATTTTGTGTGAAATTCCAGAATTACTCTTCGCTCTTTCACATTAGGATAACAAGTCTATCCTTAGCCAATTTCGTCCAACACACAAGGTTGTCCATTTATAGAACATGTGGCAGCCTTGTATTTACATTTCATAGAGTTGTGATACATGTCTAACACTTGTCAAACGCTTAGCCCACTAAATTAAACTTCAGTTCACATTCCAAACTGATAAGGCATTTCAAAAATTTTGAATTCAAAAGCTTTTACAAGATACAACGAATCTGGACACAAGCAGTTACAAAAAGGTAACTGCCTATTGTGCTTAGCATGTGAGTTTGCTGACTGATTTCGTTTCATTTCTGCATTTTCCTTCAACATTTTTTACTCCAACACAATGTCTAAATATTGTTAGTCAATTCCTCATCAAAGCACACCTGAATCCATCCGCACTTTTCCATTCCTGCGCACCACCGACACCCTACTGCTGCCTTTATTTGGCCTTCTTAACTTTTAATCCACTCGTTCCATTTATTGTTTACTTGTTGCATTTCATTCATTTTTTACAATTCTTCAATTTAGATCAGCTCAAATTTCCCGCATTTGACCAGACCATGTGATTTTCACATGCAAACTTGTCCACAACTAATGTTGGTGAGCATCCAAGCCTTGTCATGGCTTATTGCTTTGCCAACATCCATTACATGTCTTTACACTGCCTTTCCAAAAGTGTTTGACACCGTTAATCCATGACAACACTTTGCCCACACAACACATGTTTGATTCCACCTGCATTTTGGACTTTGGCAAAGTCATTCATGCCAACCCTTTGCCACACCCATGCCTATGTCGAGTCATTTGGTCAAGACCTTAACAAACTTCCCCCCACCTAATGAAACTCGACGTCCTCGTCAAGGACATCATTCATCTAAACCTTTATAGGTTCCGGACAAGGATCATGTTCTTTCCATCATCTTTAACTTTAACCAATGCCGAAGAATTCAATTTTGACGGTTCTTCCTTATTGTTCTTTTCCTTTTCCAATTCGGCATCAAGTATGGCATTCACTTTCACTTGCACTGCACATTCACTTTTCAAATGAGGATATCCACAACTAAAGAATCCCTCAAAATTTCCCTTTTGTTTAAGAAAAGAAGAGTCCATTGTCTAGTTTTTCTACATTTATCTTTCTTTTCTGCAGCTTGTCCCTTCCAATGTTTCTTCAACTCCTTCCACTTGTCTTTATGTTTGAAGTGTGAAGAATCCCGTAAGTCATCACCCTCATCGAAGTCAGCCAGCTTGTCTATTGCCACTATGGCACAATTAAGAGTTTAGACATTGTATCTCCTTAACTCTCTTTGTGCCCAACATTTAAACCCGCTAATGAAATAGTGCAACTTGTATTCTTCTACAATTTTGTTTATGTTCAATATCAATTACGAAAATTACTTGATATAAGCCCTCTCTATGCTGCCTTGTTTCAAATTTAAGCCCATCACTTGCCTACCAAGACGAATTGCTTGGAAGGAATTGAGTTTTCAATTGTGTGGCAAATTTGAACCTCTACTTCACCAATCCTTGTTCTCCACAAAACCATGGAATAATCAGTTAAAATATGTTGTGACTGACACATTTTCGCCTTGAAACCTTTGCTTGGACTTGAAGTTAATTTTCGATAGATATACCCCAAGAAAGATATCCAATTCCTTAAACACTCCCTCACACCATTGTAAGCCTTAGGTTATGGAACCTTCATCCTTATGGGGCCAATTGTTCCTTGCAACGCCAAATGTTGAAGAAGAAAGTCACCATGCAAATGTCTTACTCCCTTTGATCAAGTTCCATTTCCTGTTGGGCTGTTTCCTGTTTGGATGCATATTCTGCCTCTAACAACAAAACTTTTTCGTTCATTACCACATATGTCCAGGTTAATTCTGCAGCCACTCTTTGAATTTGAGTGACCATATCAACAAAGTTCTCCCCATCGTTTGTCCCACCAATAATCTCGTCCAATCGTGTCACCCTCTCCCATAGTTCAGCATTTCCCCCAGCCATTGAATAATCTAAGAAATGCTCTGATACCAAATTGTTACAAGGGCATACTACTCCACCTTAATTTCATGCAATAAAGTAACCCAACCTAATGGCATTCAAGTCCCACTCAACTCAACCCCTTTCGACACCTATTCCACGTAATGTACAAGGACGTTTTCCTTCCTTTTATGCATTATATTATTTTTTAGACTTCAACAATATATCAACACACAAACATACGGTAAAAACCCAAACCTTATATTTATAACCAAAATAATACAAATAACTCACATTGTTGAACAACAATTCTGTACAACCTCGACTTCCACTTTGACTTAAGGCACAATCACAAGTCGATTGCTGCCTTAGACACTTCTTAAAACCCTAACGTTTTTTCAAAATGTCTTGGTAAAATTCAAGACTTACTCTTCCCTCTTTCACCTTAGGATAACAAGCCTATCCTTAGCATATTTCGTCCAACACACAAGGCTGTCAATTTATATAACATGTGGCAGCCTTGTGTTTATATTGAATAGTGTTGTGACACATGTCTAACACTTGTCAAATGATTAGAAAACGATGTTAAACTTAATTTCACATCCCCAACTGATAAGCAAATTTAAATTTCGAATTCAAAAGCTATTATAAAATACAACGAATCTGGACACAAGCGGTTACAAAAAGGTAACCGACGCATGTGCTTGGCATAGTGGTGAGTATGCTGACGGATTTCGTGTCATTGATGCATTTTACTTCAAAAAATTTTTTGACTCCCCCCCCCCCAATACAAAGTATAAAACTTGAATAGTCAATCCCATCAAATCCCACCGATCAATCGCACATTTTCCCATGGCCATGAACACCTAGGACGCCCTGCCGCTGTCTTTCTTTGGCCTTGCTAAGTTTTAATACACTCGTTCCATTTATTGTTTACTTGTTGCATTTCATTCATAATCTACAATTATTCAATTTATCTCAGATTTAATTTCCCTCATTTGACCAGACCATGTGATTTTTGCATGCAAACTTGTCCACAACTAATGTTGGTCAGCGTCCAAGCCTTGTCATGGCTTCTTTCTTTACCAACATCCATTTCATATCTTTACATTGCCTTTCCAACATTGTTTGACACCATTAAACCATGCCAACACTTTTCCCACGCAACACATGTTTGATTCCTCTGCGTTTTGGCCTTTGGCAAAGTCATTCATCCCAACCCTTTGCCACGCCAATGCCCATGTCGATTCATTTTGTCAGGACCCTTACAAACTTTCCCCACCTAATGGAACTCGACGTCCTCATTGAAAACATCATTCATCTGAACCTATTTCGGTTCCGGACAAGAATCATAACCTGTCCATCATATTTATCTTCAACCAACGCCAAAGAATTAACTTTTGACGTTTCTTCCTTATTGTTCTTATCCTTTTCCAATTCGACATCAATTATGGAATTCACTTTCACTTGCCGTGCACATTCACTTTTCAAATGAGGATCTCCATAAGTAAAGCATCCCCCAAAATTTCCCTTTTGTTTCAGAAAATAATACTCCCTTTGTCTAGTTTTCCAACCTTCGTCTTCCTTTTCGGCAGCTTGGCCCTTCCCATTTTTCATCAACTCGTTCCATTTGTCTTTATGTTTGAAGTGTGAAGAATATGTCGGGTGATCACCCTCATCGAAGTTAACTAACTTGTCTACTGCCACTATGGCACAATTAAGAGTTTGCACATTCTGTCTCCTTAACTCTCTTTGTGCCCATTTTTAACCCGCTTATGAAATAGTGAAACTTGTATTTTTATACAATGTTGCCTATGTTCAATATCAAGGACGAAAATTCCTTGATATAAGCCCTAACTGTGCTGCCTTGTTTCAAACGTCGCATCCCATCTCTTGCAAACCAAGACGAATTGCTTAGAATGAATTGAGTTTTCAATTTTGTGGCAATTCGAACCTTCTACTTCACCAACCCTTGTTCTCTACCAAACCTTGGCATCATCACTAAAATACATTGTTGTGACTTACACCTTTTCAATATCTTGAACCTTTGCGGCCTTGAAGTAATTTTTGATATCCCAAAGAAAGATCTCATATTCCTTAGGACTCCTAACACCATTGTAAGCCTTTAGATTCTGGAAACTTTATACTTATGGGGCCAGTTGTTCCTTGCAACGCCCGACGTAGAATGAGAAATTTGCCACGCAAATGTCTTTCTCCCTGTGAACAAGTTCCATTTCTTGTTGGGCTGTTCGTGTTTGGATGCATATTCTGCCTCCAACAATAAAACTTTTTCGTTCATTACCACTTAAGTCCATGTTAAGACTGCACTCACTCTTTGAATTTGAGTGACCAGATCAACCCAAATTATTCAGAGATAGGGAGGGGAAGCTCCTCCTACCCACCCAATAAGCTCCTCCAATCGTGTCCCCTCTCCAGTAGTTCAGGTTCCCCGAAGATCGGAATAATCTAAGCAATGCTCTATTACCAAATTGTTACGAGGGCATACTACTCCACCTTAATTTCATGCAAGAAACTAACCCATCCTAATGGCAGTCAAGTCCCACTCAACTAGGCCCTGTCGTAACCTATTCTACCTAACGTTCAAGGACGTGTTTCTTCTTTTTTATGACTTGGATTATTTTTCACACTTCAACAATAAATCAACACACAAACATACGGGAAAACCCAACCCTTATATATATAATGAAAATAATACAAACGACTCACTTTGTTGAACAACAATTCTGTACAACCTCGACTTCCACTTAAACTTAAGGCACAATCATAAGTCGATTGCTGCCTAGATATTACTTAAAACCCTACATTTTTTCCAAAGTGTCTTGGTGAAATCAAAGACTTACTCTTCCCTCTTTAACCGAGGGATAACAAGCCTTCTACCTTAGATATTTCGTCCAACCAAAGTGTGGTCATTATCAAAACCATTTGGCAGCCTTGTATTGACATGGAATAGTGTTGGAACACATGTTCTAACACTTTTTAAAATTGTTAGCACCAATAAATCTAAAACTTCAATTGAAATCCCCAACTCATAGGACATTTAAAATTTTGAATTCAAAAGCTATTACAAGATACAATGAATCTAGACACAAGCGGTTACAAAAAGGTAACGCCGCATGTGCTTGGCATGTGAGTATTCTGACTGGATTTCATTTCATTGCTGCATTTTCCTTCAACATTTTTGACTCAAATACAATGTCTAAACATTGTATAGTCAATTCTTCATCAAATCCAACCCGAATCCATCCGCACATTTTCCATGTCTGCGCACCAAGGACGCCCTGTCGCTGCCTTTCTTTGGCCTTGTTAACTTTTAATCCACTCGTTCCATTTATTATTTAGTTGTTGTGTTTCATTCATAATTTACGATTCTTAAATTTCTCTCAGCTCAAATTTCCCGCATTTGACCAGACCATGTGATTTTCACATGCAAACTTGTCCACAACCAATATTGGTTAGCATCCAAGTCTTCTCATAGATTGTTGCTTTGCCAACATCCATTTCATGTCTTTACAGTGACTTTCCAACATTGTCTGAAACAACTAATCTATGGAAATACTTTTGCCACATAACACATGTTTGATTCCACCCGCATTTTTTCCTTTGACAAAGTCATCATGCCAACCCTTTGTCACGCCCATTCCTATGTCGAGACATTTGGTTAGGACCCTTACAAACTTCCCCCACCAAATAAAACTCGACGTCCTTGTCGAGGACATCATTCAGCTGAACCTATTTGGGTTCTGGACAAGGATCATGTCTTGTCCATCATCTTTATCTTCAACCAACGCCAAAGAATTCACTTTTGACGTTTCTTCCTCATTATTCTTTTCCTTTTGCATTTTGGCATAGTGTATGACATTCACTTTCACTTTCACTGCACATTCACTTTTCAAATGAGGATCTCCACAAGTAAAGCATACCCTAAACTTTCCCTTTTTTTAAGAAAAGAAGACTCCCTCATGTCTAGTTTCCCACCTTCATTTTTCTTTTCGGCAGCTTGGACCTTCCTATTTTTTTCCACTCCTTCCCCTTGTCTATTTAAAGTGTGAAGAATCCCTTGGGTCATCACCCTCATCGAAGTCAGCAATCTTTTCTACTGCCACTATGGCACAATTAAGATTTTGGACATTCTGTCTCCTCTCTCTCAAAGTGACCATCATTTCAACCCGCTTATGAAATAGCGCAGCTTCTATTCTTCTACCATGTTGCCTATGTTCGACATCAAGGACGAAAATTCCATTATATAAGCCCTCACTGTGCGCTTATGTCATGTCGTATATCCATCACTTGGAGAATTGAGTTCCAGTTTCATTAAAATTTCCCCACCATTTTCAAATATTAAAAGGAACAAATTCGAACCTTCTGCGTCACCAAACCATGGCATCATCACTTAAATACATTGTTGAGACTGATACCTTTTCAGCATCTTCAACCCTTGTTGCATTGAGAATTTTCGATATCCCAAAGTAAGATATCCAATTTCCTATGGCAATCCTCACACCGTTGGAACCATCGTTCTCAGCCTTCAGTTTTTATTGGTCCAATAGTTCATTGAACTGCCCGATGTAGAAGATGAAATTCACCACGCAAAATTTCTTTCTCCCTGTGAACAAATTCCATTTCCTATTGGGCTGTTTCGTGTTTGGAGCATATTCTGCCTCCAACAACAAAACTTTTTCGTTCATTACCACTTAAGTCCAGGTTAATTCTGCACTCACTCTTTAAATTTGAGTGACCATATCAACCTAGTTCTCCCCATCGTTTGTCCCACCAAAGAGCTCACCGCATCGCGTCACCCTCTCCCGTAGTTCAGCGTTTCCCCCAACCATCGAATAATCTAAGTAATGCTCTGATAAAAAATTATTAGGAGGGAATACTACTCCACCTTAATTTTGTGCAAGAAAGTAACCTAGCCTAATGGAAGTCAAGTCCCACTAATCTCAGTCCCTTTCGCAACCTATTCTAGCTAACGTTCAAGGACGTTTTTCATCCTTTTTTTGCCTTGGATTATTTATTATACATCAAAAATAAATCAACACACAAACATACGGGTAAACGCAACCTTATATTCATAATCAAAATAATACAAAAGACTCAATGTGGTTAACAACAATTCTATCAAACCTTGACTTCTTAAAATCGTAACGTTTTTTCTAAGTTTCTTAGTGAAATTCAAGACATACTCTTACCTCTTTCACCTTAGGATAACAAGTCTATCCTTAGCAAATTTTGTCTAACACACAAGACTGTGAAATTATAGAACATGTGGAAACCTTGTGTTTACATTGCATAGTGTTGTGACACATGCCTAACACTCGCCAAATGCTTATACCACTAAATTAAACTTCAGTTGATATCCCAACTGATAAAACATTTAAAATTTCAAATTCAAAAGCTATTACAAGATACAAAGAATTTTGACACAAGCGGTTACAAAAAGGTAACCACCACATGTTCTTGGCATGTGAATTCGCTGACTATATTTCGTATCTTTACTACATTTTCCTTCAACATATTTTACTCTAATACAATTTCTAAACATTGTATAGTCAATGCCTCATCAAAGCCTATCCTAATCGATTCACACATTTTCCAATCCTGCGCACCACCGATACTATGCCGCTGCCTTGCTTTTACCATGTTAAATCTTAACCCAGTCGTCGCCATGCATTGTAAGTGCGTTCATTCATATGAAAATGATGATATTTAGCTCAGCTCAATTTTAAGCATTTGACCAGGGACCAGTGATTTTTTCAGATGCAAACTTGTCCACACAGATGGTGGCAGCGTCCAAGTATTGTAATGTCTTGTGCTTTGTCAAAAATCCAATTTAATGTATTGACAACTACCTTTCCACAAGGTTTGACACCATTAATTCATGCCAACACTTTGCTCACACAATGCATGTTTGATTTCACCTACCTTTTGGCCTTTGGCAAAGTCATTCATGCGAACCCCTTGCCACGCACATGCCTATGTCCAATCATTTGGTAAGGACCCTTATAGAACCCACATGCGGTCAGTGGTTATACCTACAGTTCATGGGTGGTTCCATTAGTACTAGCACTAAATTTCTTAAAAATATGATTTTCTTCATTTTGAGATGTGAGGGTAAGTTGCATTATCCCTTGGGCATCTTCAACTAAAATGAATTCTAAACAAGCCAAGAATGGAGGGGAGGATGTGCAATCGCTATTACTAAATACTACAAATTGACATCTAACTGAACTAAGTACCATGAACATTCCAACATGCTGAAATGATAGAGTAACTAAGAGAACAAGATAAAAAATGGAATTACACAAGAGTAAACTGAGAGACTGGAGAGGAACTATTATCTCAAGCTGCAATAGAATAACAAGTGTAACACCCAAACAATAGTATGCTACGCTAGAACTAAACGTGAGGATTAGAGTCATGGAAGTTGGTAAGGATAAAGGAAGAGGACGATGGCAGTCCATTGTCTCCTAGACACTTCCCAAGTAACCACGACGACCAGCACCACTTGTTTTAAGGACCAAGGAACCTAGTGGGGCTTCTGGCAACCAAGGAAGTAGCCTTGTGAAGGCTGCCCAAAAACAGCCAACCACATGAAGGTCTTGACAGCTAGTGGTTACCACCACGGCCCGTGGTGCCACCCGTAGAGGTGAGGCTCCTGTGAAGGCTCATGTTGATGCCTTCAACACTTGATAAGAAAAGACATGATGTCTAAGACACTAACTCAAGGTCCATGGAGGAAATTACTGCTCGTGGGACCTCACGTGGTCCTTGGGAAGGTGACTTTTTGTTAAGAGTGTTTTGGCCTTTTTCTGATTTTAATCCACCTAAGTGAGGTCCTTTTTCCAAAGTCTAGGACCACTATATAATCCTTTTTAATTTTAAAACTCACCCAGTTAAGTCATATTTTTCAAAACCCAAAATAATTCCTAACGTTTATGTCACATCCGGGGAGCACCCCCTAGACGTAACCGTTGTTGGCATCCTCTTTCAGGACTAAGACTAGCCTCTTAGCTTACATCATTTCATTCATAGGTAAAAAATGTGGAAAATTTTTAACTTTTTTCATTACATCTATATTGAGGTTTCCGTAGACCTCTAGATACACATAATATTCATATCGATTTATACATAGAGCTTTTGTATAGAAAGATTACATAGTCTTCTACTTTTAATGCACATAGAAATATAAGGTATAACATAGTCTCTCATAACTATCTAACTAGAGTATAAAAATTTGGGCCTAGCCCATACATCAATAAATAATAGCACAAAGCTTATACAATTTTAGTCATCTCAAATGAAAAGGAAATAACATAAGAGTCTAAAAAAACTTCGAAAACAACTTCATAAGCTTGATATTGGAGTTTGACCTCAAAAGTGGTAGTAACTATCCTCTGGATTGAACAAACATGACCCCAACCGTAGAACTCCGAGTCTTCCTTCAAATCGTCTTAATGCCCTTCAACAACCCAAACAGAAACACGAAAAAAGCCTTAGGAAAACAGGGAAGAGAAAATGGGGTTAGTACACCACTTGCCTAAGTATGCTACCATATGCACACAGAACATAAAAATCATGCTAAACACAGCCCGCGACAATGCCTTGATGCGAATGAAAATTACTTTAAGAAGCCTTATGCACAATCAAGAGACCATACCAATCATTAAGATATATGTATAATCTAAAGATGTACATCACAAGACCCAACCAGTAAGTCTAGTCAAGTCAACATGCATATCACATAAATTAACACATAGTCAAGGAAAATCTATCATCAAATTATAATAGCCACAAGCATGAAGAAGAATTCATTACAACATTACTAAAGCAAGACAATTACCCATTTACCCTCATTAAATAAACTAGTTCAACGACCAAGCAATTTACAAGAACATTACTCAATCAAGTAAACCAACAAGAACAATGACTAATATCCTACTTAACATAACATATCATTAAAGAGTACGAATCATCATCATTCTTTAGAGATAGAGACCAAACAAATATTCATAAGTGAAACATATCGTCATGTATTATTATTAATGTGCAAGGTCATCATATACATATCATGTACCATCATAAGCTTATACACATATAAAAACAACCTTCTAAAGCTTCCTTTAAGAAAAACTAGTGCAACTCATAGGTAGAGTCACATACCACTATCTAAGCTAAGTCAAACCTCTTAAATCGCCTTAGTTGGTTTGTACCTCATTACTCATTTTAATTAGGGAAAACATTTTCTTAACGACATATAGACCACATGAGTAAGTGTGGAATACGTCATCGGCCTAAATACCTTAAACAACGATGGAAGGTGGTTTAAATGCCAAAACGAAAACCAATATGAACGTAACCTTTCTAGGTGCGATCCACTAGCTAGTCTCCTATGGGGCAACATAGCTAAAGACCTAAGAGATATTTGTCCATGAACCCCGTATGAACATGCCACTTCTATGGGAAGCCTACATCTCATTGGAATTATAGGATGAATAATACCTAATAGGGGATTCAACACCTAAAAATAGAAAAAACTATAGGGTTAATCTTCATTTATGGAAAGTCAACCACTTCACATTGTCAAGTTCCCTGTGTGCTAAGCTAAGACCCTTTTGAAATGTCTTTAATGTCTTTATGATTCATTATAGCTTAATGTAGGTTATAGGGTCTATCCCTTGTATAATCATCATTATCATAGCTCAATATGAATTGCATGAGTATAGTACTTCCATTACAATTCATATACGTGAGGATAGCACATTTAGAAAATAATATCATGATAAGGCACATTGGTAAGTTATCATAATCCTTATAAAATTTAAATCATAGAAAACACCTCCAAAACCATAGTCGATACATTTCTATTCAACATCATACCAACCCTATGAATCTTAATGCAAGGTGTACTTCAATACAATTTCATCACATAGACAAAATTAACCACAATTTAAGTAAAGAGTTAGGATTACAAGACTTATCAAGTCTCTATAAAAATCCATAATCAATGTCCTACCATTAACCCTTAAATAAAACCAATCATGGTATAACATAATCACACAATAATAACCAACATGATAAAAAAGCCAATTGAATCACTACATCACAATCCATCACTAGTTTATAGGTTAAAATAAGAGACTTAGGTCAAAGTCACAATCTAGATCAATTACTAAAGAACTAGCATGATAGGATAAAATTCATATTATTCTATTAATAATTGCTACAATAACATAATAGTATAGCAATTTAACCAATAATCAAGTAAATTCAACAAACACTAGACAACTTACATCAATATCACAACCTAGGGTTAAGGGGAAAAGGTTATCTTCTACAAACTAGACCAATCCATCAAGAAGTAACATAATAGAGTTATAATAAATGTTAATCTATTCATAATATCCAAAATAAATCATAAAAAAATCAATTCACAAGATCAATTTTGAGATTTGAAAAGACCCACTTGAAATGCATACTTTTGAAATCAATTTGATGGAACCCTTCGGGAATGATGTCCCAAAGTTAAAAGGAATCTCATACCTTAATTCTTGATGAATATTCATGGAGAAACTTTGATGATATAATCCCTAGTATTCCCTTTAATTTTACCTTCTATGGTGTTCTTAAACTTGGGAGAGACAAAGAAGAGAGTAGGAAGAGTGTTTGGGTTTGGGAATTATGAGGATTAGGTTAGTTTAATTAGCTTGTGTAGTTAAATAGATTGTTAATTAACTTAACTAAGCCTCGCTAAACCCCTAACTAATTAATTATCCACTTATTTAATTAACTTCACCTAACTTAAAACGAGCAGCAAAACAGTCTGCTCACCAAAGAGACCCCATTGATGCCTCGTGTGTCAAGCGGCGGACCATGGGACGAACCGTCCTGTTGGTCCGTCGTTAAGTTCATAGACTAGTCAAATAAGGCCTCCTATTAATTTTTCTAAGTGTACATCGACGTCAGCAGTCCATGCCCCGTTTATTGGACAATGGTTCGTTGTGGACACTGCCTTGGGCAGCGTTTGACCCCAAAATGCAAGGGTCCTCCTCAAGGGATCATGGTTTGTCCTTGGGGATTCTAGCCCGGACTTTTAGACTATGAACTAACTATAAAACGTGTTAGAAACCCTTCCACCAATTTTCATTATTTTCCAACTCATAAAACTTAGTCAAATAGGCTAAGTCACACTAGTACCTCATTGAACTAGTTTCCGGACGTTCCTTGACATTTTGATTTCTAAAATTCTTACATGACTTATATGAATTAAAATTGACCTTAAAACATTGTCTAAACCTTTTGACATCAATGGTTGTCTCTAGAATACGTCTTAGACTTTCGAAGTGTTACAGTTTATCTATTAAATATTTCTCTGTAGAAAACATGAGAAAGAACAAGAAAAGGGAGATTCAAGATAATTTTTTTCATGACTCGAGAGCACTCCCAAGTCGTGACCCAGCGTACAAGACTCTTAAATGCCTCAAAAAAAACTCATAGGATTTCATTGCATTCGATATAGAATTAGTGCAGAATTAAAGAAGATTTAAATCAAAAATTTTAAAACTTCATTTAGAAGAAAACATGAAATATAGTGGAAGTCTAATAACCATTTTAAATATACTAGGGACACAAATAAAATAACTACTCAAAGTATATTAGATTAATAAAAGAATATAAAGTCTTGTACTCGAATCATGAGTACATATCATGTTTTTGATAGAAAAGCAATCCAAATAATTTAACTAAGAAGAAAAAAATAACTTGTTAGAACCTACAGTTGTAGTAAAACATTAAAAGGGGAACATTTGATCGATACCATGCAATATGACTATTTTTGAAATATAATGAACATTAGCATAAAATACATCATATACAAGAATAAACATCATATAAGTTACAACTTCACATTTGGACAATAGTAACACGGAACACAAGTAACCTTTACCTTTTACCTTTCACCTTAAAACAACTCAGCAATACCTGTTGCAATGTTTGGATAGCATTCACCTAACCAAATCCAACACTAAGGAACAAATTAGGTCAACCTAAATGAAACTTAGGCATAGCCATTTCTTTTACCCTTTAATCATATCCACACAAAAGAAACATATCATTTATATAGGCATTGATACAGGAGAGAGAATTTATATATAAAGATAGTATGCATGCATCAGAACATTTAAGCATTTAAGGTAACACTTTGTGAAAATATTATCAGGAGATGAGGAAACATTCATATCATAGCCGTTAAGATTTAGAGACACTCACTATGACCCCTTTTAAAGCCTACTCGTGCAATGTGTAGGTAGCATCCAATACTACTACCTAAACTCTGTAGGACCTGTCAAGAAACCATAATGATGTCTCAAACGATGGGAATAAGAATTTAATCAACACAGACCATGAAATCTAGTCATCGAATCTAGTATCATAAGTCCCCACAGTACAGAGGTGTTCTACTTTCCTAAGGAAGACACATTAATATAGCTTAGGTGGATCAACTAGCTAGGCCTATGCGGGCGCAAAATTTATGGGATAAGATAGAGGATCAATCAAAATCATAATAAGTGTGGGGGGTTCTTTTTAAAAAAACAGAACAACAAACCTATTTCTAGTTCCCTATCTAGCACAATCCACTGGGTTGGCTTAGCCGATCCATTCATTAGAATAGGTTCTCATTTTGACAATATAAATTTGGAAGGGTCATTGTCCTATAGACTCAAATTACATTTATTGACACATGAAAGAGTTTCTTAAACCTACGAATTTAAGGTACATTTAGGGAATCTCATTAACTCCTCTTAAAAAAGAGTGCCATGAGCCTAACGATTCAAGACTCATTATTAAAGTTCACATGGACCAACGGTACGTTCTTCTCGACGATCGTTTGAATTATGGGATTTTAAATTTGCGGGTTTGGACCATTACCTAGACAACAAATGTAACACCCCGCAAAATGATAGGACAAATTGGAGCCTTAATGTAACGATTAAAAATAATAAAATGACTCCCCGAATGTAACTAAAAATCATAAAATGACTCCACGAATGTAAGTAAGTCATTTACGGTTGAAATGAGGTTTTAAGAATCTAATACAAGAGGAAAGTGACAAGGAAAAGGGGTCAAGCAAAAGCCAGAGGTCTAGGCTTCCCTAGCTTGGGCACAGAAGCTAACCTTTGATGAGGGGGACCGTGGACCGTGGTCCACACCAAGGCTCATGAAGGGGGCTAGTTGAGTTATCTTTGCCATGGAAAATTGCCACCAAAAATCCTAGCTACTTCCACAAGGACATGAGAGGGACCACGGCTCGTGGTTTTTACAAAGACTCGTGACCCTCGTGAAGATTCCTTGTGAATTTAAGCTAGAGGCGCCAAAAGTTATGTTTACTGCCACAACTTCACGGGAGGGACCACGACTCGTGGAGCCTTTGTTAAGATGGCATGGGGGAAGGTGGGCTTGTGCTCCTAATCGGAGCCACTTCCTCAACTTAATGTTTAGGACCACGAGTCGTGGTTCTCAAAATGGCTCATGAAGGTCCCTCGTGGTGCCTGGTGTGTGTGTGGTAACTTAATGGGAATTAAGTAATTATAATTATTCTTATAGTGGGTTCCNAGAATAGTAACTAAATAAATATAGATATGAGTTATGAAAATGCATATTTAATGCAAATAAAGGAGAAAAAATAATAAATAAATAAGTAAAATATAGTACAAACAATATAAGTGTTTAAACCTACAAAAAAAACTATCTAAAATCAATAAGTCAATGAGAAATTATGCCAAAAATAAAAGAGAAGTAATATGAAAATGGAATGAAGTGGAAAAGACTTAACTGCATTATCTATTTACCATAGTTATTATTGCCAATAATTATCATGAAACAATTTTGTTACATTGTTATCGAGATAATTAGATTTTTAGATTTTTAGTAGAAAAAGTAATTTATATTTTATTTAATGGTATTACTTGTAGTCACTAACTTTGTAGGGTTAATTTGGTATTTTAACTTTTTTTTAATTTTTTTTGTTCCCATTTTTAGTTAATATATAAATAAAGAATATAAAATACATAAGAGAATAATAATGAAATACATCTTAGTCGTGCATATAGTAAATCTCTTCTATAATGTTTATAATACGCACCATAATATAAATGTATCACCCCAGAAGTTTCAATTCAAAAGGAAAAGGAAACTGTAGATATTTTGTTATGAAGTAGGTTTTACGAGGATAACCTACGAACTGTAGGAACTTATACGATCTTTAGGAAAGGAGTTATAAACATAAAGATGAGTGTTTTTTGAATTTTGTGTTTTTGAAGTTCAAGCTACGCATGAACAGGACGAACCGTAGTAAGGTTGAGAAGTCATAGGTGGGTTCCGTAGGAAAGTTCCAATCTTAGTGAAATTTTAAACATAATATTAGATTTTTACGGATGGATTCCATTGTAAAGATTATATATGGCGTAGTATGGCATGGTTATATGAGGTGTATATGAATTGGTATCGTGCATTAGAGGTTATGATTAAAATGGTTGAACACTAAAAGGAAAAACTAAACCTTAGTTTAGGCAAAGAAGAAAACACCAACAAACATGTCTCGATTAATAAATGTCTTGGGTAGAACTTCTCCCATTTGAAATGATTAAATTATCTAATACCTTGGGGTAAGGATTGTAACTGTCTTGCTTACAATTATAGTGTGTACAGGATCTCAAAGTCACGAGGGGTCGTATGGCAACTTTTTGAAGTCGTGTGGAAAAAAAACTAGCAAAACTATGGCCGGGCAAAAGATACCAATGTTTCTCTAGTAATATTAGGATCAAATGTCTTGGATGTTTTCTCCAAATATATATAGTGTTTAGAAGGCCCATGACCTATCATATCAAATGCCTAAGAGTCTAGTATGCAATGCACAAAACCTCGTTTCCAACCGACATTGGAGTAAAAACTTATGAGGATTTTACTACAGCGGGGGCAAAATTTGGGTCGTGATCTGGGTCTGGTCAAAAATTTGGTATGTCATCTTACTTGAAGTTTTAAGTCATAAAAACATTTATTTTCACTCCCTAACCAAAAAAAAAGTTGAATAAAGGGTTCTAAGGGAGTTCTCTCATGAATAAGTTTAGTTTTTTAGTATTTCTACCATTTAAGATTGACCCCGTAGAAACGCAATCTCTACACGTTGCAATCGATTTCTCCTCCTATTAGCTGCCTTTGGAGCTAGTTTTTGAAGATATAAATTTGTATTTATTGGTGTTTCTTCAAGCTTTACACTTGGTTTTCTCATTTAATCATCTTGTGACTCTTTTATGATTGTTTTTATAAAGTTCTATAGATGTTTGGCCGAGTTTTGGCCATATAACAAATCTGCCAATTTATGGCCCATTATATAAAATGGCTTATAGGTGCGGACCAGTTGCGTATTTTATAATGTTTGCAAAGCTTATAAAGTAAGGAATAACTTTAGTGAAAAAACAATGGTCATTCGAATATTCATTGAATAGGTATGTTAAGGATAAGTTTTGTCCTTCATTTTAGCACCACTCTTAAGAAACTCCTGTAACATTCCATAAAATGTACTTGTCTAGTGAAGAGCCTATTAGGTTTTGAGAATATGTATTGAGGTACATAGGCATCCTAATGCCAAATATTGAGTAATATTGGGCATGTTAGAGTATATTGGCTTAAGGGTGTTAGCCAATTTTTATGTATTAACAAGTAACTTAAAATACAATTTGGTTCAAATGCCCCAATCCAAGCTTGTATAAAGTTGTACCTGCAATAATGACCCTAAACTAATAGCATTGATTCTTAGCACTTTAGGTATGAGGCATCCAAGTGTCAAGCCTAGGTACCATAGCACATGATCATTTAAAATGATCATGTAGATTAAGAAGTGCCAAAGGACATAGTGAGGGTCCTTGGACAATAAATTAGAAGCAACACATGTGCAAGCACATGTGCTAACCAGCCAAGAGACAAGCAACCAGGCCCAACCGAATTCGGTTAGGGCAACTAGGGGCAGACGCGCGAACGGATAAAGCCATGTGGGGCCTAGCTTCCTAAATAACTCTAGGATCTAACTAACTTACCTAACTAACTAACTAACCTAGGACTAATCAACAGTTAAACTGATAGTGCCCAAAATTCCTAAGACAGAACCGGGTGGACACTAGAGGGGTGGTAACAACTTAAGAAACACCCCACTCACCGCCACCCCCTCTCCCTTACCCCCCTAAAAATTCTCCCCAATCCTCTCCCACCCTTACCACCCCTTAACTCACACCCTTGAAATCCATGCACCCAGCCCTCACCCGCCCACTCCACAGGCTTCTCCCCTTAACCCACCACAACCCTACCCATCCTACAAACCCCACCCTAGTACCTCCCATACCTCAACACGCCACTCCTCCCACTCCGACAGCCACACAGACCCTCCCTTCCAACACCTCATAAAACCCACCAAAAACTCATCCATCCCCCTGCGGATTCCCCATCTACACTCACACCCACCCCCAACACAATTAGCCCTTCACTATCCTTCCCCAACAAAAATAAACACACCACCAAATACCACACCCACACCACCACCCACCACCAACCAACAAACTACCACCGTACCCAACCCCAACCCCTCCTTCTCCCTAACCAGCCTCAAACCCGCCCGGTTCCCATCCCACCAACCCCTCTCAACCCTTAACCTGCCAACAACCTCCATTCCTAACTAACCACTCATTCCCCCTCCTTCTTCCCCTCCACTCCCCTAATACCTAACGTAGGATAGCCAAGGGTTTGATTATGTACAACATGCATTAGGGATACTTTAATAAATTATCCTAGGTCAAACTAATTAATTGAAATTAGCAAACGTAGTAATATTTAATATTCAAGGTCAAAGTCGAAACCCTTAGGAAAATTTCAGATTTGGCAAAGTCAATTGTACTCGTATTCTTAGTTAATTTAAGAAGAGTGTTTTGTTAATTAGATAATTGATTTATTTATTAAGTACATTAGTCTAAGTTGAATTAGCAATATTCAGTTCCTAAGACTTAGACTCACATTTAATCATTCGAAAACCTACGACTGAAAAATAGTAAACAACGTAAGAAAAACCTTTGGCGATTTTAAGGTTGTCCCGAGGTTTTCGTGCAAAGTTCAAGGTGATCTTCGTAGATTCAATTCTACACTAAGGTATGGGTTATCTCTCTTGAATTCCTTTCCCCAATAGTCTTTTGAAATTTTTTGAATTCAAGAATACCGATACTAGGGTTGTTCCCACTGAATCGCATGTTCATTTCCCTAGTTCTCCCTATTTCCGATTCGTGTAGTATGTATAATGTAAATCTCGAGCATATTATTGGTATGAGGTTCTAACTGATCATTATGTATAGATTCTGTGATTTATTATATCGAATGAAACCTATATGTTAGATCCGTATGATTAGAGTATTTATTATGTGAGATTATAAATGTTGAATGCCTACTTGTGTCGAGAAGATGAAATTGTTATCATTGTTCATGAATTGTTCTTGTAGTTAATCAAAGGTCAAAAGTGGCTTGTTAACATGATGAGATGATTACTATTATAAGTATTCTGAAATAATTGGACTTGGCTTAGTGATAATATCATAGTTGTTTAGCCAATAAATTGTCCAACAAAAATTATTGCCAAAATGTAAAGTATACCAATTATAACTCAATGAACTATAACATAGTTGTGCCAAATAATTGGCACAAGCCCAAACAGACCTATCACACGAACTGGTCACATACAGTATTTGAATAAGTCCCTTATAACTTCCATAAAAGAATTGGGACAAGACGATCAATTATTATTTGAACAATATAAGGTGAGTAATGAAATAACTAAAAGCTTTGAGTTATCAAATTGACCTAATATAGAGTGTTAAAGGAAGTGAGACAAGTCTCGCTTCAATAAAGAATGGTACAAGACTATCAATTAATGTTGAACAAGATAAGGTGAGTAATGAAATAACTAAAAGCTATGAGTTATGAAATTGACCTAATATAGAGTGTTAAAGGAACTGAGACAAGTCTCACTTGCACCTAAACAATATGTCAAAGATACTCACATAAGAGGGTGTTAGAAATCGTGAGACAAGTCCTATTCAACCATAATTATAAGTGTAAGACTTAAGTTAACCATTTCATCAAGTAAAGAATAAGGGATGACAATTCATCCATTGACAAGCATACTTATACTAAGAGCAAGCTTCAATAATGCATTGGTCAACTCTAAAAGATGTAAAGTATAAGAAATTGAGTAAGCACCGATGACTAGCAATGAGCTTGTGCAAGAACATTGGAAGCCATTATGAGATGAGGGATACCACCAGGTGGATAAGAGTCTCTGAAATCCTAGTATTTGAATTATTTTGCCTATCATAGGTACTAGCCGTTGGATTCGACCTAGAGTTCTAGGGTAGTAATTCAGTTTCACTCTGGCCGGTGCAACCACACCTTTCAGTGTGGGGAAGACAGGAAATTTCATGTTTAGTTCTCATGATCTATGTCGGTTAAATGCTCCTGATTTGGTTTCACTTTAACTGGTCAATCACCTCTTTTCAGTGTTGGGAAGACACTGGATTTCATGTTAACACACATGATCTAGGTTCACTTTAATTGGTGAACCACCTCTTTTCTGTGTGGGGAAGATTCTTTATGTTATGTTAGTTCACATGATCTAAGTCAGTTAAATGCTAAATATTTCTTAAGAAAATAAGAATGAAAGAAAAAAAATTATGGGAACTAAATAAACATAATGATCAAACAATGGGCATAGTCAATAAAGATTGTCTTATAAGAGAAAAAACATAATAACTCATGAATTGGAGTATGAATATATGACCTCTTTTTATATTATGCAAATGATCAAAAATGGAATAGCTAATAAAGAGATTGGCTATAAGACTTCATGTCCTAATTAACAAGATGGATAAGAATAACTTGTGGTGCTAAAGGAGTAGTCAAATCATTTTCCTTAGTCTTTGGATACTATTGATTCATTGTGTTATGGGACTCCAATAATCATTGCATTGTAAGATAAACATAGGATCAAAGGAAGATCATGGGTACTACACAACAACAACAAGCAAAACAAGACTAAAAAGAAACTAAAATGCATAGGAAGAGCTCTCGGGTTAAGGGGGAGCAAAAATATAAATTTTTTCTCGAGTTGTTCTAAAATTATGATCATGATTCCAAGGTCTTATGTTGATATAGAAAATTATTTTTGTTCTATAAATGCATGAAAACATGTCATGTTCATAGCATGAATCACAAAGAACGAATTAGGAAAGTATAGTGACTTCACTTTAAAGAAACGACATGTTGATATAGGAAGATCTTTCCTTGATAATGCATAGTCCTTATGTGTTTATGTGCATACACCCATACGTAGTACAAGTGTGTACTAACCCATATACTATTACTATTTTTATAGGCAAAGGTCTGAGAGAAGATTGAAGATTTATTGAAGCGGTTTGGATTAGCGATCTCCAGACTTTGTTAGGTCCTCTAGAGTTTAAGGATGCCTACGTTAATTATTCTATCTTTAGTATATTAGACAAGTTTATGTTGTCACTAGATTTTTATTTCAAACATCATTTCAAGCGTTTCTATTAAGGTCGTTTTGGCAAAATATTATTAATATTATGATTCCTTATTTCAATTGTTTACTCAATTGATAGATTGTTGTTTAGTTTGAGCTTATTATTATATCACTCTTATGAAGTAATTATATGAAGTCTAAGTAGACTTCAATAAGTATTAAAAAGTTCTAAATTTTTTGCAAATTTAGTTGTATGATTGTGATGAAAGCTAAGAAGAGACTTGTCCGCGACCTATGAAAGGTTAACGACGCTGGTCTCATCTGGGTCTAGATTCTGGGTGTGACAACTCCTAAAACCCTGAATGTCATATTTTTTTATTCTCTTTCTAGAAACACTTTCTATGAAAGGCATTGAGATTTTAGTTAAATTATTTCAATGAATCTGTTATTTTGATATTCCACACGTTCCGAGAAAAAGATTATTTAACATCTACATGTCATTTCATCCATTTCCTTGATTGTATATTTGCAAGAATAAATTCTTACTTTTCTTGTGGTGATTTGACTTAGAATATTACATGAAACCCTTATTACTAGTGATCAACCCTCTTTTCCCACTAAAGTTATCATGAAAAATCGTTAAAGTAATTCACGATCTTCAAAACACTCAAATATAACTTAAATATGTAATATTAAAACATTCATTGTAAGTAGTAACTGCTTTTACAAAATTATTCTAGGAACTAAGTAAATCACACCCAAAATGTTATGGATTTATGCAAGGCTAGGTTATTTCTAAAATTCGAACGTGAAGGTTTTCAAGCTATATGAAGAAACATATGAGTTCGAAAGTTTGACATGCATAGGATGGATTAAGGCTTATGCAGAGAAAAGATTACATGAGGACAACTATTGAGAACACGAAACGGTAACCATATATGTGTAGGAGCAATGACATGACATTGCTACACATTCTATCCTGAGCCATAATCACAGAGGGTATGGGGTCTATTGCCTAAATTTTATACGTATGAGACAACGATGGTCACATGTTGGTGAATATGATGCTGATTATCTACTAGGAAGCACCACTATTTATAGCATTTGGTTTATATGTCACACATTTGAATCTATATATATGTTTTCATGACATAAGATCATATGAGCATACCATGAATATTTAAAAAGTAGGAGGCCAAATGTCATCCATGGAGATCATTTAAGTTTCAGTTTCAATTTTAGGGGTTACTCTATTACCCTTTTGTGGTAACAGTTTGTAATTCTTTTCCACTTTACATACAAGTACATTATTATTTGTACTTACATCACATTGCCTAGGGATGTTGCTTTTTGTATCATTCGAGCAGTTTTTGTCATGGATTCTAATTGACCCACCCGCAGTACTCTTTTAGCCGTAGAAATTGGTAAGATCCTCTGATCTGAAGCATACAGAGGAGGAACTTTAATTTTTGTTTGTACATTTTGTGTAATGTTACGGACTTGTCTGGAAAGTGCTTATGTCACTCATAGAGTCTATTATGGACACAATATTTTAGGTTTTCTTTTCTAAGTTTAAATGTCCAACCCATAGACTTGAAATGTATATATGTGTGTGTGTAAGTAGATATGCCTTCGGTTGTGGCATCGTCGAATTGCTAGTACATCTCTATTTTTATCGCTTGAGTACCACCGTTTTTTGTGTTTTATTATCATTTAGGTCATAAACTTCAAGGTCCAGGCTTCACTATTCAGAGGATGTGTTGCCCCAATCTTTTTGTCTCACAATTTTGTTAGTTATATTATTTGAAGGTAATCGATCAATCACAATAGGTATGAGGTAAGGTACGCCAATTTTTGGGGGTGGACCGGGTGCATCTATCAACTGTATTAAGGTCTCGTTGAGAGTGAAGTGAATTTTGAATTTCGGATGTTGATTCTATTGTTGACCAATATAGACAGTGGGAATTTCTATGCACGATAGGTCCAAACGGAAGGAACCCTGTAATAGTTATTTTTAAGGGTATTTGGGTCTTTTACTATGTATTGAATGCATATACTATGTCTTTTACCCTATTTGTAGGTCCTATAACTACCCTTCTATCCCTAAAACTACCCCATCTCTCTTATTCACTCAAATGATCAATTCACATCAACATTCGTCTTCCTCAAGTCTCTCTCAAGTTCAAGGATGAAGAAGCTTGGGTTTCCAAATCAACTATTCATTTTCATCATTTCTTTTGGGATTGGGATCCTAAGTTAGTATGTTTATCAATGAGTTTCATTCACCCATTGAGCGCCAAAGGTTTCGCAATTCTCCAAGTGGAGTTTCATTAATTTTATTACGTTTTCATTCAGGTTTTCATGAGTTCTAATTGTGTTTATTCATTGTTTGATTTTTATTGTATTGTGATATTTTTTTATTCAATTACACGATTTCCAATTGATATCACATGAACCTATACAATGATCATGATTTTTTTTACTATGAACATTTAAAGACATGAATTTATGAAAAAACTGAGATATAGTATTTATTGAACATAATTGTAACATAATTATAAGTTACCGATGATAGAAGAAAAATAAATTTATGGCAGTTCAATACAAGAAAATGGATATCTGGCATCCTGAAATTTACTTCTCTTTTATGATGGGTAACATATAATTGTGGGGCAGCCTGAAATTTACTTTTCTTGTATAAGTGTAACTTATAATTATCTTACAGTTAATTTCGAATAATCATTATTTTTTTCATTATATTATCTTTGAAAGATCATAGTAAAAAATCATGATCAATGTATGGGTTCATGTGATATCAATTGGAAATCATATAATTGAATAAAAACCTTCATAAAAAGATCAAAATCAAACAATGAATCAACACAATTAGAACTCATGAGGAATTAAATGAAAACTTAATCAAATTGATCAAACTGAACTTGGAGAACTGTGAAGCATTTGGGGTTCGATGGCTGAATGAAACTCATTGATGACACGCTACATACATTGAGGATCCAATCCTAAAAGAAATGAAGAAAAAAGAGAGTTGATTTGGAAAACTAACTTTTTCTTCCTTGAACTTGAGAGGCGTGATATAAAAATAAGGGGTGTTAAAAATAGTAAGAGAAGAAAAGCCCCCCCCCCCCCCCCCCCCTTCATGGTTATCTTCTTTGGTAACTTTCTTTTTCAAATGAAAGAGGGGGTTGGTATTAAATAGATGGAGAAATGAAGATAAGCAAACCCCCTCGTTCATGAAAATTTTTAAGAGAGTTAGTAACATGCAAAAAAAACACTTGTCTTCCCCCAATGTGGCCCACTGAAGATACTAATGATTTTTTATTTTTTGACTCCTCTTCCCTCGAGAAATTGACTGAAATAGAATAACCCATTGATCCTTAGAGGGGCCTATGTTTTTCAGTAATTGAATAAATGTAAGAATGGTAGACCTATCAAAGGTGAAGCAAGAGTGCCCAGGGATCCCAAGGTTAGGAGCCCCGGAACGAGGCGTGCGCTTAATGTCCCATTAGGTAGCAACTCATTTTATTATAATCATGAAGACCCAAGATTAAAAAGTAAATTGTCCCGCAAACATAAAATTCAAACATCTAATCTATAAATTAAATAAAAGATAGTAATTAAAAATAAATTCAATCAAAATCAAACTAAATCTTAATCCTACAATAAATTAACTTATGTGGTTGAATATGTTGTGATTATGCAGAGCTTGACAGAGGGTGAGAGGATCAAAAGATTGATATAACTTTTACTGTAAATCGAGGTTTATGAAAAACTCACCAGATTTTTTGATAAATTATTTACATGAAACATGTATCCATGATAGCTCATGGATAGCTATACAAATTTACGCAAGGTTTATTTGATAGAGATAACAAAACTCCATAAATCATAAAAGTAAGTGATTATTCATGTTTGATTTTCTTAAATTTATAATGTTATGCTAGAACAAAGAGTAAATTGTCTGTGGATTTACGTAGAGGAGGGTGGAAGGAAAAAATATTCAAACTTTAAATTGATTTTTTGTCGACGATTGAGGCAGGCCATAGTGGTGGTAGGCCATAGTGGTGGTTATTAGGAATACAAGGGGGAGAAGAAAAATTAAAAGATATTATGGAAAAAAAACAATTTTTTTGAAGTCTGTGTATTCGAATAGGGTCAATGAGAGCAACTGTATTAGTAAATAATGAATTATAGATATTAAATATGATCTATAGTTATTGGTCGGGTTTGAAATTGATTGTTCTGTCAAAATTTGATTAAAATTAACCCAATTTAATAAATATTGGATGAGTCATTTTGGCCAATTGAATTTTCACCTAGAAAAATAAAACAAGAAATTCTTTAAAACAACCCCTCCTCAATACTAGAAAATCACCTTTACTAATCACATTTTAGGGAGGGTACACCTTTAAATACGGTAAATATTAGTTGTTCACAACATGTCCCTCTTTGATTGGAATAATGAATAGTTTTTCAGTCATAGAAAATGCAAAATGACTATTTTTTTATTTTTTAAAACTCCATTGAAAGAAATTGTGAAAAATATGACATAAGCTAGCTTTTGAGATTGCCTACTTATCCTTCGCTAGAAAGAAACTACATCAGTGTAATTCGTGAAAATTCGATAGCAGAACTATCGATCATAGTGGTTGAAAAGTTGTTAGTTGTTGTTTTTCACCATCTACTATTTATAATTAACATATGAAAAAATACCTAGAGAATCATGCTACACTACTTTTAAGGATTTACGACATCCTTAGTTTATGTGTCTTCTTAGGGTTGTGTGTTGCTCCTTAACTTGCTTTGTGCGTCAATCTTAAGATTTATCTTGATGCTCTCTTGGCATACTGAGTATTTTTTTCAAGTGCATGTGTTTGACTTGAGTTTGAGATAGAAACTAAAAACATCATGTTACCAAATGAAAACTCCAAACAAGTTGTGGTTTTTATAGGAAAAGAAATGATATGAGAATCTCAAACTAGGACATATAACCATAGGAAGAAAAGGGTGAATGAGGCATATTTCCCATAGAGTTTAAAATGGGAAATTGTCCTTGTCGATAGACATAAGATTGGGGCGTATTACCCAAAGTATTAATATGATGTGTATTGGACATGATGGAAACCAGAACGTTTGTATTCACACCAAGATCCCATTCATATGGTGCTGTACTGCTATTAAGGAATACAAGGACAGGTGTGATTATAAGGAATGCCACGGTGTTCATTTAAATGATATATAAAAGACTGGCTGCTTGATTACATATCCCCCCCCATTTTTACCCCCCCCCACAAGACTAGGAGAGGTTTCCTAATGATGGAATAAGACTGGATGTATTAATACTCCCAACTTTTCGAATTGAGCTGCAAAAAATACAAACCCCTAGCATGGGATGAAACCCAAAAAATGTTGTGAAAACTGTTTGAGAAACATTTTTGTAAGTTTAATACTTGTGAATGTAATAATGCATTTTCCTATATGTCAAGGACAAACGGATCGCGACTGGCACCACACTTATCCTCCTATTGTGAGCGAAACAACAAATCTAACCCACATTACCTTTCAATGTCCCAATATCAATCAGAAAGTAATGAGGAAGACGTAGCTCATTAATAAAAACCCAATTCAAAACTTTAAAATTCAACATCTATTATTATCCCCAAATTCTGGAAGTCATCACCACAAACCATCCTATGATAAAATACAACACTAACGAGTATTACTTAAAAAGCTAAAATAACAAAAGCTAGTCCATGCGGAACTTAAGCATCAAGACTGACGGAAGAAGATCCATTCCCACAGCTAGAAGCGTTAGCTCACCTGAAATCACCGAGTTGTAATGCAGACTGGCTAGAGTTGCGGTTGAGTTGAAGAGGAGGTATGTTTGTGCACTCACAAATAACAACGAAGAAAACATAAAAGTAGGGGTCAGTCAACAAAACACACGTACTGAGTAGGTTATTAATCGGGCAATCAAAATAGAAAAGCAATTAATCGCACGATAACATAATAAATCAACTAATATCTTAAAGGTGATAGAACAAGTATAAACAGCATTTATAAGTACCGCCAAGTCCATACATGAGGACCCGCCCGCATACCCATACTCATTCGGAATTAGCCGTTAATTAGATTGGTATATAAACCGCTTCAAGATTCATTATCTTTTATTCCTCTTGTGTCGGTACGTGACAATACGCTCCCCTCAATACCGATGTGTCGGTACCGCTGAACTCCGATCCCCTTTACTATGTGTGGAAAGTGGACACCGATCCCCTAATTCTAAGTGCCGGTTCGTGACACCCGATCCCCTAAATCGACGTGTCGGTTAGTGACAACCGATACCCTAATTGTACGTGTCGTTCGTGACACCCGATCCCCTAATTCACGGGCGGTTCGTGACACCGATCCCCCTAATCTCATTCTTATCAATTCATTAGTCTTCTCTCTTACCCAAGGACTCATCAACTCAATGACCGGTGAGTTCATAAAGCATTTTCTTTATACCAAGGCATCATCATTAACAAGGATTTGTTTTTTTTATCAAGATTTGGGATTCAATAGCTTCATCATGCTTGTTTCCAGCACAATCCACAATATAAATCAAATCATGCATGCACACAATAAGAATATAGAAGACTTTCTAAATACTACCCAACAATATACAGTCGCTCTAAGAGTTTACTACGAATAGCAATAAAAACATACCTACGTCACCGAAGATTGCGCCCATCAACAAAGCTATTTCTCAAAAATCCTTGCTATCCCCCTTTTCGTTCTCTCTCTCTCTCAATCGTCTCCCTCTCTTTCTGCTTCTTTTTCTTTTATTATTCAACCCTCTCTTTTACCCTAATTAGCATATAATAACAGATAAAAGATGCAATAACACCCCACTAATTAACTAGGTTACATCTTTTAAACCCCCAAGTAATTAGACTTATTAACATTAACCCACCAACTTTATAATTTAAGCAGGAAAAATAGTCCCACAAAAAGCCCCTGAAAGTAATTACCACCGAGAAATCAGACCCATCCTGGGATTACGAGCCTGTGACGGGCCCGTCGCCCTGCCTGCGACGGTCCGTCCGGCCTTTTGCTCAGTCAACAGAGTTCAGAAACTTGATTCTAGCCCCACTGACAGGCCCCTGTGATGGTACCGTAGTGGCCCGGACCCGTTGGTCCCTCCCCCATCGCCATTCCGGCCCCCCGTGAGTTCAGAGAGGTCGATTCAGTACCCAAATTTCACTATTATAAGGTTTTGGAACGAGGACTCCCTCGACGGTTCCGTGGCCCCTGACGGTTCGTCCGTGTGTCGGGATCCGTCCGTCTCAGCAGTTTTCCAGAAAGAAAGAAATAAAATCTGCTGCTCACAAAACGACCTAAACAGGTCGTGTTACAATACGATTACAATTACCCATCGTTCGTCCACGACAGGATCACGAGAAGAGAAAAAACAACCAAAGTGAAAAGGAGTACTTGAATCTGTAAACAGGTTGGGTATCTTTCTTGCCATATAAGCCTCCTTCTCCAAAGCCTGGATCTTCAACTCGGTCGAATTCTTTCCAGTGCACTTAAAGGATGCATCTCCATCGAATCTCAACTTGCGGGACCCCCTTCATACTAAACCCATGGCAACAGGTCCTCCTCATTAAGGACAAGTTCCCTCAAGCGAACTGAATCCAAAACTAATGTGTAGTTTCATCCCCATGGTATCTTTTAAGCATAGACAAATGAAATACGTGGTGCACTCTGACTGACCCTGGAGGCAAGGCTAACTCATAGCCCCTCCCCTACTCGCCTTAAGTAATTCAAATGAACCCCAATATACCTCGGGCCTTAGCTTACCTCTTGTAAAAAATTGCATCACACCCTTCATGGGTGAAACCTTCAGCAAAACTTGCTCAACCTTCATGAACTCCACGTCCCTAACATTCCCGATCTGCATACTCCTTTGCCTACTTTGAGCGCTTAAAAGCTTTTCGTGAATAGATTTCACTTCCTAACCAAGAATCACTCAAAAGGTCAGTACCCCAAGGTCCTAACCTCGAAGCACTCAAACCAACCAATGGGAGACCTACATTCCTCCCATAACTGCCTTCGAAAAAAGGGGCCATATCAATACTGGAGCTGATAGCTATTATTGTTTGAAAATCCAGCTAAGGGTACTAAGGGCCCTAAGAAGTTATCCCAAGACCAACGAATTATTCAAACATGCTCGAAGCAGGTCTCTTCCAATATGAATCGTTCGCCAGACTGTCAACTCCCCCGGCTCTGGGCCCCGTGGAAATGCCCCCCACCCAGTACTAAGGTCCAACTAGTACCAATCTACGCGTGCCCCAATGCTTCTCCAAAACTAGAAGTAAACTGCTTACTCTATCGGATATGATGGAAACCGTGGAATCCCCATGCAACCCCCCCCCCCCCCCTGAACAATTTCTCGAGATGTAGAGTCTGGGCTAACTTCTCTGCATTGTAAGTACACCTTGAACAGGCAATGAAAATGAGCAGGAATTAGTTTAATCCCGGTCCACAAGTCACCCAAAACGAGTCAAACTTGCCCAATGTCTTTGGAACCGACACACCACGAAATCCAATTGCCCAATTCTCTCACACATCTCCAGTCAGGAATAGGCATTCTCTGAAGTTTCACCGGGCCTCTAGTGTTATACTTACTTGTTGACAATTGACAACTTTGGCAACAAAGCAACAACCGTCGTCGCGCTTAACTTCCTACCTCCAACAAAAATGTTGCCGTAGGTCACAGTACACTCTTGGTTCCCCTTGCCAGGATGTGCAGAAATACCTCAGAACATGAGCCTCTGTCAAGACATAGTGGGGAGCAAACAGAGCAAGAACCCCTAAAACCGGCGGGAACCAAACCGAAAACAGAAACCAGGAAGGACGAAACACAGGAAGAATAACCCCCCTCCGCCACCCCCACACTCAAGCCACCCCCCCCCCCCCCCCCCCCCCCCCCCCCCCCCCCCACCCCCCCCCCCCCCCCCGCCTCCCCTTCCACTCCCCCCCCCTCCCCCCCCCCCTCCCCACCCCCCCCCCCCCCCCCCCCCCCCCCCCCCCCCTCCTCCCCCCTACCCCCCCCGCCCCCCCCCCCCCCCCCCCCCCGCCCCCCCCCCCCCCCCACCCCCCCCCCCCCCACACCCCCCGCCCTCCCCCCCCCCCCCCCCCCCCCCCCGCCCGCACCCCCCACACCCCCCCCTCCCCCCCCCCCCCCCCCCCCCCCTCCCCCCCCCCCCCCCCCCCGCTCGCCTGCCCGCCCCCCCATCTGCCCCGGCTCCCCCCCCACAGTCTCCCAAACCCTGCCCCCCACACCCCCCACACCCACCCCCCCAACACACCCCAATACCCGCCCCCCCCCGCGGCCCGACCCCTCCCCCCCCCCCCCCTCCTCCCCCCCCCCCCCCCCCATTATTGCTTCTTAGCCTATCCTCGCCAAAAAAAAAACCTGATTCGGATTTCGTCTAGTTTTGTCATCAAACTGTTTCCCTTGAGTTTTGTCAAGAAAGAGATCTACGCCTCCCACACCTGGCCACAATCCTCCCTTCTCATTCCTTTCTTCTAACTCAGAAAGTCATCCAGCCAGAGCTGAACCCTCTCTAGCCACGGGCGTCTAGAAATTTGTTAAGGGGCCCCCCCCCCCCCCCCCCCCCCCCCCCCCCCCCCCCCTACCCAACTACCCACCTTGCGGGGATCCCGGCTTTTCCTACTTAAGGCGTCTGCCACAACAATTAGCCTCTTCCCGGGATGATAACAAAATCACCCGGTAACATCATAATCATTCAAGTACGTTCCACATACCACCATTTCTGCTCTCAAATTCACATCTTTCTAAGTCTAATAACAGACAACTGTAGGCTACGATGTCCGTTTAGTAGGACTTCACACTAACCTTCCATAGAGATAGTGTCTCCATTGCCTGTAATGTAAACACCACGCACCCGCCAACTTAAAACGGGGTCGGGATAATACGTTTCATCACCTTTAGTTGCTCGAGATAACACTTACATTATTTCTTGCATTAGCAACTTCACCCAAACCAGAATACAGATGCATCACAAAAACAATGAAAGTTCTTACACCTCTATGGCAACGTAAAGGATAGGTGCGGTAGCCAACAACCCGCGTAGTGAGTTATGAAAGCTTTCCTCACATTCATCGCATACAAACTCGGAACATCCTTCTACTAGTCAAGTCTGTCAATTGGGAAGCATTACCGAGAGATCCCTAACAACTGACGATAGTAATGGCTACTAAAACCACAAAGTTCTTATTTCTGACACATAGTAGGTCTAACAAATTCTCATCTTCGATCTTAGAGGGATCACTCATCACCCAAATCCTTAGAAACACCACGTGCCCCACAGCAAAGAAACTGAAATCTAGCCAAACTCACACTTGGAGAATTTGGCATTAAGATTTTATCCATCACATTTCAAACACAAACTCTCAAATGCTCCTCATGTTCCTTCTTACATTGAGTATATCAGTAATCATCAATTAAATATGATCACAAAAATATCCAGCCTATGGCTATAAAAAATCCCGCCTTTATCACCAGCCTCATGAAAGCCAGAGGGGAATTTGTTAGTCCAAAGGACAGTACCCCAAAGAATTCTAATGCCACCTGGTCGAAAAAGCCCCAGTTCTTGGGCACATCTTACTGCCCGTATTTCAATTCGATCCGATAACCAGACCTCAAAGTCACTCTTAGAGAAGACACAGCACTTGTAACTGATCGAACAAAATCATCTAATGCGAGGAAGGACCCCCGGATACCGCTTCTTAACAGGTACCTTTATGTAGTGCGGTGGTGCCCCCGGTCACCCATATTCTCGCACATCCGAAGACTCCACAATCTTTCTATCTCACAAAAAAAATCAGGAGCACCCCAAGGGGATGACTTGGTTCTATGAAAACCTCTTTGCGCAACAACTCTTGAATTGGACCTTTAACCTACTCTCTAACTCAGCGGGAGCATTCTATAACCGGCGGGTATTATAGAAGACAATGGGGAGAGTACTTGGTTCAAGATACCCGATAGATGCACGAAGTCATATCTCCCTATACTGCGTCCCGCCCACTACCAGGAAGGTATGCAGGAGGGAAAAACAAATCTAATAAAATCGGCAGACTATCGAAACCGACTCAATGAAGTACTGGGTAGTATCATCCCGGAGTGTGCCCCTGTGCCCAAGAAAGCCCGAACAACCCTTACTAACCATTCTCTTAGCACCGACGAAGAAAGGAGACGATATGACTCGGATTGGAAGTTGTACACCCTCTCCCCTACACTAACGGACATGTCCCAGCGCTTGGCTACACGTCACAGTTGTGCCACTTACCCCAATCCAAGCATTGCAAAATTTGCGAGAAAACCGCCACGTCCATACCCCAGAACTTAACATCCCGACAACCAACCATTTTCTAAGATATACACCAAGCCTTACATGCCGTATTGCTCCCCCCAAAAGTCACAAAACAAGACTATATACTTTTTCAACTATCACAGACCACCCACCGGGGTAGATGGGGTAGAAACCAGAATAGCATTGTCACCCCCCCAGCAATACACACAAGGGTACCTTAATTAAGACCATAGACCCAATGAGGAAGATACATAGGAAAATGTGGATCCAGGATCAAACAATACAGAAGCCATTGCCCAACCTCACAGAACCGGAAGATTACCTGTGATGACCAAGATAAGATCGTCTCCGCCTACAGATAGCCAGGGAAAGCCGTAACCCCAATCCCCGGCCCCCCCCCCCCACTTGCTTGTCGTCCGTCGCCCCACCCTACAATGTTGTGTTGAGTGGGGCTACAGTCCCCTTCCCTCACCAGGCCGTTTTTTGGTGACCACCATTACATCGGCCACCCACGCCCTCACCGAATAACGCCCGGCCTCCCCACGACCATGACCACCTCCCTCCTGCTCCTAGCTATTGGGCGGGGTTCTTAAATTGGTTGTGTTACAATTTTTCTAATATGTACCGTCTCCAACCAATCCAAACACTCTCTGCGACCGTCGGGGCATAGGTCGCTAGAGAAGTGTGACGGTTGACGCCCCCGCCAGGTTACCCAACTAAAGTATGTCGCCCCCCTGTTAGTGAGGATGATATCTTGCGCTCCCGCGCAATGAGTTCCAAACTCCTGAACCCTGTCCTCTGGAGCTAAGAACCATTCAAACTCACCTCTTTACGAAACTTTCTCAATGGTGAAGTTCATCTGGCTGCATCCCTATACCTCCATCACGAAGTCTACAACTTCTTGACAAAGATTTCGCCTGTGGCGCTACCAATTGTAAACGCTGAAATTCGGCAACTCTGATCATAAAAATTACAAACTGGCGAATCGGCTCTTGTGGACCTGCAAACTAGTTGCCCCGGTGTGGCCATAAAGTGGATAACCCGCACGAAATTCTAGCTCAATATGGAACCGAAATTCCCTACATTGCCGCCTCACCCGTCTTCAAAAACTCACACCTTTTTCCGATTCCCTCAAAGTACGGGGGCCCCGGCCGCACCCCCCCTAGGGGATTTATACTTCTCCCTAAACAGATAGAAAATTCGTATTGACCAAGTACTAGGACCGTGGCCCAGCATTTGTTCGGCCTGCCCGCCAAACTCAAACATGTGACCGCCACCAATTTGGGTTCCCTTGAAACTGATTAAGTCAACAAAATCAACACCAAAACCGTTCTACTATACCCATCTGTGTAGTAGCTCACTGAAAGTCAACCAGGAAAATCTAATAAGCATCCTCCAGATTTCAGCACCTGAAGACTGCGAGGTTTTCATTTCAAGAACTTACTGAAAAGTTACTGCTGATCGTTCTGTAATTATAGGCTGCCTTGTCGGCTCCCCACCCCGTCGGAAAAGGAAACTGCGTTATTTCCAATGAGGAACTCCATGCGCGGGGGGAGCCATAGTAGCCGCCACCAGTTTTACCGCCGGAACCGAGGTGCGGTGAGGGAAAACAATGGACGGCTGTTTGACCTGATCCCCACCGCCATAACCCGCATAAGCACTCAATTGCAAGAACTCCTGATTGATCATTTCCCTGGGGTAGGTTGGGGTCCTTGCCCCCCCCCCTCACCTCCCCCCCCCCCACGGTGGCAATTCATCATTATGTACAATTGTTCATTCTCCCCCATCATCTCCTTCCTGCAGTATAAATTCCTCATCGTTGGCTAAGAGGGAAAAAGATAGGTAGCAGTGCCGTTCCTCTTCCTCTAGAGGACGTCCTCCCACGACCTCTTCCGCGACCTCTTGCCACTGCTCCTTTATGATGCTCAACAGTCTATCCCGTGGCGGCTCAGATTGCATATCTCTGTCTTGCCAATGTTTGACGGCGCGCCCCGCCCGCTCCTTGTTGCTCCCCTCTAGTTCTAAACAATCCCTCCCCGCAAAATAGAGTGAGAGGGTCAGATACAAATTTGTATCACACGAGATACCAATTGGATCCACGTAATAGCACGACAGAAGAAGAAAGAATGAATTTTCCTAAAGTCTATAACCCTCTTCAAAGAAAAGTAAAGGCGTCCCACCTACGTTCTTTAAGACTACTAGGACCTGTGCTTGTGTGATGAGACCACGAAACCCTAAGGCTTGATACCAAGTTTTCAGACCCAAATCGGATCGCGCTGGCACCAAACTTGATCCTCCTATGTGAGCGAACCAACCAATCTAAACCTTAACATTTCCAGTAATATCAATAGAAAGTTAGTAATGCGAAGGGACTTAAGATCATAATAAAAACCAAATCTATTATATTCCAAAATCTGGAAGTACACACCACAAGAACATCTATGATCAAATTACTAAACTAAGCAGCGCTAGTAGTAAAAAGCTAAAATAACAAAAGTAGTCCATGCCGGAACTTCAAGGAATCAACGGACATGAGGAAGAAGATCAGTCCAAGCTAGAAGCGTTAGCCACCCTGAAATCCGGTAATGAAGACTGGCTAGATGAGTTGCTGGTTGAGTTGAAGAACGAGGTCCCTGTTTGCGGCATCCACCAAATACCAACGAAGAAAAAACCTAAAAGTAGGGGGTCAGTACACCAAGTAACTGCCAGTAGGTACACTCGGCCAACCTTCACAATAGAAAGCAATATATCTAGATACAATTAATAAAATAACCTAATATTTCTTTAACAGGTGATACGAACAAGTATAAACATATTTATAATGTACCACAAGTGTCTATCTACACATGCATCTGGACTGTCAACCGCCTCAACACTTTTATTTATATCAGTTCGGGAATGAGGTTAACTTTTAGATTGAGTATTATTTACACACACACACATTAAGACTTCGTTATCTTTATTCCTCCTGTGTCCCGCGTACCCGATGAATTCGCTCCCCGTTCACTACTACTTGGCCCTCGTCGGTACGTCGACACTACTGTGCATCCCTCTCTACCTATCCTGTGTCGAACGTGACACCTCTACGACCTCCGGCCCCGCAATTCTATCGTGCGGTTCGGACACCCGCATCATTTCAAGAAATCTACGTGTCTTTCTTGTTCTGATTTTCACCCGATCACCTAAATATAACGTTTTGTCGTGTTAGTGCCGCCGACACCCGAATCCCCTAATTCTACATGTCGGTTCGTGACACCCGAATCCCCTAATTCTACGTGTCGATTCGTGACACCCGATCCCCTAATTCTATCTTATCAATAATCAAAGTTCCTTTTCTCTACCCCAAGGCATAATCATCTCATTTACTGTTAGCCCTTCATCAAGCTTCTTTTATACCAAGGAAATATCATTAACAAGAGACTTTGGTTTGTTTATCAAGATTTTGGGATTCAATAGCTCATCATGCTTGTTTCATCACAATCATATATCTAAAATCACATCATGATGCACACAATTAAGATATTAGAAGACTTTATAGACTACAACCACATATCATTAGCTTAGTTAAGAGTTTACTAAGAATAGCATAAAACATAACCTACCTCCCACGAAGGAATTGCGACAACAAGCTTATCTTTTCAAAATCCTTGCCTTCTTATCCCCTATTGTTTCTCTCTCTCTCTAATCGTTCTCCCTTCTTGCTGTTCTGTTCTTTTCTTATTCAAAACCATCTTTCTTTGGACCCTAATTAGCATATAATTAAGTATGAAAAGATGGCAATAATAACCACTAATTAACTTAAGGTTACTCTTTTAACCCCCAAGTAATTTAGACGTATAACATTAACCCCCCACACTTTATAATTAAAGCAGGCAATAGTCCAAAATGCCCCCTGGTTAAATATTAAAAAGAAATCAGACCCCGCCTGGGTTAAGCAGCCTCTTGTGACGGGCCGTCGTGCTTGCGACGGAGTCCGTACCTGCTGCCCTCGTAACAGAGTTCAGAAACTTGATGCTAGTGAATGCCTGTGACGTCCGTCGTGGCCCGAGTTTGTCCTGACATTCCGTCGTGAGCTTAGAGAAGGAGATTAATATCTAGTACCCAAATTTTCATATTCTAAGTGTTTTGGAATTGAGGACTCCCTCGACGGCCGTCGTGCCCCATTGACGGTCCGTCGTGGGACCGTCGGTCCAACCAGTTTTTCCAGGAAAAGGAAAAAATAAAATGCTGTGTCCAAAACCGATAAACAGGCGTTACATTTTATTCATCTAGCTTGTTGTAGCAATAAAGAGAAATTTTTAGCTTAAAACTTGTGAGCACGTTCTTTCTCTGGCCCCCACGTCTGAGTTTTTTTGATTAATCATCAGACAAATACGTTCATACACAAACCGTTTGTATATTCTTAGTGTTACAAATATCCTTTCGGGTAAATCAAGTTTAACAACCCCTCACTTCCTTCCTCTATAATTTAATACAGCCAGTCCTTCGAGGCTTCTGGTCACATTTTTAATTTCACCTCCGGTGCAATTCTGAGTTAATATTGGGATCAATGATTTCCACTTTTGAAATTATGTTTCAAATTGATTTAAGGTTTTATCGTAATCCTTCACACAATTTTTTTGTGGAAAGATCCCAAGTGTGTTTATTCCATGACCAATGCCATATCGACCTAGTTACTAAACTTTCACTTTTGGACAAACTGTCGTGAGCTTTGCAACCCTTTTGTTGTTCTTTGAAAAAAGATTATGTCGAAAAGGACTGACAAATGCTCAATTTGAGAATATTAAAAGATTAAATTAAGACACACTATACAACAATGGGTATTCCTTTTGAATAATAAAAGAAAGAACTTATATAGAGGCAATGGCTTGGAATGAACCAATGCGATGCACCTTGTGTTTGAGTATTGATAGGTTTATTATCTATGTCTCAAAGTTGTGAACCATGAGTGAATTGAAATGATTATGATCAGTACGCATTCATGTCGAGGGGTTGACAAGCGGTGCTCCTTCCGGTTTCCCTCAAATTACCAATTTTCATGTTGTTCTCTCATTATCTTAAGATGCTTGTAAGATTTTTAGATGATAAGATCCTCTCTCTTGTCACCTCATGGTTCCTATGAAGGCTTTCACCTGTAACACTGTTTTTTCATCATGGCGCCAGCAAGGCTTTTCACTTATAATTATCTATTTTTTCTTTTTATGATCAATTTTTCTACAACAAAACATATTGATTTAGTATTCTTAAAAAGTTTAATCAGAAATTCAGTTGTTGAACAGAACTATAAACTGAACTACATTTTAGGAACTATTGTAACAAAGTAAAACAATAGCCTAGCTCTTATGAATAATAGAATATTAATTATTTCGATTTTACGATCGAACCCAAAAGGGTTGCCTATGTATCATTTCATAATTAGGACGAAAATAGGTCAAACACTCAAAGAAAGGATATGTTTTTTTGATTGATTGATTGATTTAAATTTATTTCTTTGTAACAATGGGCCTTCATCTTCCCAACCATAAAATGTTAACTATCGTTTGTCACGTATCTTAAAACCCATTATAAGTAGTTTCATTTTATTTTGTTTGTATTAAAAATTATTCCTCATTTTTCTCTCCACATCAGTAAGGCACAATGTTCCTTTTGACAACAATTTCTTGATAAGATATGGATCTTGACAATCTGGAGCAAATTACCCCTTAACTTGTACTACTTCAAAATGTCTTGTGTGCACACATTTGTTGTATACGCTAGTTATGCTTGACTGATAAAGATTGCTAAAAAATCGTCCACCAATAATTTTTCATCGATTAATGTCAGCTAATCTAATAGAGTGTTTACCCATTCTATATCCTCAATTTTAACTTCCATAATAATTCGTAGAAATTGATTTTCAACTTTTGTTGGTCTTCTTGATTTCATACACCAGCATGTATGGGGTTGCACCAATCGGTGTCTTTTTTTGAACGATATCCCATATGTGTGAATGGTAGCTTTTCATGCGATTTTTGGTGCCCTGAATAATCTTTATGAGGATCCGTTTGATGTTTTTGTTGGCATCTTCCACAACTCCTATGGCTTTTGGTCGTTATGGAGTAGAATTATGATGTAGAATTTTGAATTTGTATTCAGATTTGTAGTATTGTATGTGATGATAGTTCTTGGGTTACAAAATGGAAAATGATGTTACAATGGAAAAAGTCCACAACCTCCTTATTAGTGACTACTTTAAAATTACAGCTTCCACACATTCTTGTAGTTTTAATCATTGCAACAAACACTAATGAGACTTTTTCAAAGCTTTGTCTCAATTTGTCCGATAACATCCACTCCCCGTGTGGGAAGGATCGTGAGAATGGCGATACGGGATGTAATTCTCCCAGAGTGAAATGAATACTACGGTTGGACAACTGATGATATTGCTCACGAGATAAGTTATCCATTCAATGTAAAGCCATACCGTAATCGAAATAACTTTTATATCAAGGATTTATCCATACATGTGTTATCCACATATCTCAGCATTTACTTAATTTATGATGTGCTAGTCTTCTTCAGTATCAACATATCTATGCAAATTTAAATTTGGGGTTCGTTTATATAAAATTTCCTTCTAAAAAGAAACAACCAGCGAGGAGCCTAATAATTTTCTAACTTTGATTATCATGTTATGAATATTTTTTTTGCTAGTGCTTTGTGTCTAGGTACCATTGGTCACCATTTGGTATTCTACTTAGATTTTCTTTTTCTTATAATAGTTAGTGTTGGTACAGGATTTTTACTTCAAAGGGGATACTTGAGGTCTCTACAGTTTTCATTCACCTTAGCTTTGACCGAATAACAAATCAGAATATCCAAACACAAATCAATTCTGTATTCCAATCCAATCTATTTCTTTCATATTTAGAAGACCCCCTTTGTTAAAAATTTTTTTATTCATGCTTTCGTCCGCTAGTGTGTGTATTTCTTTCTGACGAGAAAAAAAGTCGAACCCTGTTGCAGGGTAATGCCTTCCCCGTGTGATAGTTGTCCCTCAACCCCTCGCCTGTTTGTATTGACTATCCTATTCAAAAGTAAAATCTCCCGCCCGGCATACTTTTGTGATCATCTAATTTTGATGTATTTTCTTTAAATGTTATTCTTTTATTGTTTTTTTTTAATTTTAAAATGATTGCGGCCAAATGGCTTAATTTTGATTGAATTGGGCCCGTGAATCCATGCTCAGTGAGCACCAATCATTTAAAATCTAGTCCAATCACTATGATCAAATTTTATATCTCTATTCATGTATTTTGATCTCAATGACTCCTCGCTTTAACCAACCATAATTAAAAGACCTAAAACAGATTATAGTCATGTTTATTTTTTTATGTTTCATCATCTCTCTCCTTTCTTTCCCAACCACTATTTCCATTGGATGCCTCCGCCCATTTGTCCCGCAATGGGCCAAAATAAATTTTCAAAATGCGTTCTCGTTAATTAACTATTCACTTTTAAACATTTTTTTATTTCTTTATTCCCCCAGCCACAACCTCATATTTTAAGAAAAATAGAATACTAACCATCACTTTCTATTTAGATTTAGTGAATCTCAGATCATCTCTCCATTAGGATCCCAATAAATGTAAAGAACTTTTCATAATTATCCTTTGATATCATTTTTAATGTCAACTTTCATTCGAATACTTTTCATGGATTTTTTTGGAAACCTTCCATTCAACCCAACAGTTGTATCCCTCTAATCCTCTCGTCCACTATGCAAATCCTCCACTAATACAACTTTTTCAATGAGATTTTTAAATTTTTTTTGTCTTTATTATTATTTATTTTTATATTGTTTTCATTTCAAAAGATATTAGATGTTTGAATTTTTTTTTTAATATTATTGAGGTTTGATTTACTTTAATCTTGGTCTTATTATTAAATGTATGGGTTTTCCATAAATATCTAAACATTTTTTTTTAATTTTTATGAGTATTTCATTTAGCTTGATTCAACTATTGACTCAATAAAATGAGCCTCTACAGGAAACTCAGTCTTCTTCAATTCATCTTCTTTAGAAAAAAAAAATATAGTGGTCATCTTGGGTGGTACATTGGCATTGGAAAAGGTTTTACGCACACATTGACTCTCAAATTTCAAGAAAAGTTGGGTGTTTCAACTTCTCCACCTATTTAACACCCCTTTCTTCTTTCATTTGACAAACGTATCAAACCGCAAAAACAATTGATCTACTATTAAATAGGGGAATGCTAACAAGGCTTCTCTCGGAGAGAATATCCAGCAACATACTGAATTACTAATACCCACAAAAAAATAATTTCTTCAGTTTACTCGAGTAACAATGTATAGAAATAATACTGACCCTGATCTCCTTAGCCACCTCAGTTACATAACATCCATCTATTTTGTTATGGGTCTCGGTCCACATTTTGCCTCGAACAACATTTTTTCCCTTTTAATTTTGAAATTTTAAAATGGTAAAATGTTATTATAATGACTAATAACAAAATTTATAATCACATCATATTAAACAACCATTGAAGTTCTTTTACCGCAGAAATCTTTATATCTCAATCATGAGGAGTTTGGCTCGGTTGAATCCATATATCGGTTTCTCATGCGAATTTCTACATGTTAAAGAGGAACAATATGAATAATTTAATTAATGGAACACTAACTCAAGATTTGAAGTGTGTACAATGAGTCATCGAAAGACTGTGGTATAACTATATAAGTAGAAAGTTAAACTCATACATCCATAAAGAATTGACAGAGTACATTCCCTAAGTAAGCCAAAAATACTTTGATTCTACTTGTTATGTTGTGCTACAAGGATTCATATTGTTTCCTTCAATTTGCTATTGCTATACTCCTTCAAAGATTATGCTCAGACCATCTTATTCCTTTCTTATTTCTCTAATTTTAATATTTTTACTTATATTTTCTACATTAGCTCATACAGAACTTGGAACCTCTTTTCGGTGCATTCGGCCACAATTAAACTATTACTATTTCCCATGGTATATTTTTAATTTAAATTAAATGTGTTTAATATTAAAGTTCTTAATATTGAATTCATTATACTTCTAAAATTATGTGTTGAATATCTTATTATTGACAAATTTAATACTAGATGGTTATTTCTAATTTTTAGATATCTACAAATATTTTAAATACTTATACAAACAAAAGTCATTATGAATTAACAAGTTTAAGTACTTTAGTATAACTAACAAGCAAATAAGGTTATTCTGTTGGTAAGTTTTTTACTTGTTTGTGCATGAGATTTAAGACAGAGCCTATTCATGTCGGATTATCTCTTTGCTATAAGCAAAAAGTACAACATTTAATTCAAGTGCTTAAATATTATCTTTATGTTAGCTAACACTAGACATATAATTAAAAGGCGATAGATCCAAATCAAGGTATATTATAGTCCCTAAATATATATGGATAAAGTTTATAGGAAGAATACCTGCCCTTGTTTAAGGGAAGGAGATTCCAACATATGGACAACCTGTTGGTGAATGGGGTGAGGGAGAAGGGTTACCTAATCTCAGCACACATGGTGGGAAACCTTGAAATGTACATTTAATATTATATGGGATATCAATAACTCATATGTGGGACATTAATTTACATCACTTTGAGATAGTGCAAACTCTTCAGCCCCTAAACCTTGTGGTTGAGTTTCTAAGGGTGGAGTGACAGAAACTAATCCAACATGGGGAAATAGCTTGTCCCTGAGTATGTTGTACATGTCCATCTTCACTTGCATACTCAATATCTTTATACTCACGTTGATGAAGTTGGGTGGACTGAAACTAATCATGGTAAGTCACTGTAAATTAATTTGGAGCTATTGAGTACGAAAGAGAGGAGATAGACAATGGTAAGCTGATCATTAAAGGGATTTATTTCAACATCCTCCCATTTCTTTCAGGAGAATTTTGTTAAAAGATCCCTGTATTTCTCCAGTGCATTGATGGAACTTATGTTATCTTTTAGGATAATTTACACTCAATTATGAGGTCACTTTAATTTTGCTAGCTTTATTTTAAATCGAGGGCCCTTTTCTCATTTTCACAACAAAAAAAAGAAAGCAGTCCATAAGGTTTCGGAAGGCAGTAGAAGGCAACTTTAAACAGTCAGATCCTTAATGATTTTATAGTTTCTATCAAAGAGAATTATATATTTGTTTTCATGGTTTTTGAATATAATTTTAAAATTTAATTCTCGTTAGATTTAAAGGGAAATGAAGAAGCAACTCTTTACCTCTTATTCTTTCTGAAATGGAACAGTAAAAACCTAAATTATCTTTTATAATTCTTAGATGGAACCCTCTCCTAAATATCCAGTGAGCATTGATGAGCATCAAGAAAATCGGTTCCTAGTTCAGACCTTACTTTCGTACAGAGCTTATAGTGTAATCTCTAGGATAATAAATGTTTCAGAATTCATGATACAACAAACATTGTTGTTGAAACTAGAGCTACGAGGGAGAGTCTTAATTACCGTATTGTGTGTGAAATTGCTAATTTCATTATTGAGTCTGACTCTTTAGCGATGGTGCATATTTTAGAGGGACAATGGAAAGGGTCATAGAGCGTCGTATAGGAGATTGATATCAACAATATATTTAGAAGAGATATTTTGCGAGACTAAAATTTCCTTAGAAAAGGAAATACTCGTGCACATTTTTAATTAATTTAGTTTTATTTTTTGCAACTTATTTTTATATTAACCACTTCAAATTATCCATTAATGATTGCATGTTACTTCAATCTGCTACTGTAATAAAATTTATAATGATAAGCCAATGTTTGAAGTAAATTCAATAGATTTGTGTTCTTACACCTAGTAAGAGCTTGGGGTTCTATTAGTACAAAATCAAAACTTTAGTTTCAGTTAAAAATCACCATGAAAAGAGAGATATGTAGAAACCTACAAATGATGCAACATAAATTTCTCCGAGTTGATTGAGGTAGACTCATCAAAATGATGGCTTAAATAATGGTATTAACCTTTAATTAGGTTCAATCCATTGAGACTCTGTAGAAAAATAAAACTACAGTGAGATGGAGCTGAATCATAGAGCCTTAATTTTGGTCCTAACATTCGTGGATTGTGGATCAGCACATTATGAAGGCTAGAGACAAGTCACATTTACACAAAGTTCAGCACTTAATGGTAGTAAATCTAACTAAGGTATTCACAACTTCCACGTTTTCTTTTTTGGTTCAAAGACAGCAACTGTAGAGTAAAGTACTGAAAGAACTAACCGCTAGTTTTCATTATAAAGTGACGATTAGATCTATTTCATCACCTGCCATCACCACCTTAACTGAGTCAAATGATAAGTATTTAAACTCTTTTTAAAAACTTAGAAGAGAGAGGTAATTATGATCTCACTTGATTTAGATAGGATTAAAGTTTCTCGCCTTGACTGTACTTGATCACAACAATGGAATTGTATGCTTCTGATTTAGAGGAGCATATAAGAAAGAAATTGGAAGCTTCTGACGGTTCGCATTCTCACTTTTCTAATATATATATATTTTAATTATATCCATCAGATAACTTTGTACCCTTATGCTATGCTGTGTTTCTGCCTAGATCAACTTTGGGCTAGTTTATGGACCAACCCATTAATAATTAACTTTTTTTTTAGAATAAGTCAATTAAAATAGTATCTTTAAAGAATATGTATTTTCTTCATTAAGATGAGCTATCATCCACATTAATTAGGGTAACATCTGTCAGTTAGGTTTAAATTTTTAATTATCTTTCTTGATTTAAGCATCATATATGGTTAAGGATTGGTTGATTGTTGATATCCTCCTGTAAAAAACTAAGCGAAAAGTTTGTTTAAATTGTGAACCTAACATACATATCTTATGGTCCAAACCATTTTGACTAGTATATATGAAAATATCCTACGTGCCCCATTTTGTTTAATTAAAATTTTAAAAAGGCTAGTGTTAAGCAACTTCTTGCCATCAGGATCGAAATACATAACTGTTACAGACTTTGTATTATGTAATAATATACTTTAAGCAAGAATCACAAAACAGATCTTTTTTACCGCCTTTCTTTACCATAGCTTATGTTAACACAATCGTCAATTATGGAAAGGGTGTAAATATGTTGTAACCCTAATAGAAAGCTTGAGAACCAATTCGTAGAGGTTAATTACGAATTAAAATGCTAAGTTAATAAAATTATTTTTGTAATAATGAGATCTATTCTTTACTATATATTATATAGGCTTTACATTAATTCGGCTACAAATAATATAAGTTACATTACACCGTATGGTCCAATGACCCGATAACTATAATACATTTAGTTTCACATATAATAAATTTTTAATATATAGTTTATCATACATACCACAATATAATTGTTAAAGTCCATAAGTTGGAAAGTTGAACGGAAAAGGAAAATATAGATTTTGTGCACCGAGACGGGTTCTACGAGTCCAACCATATGAATTGTAGTGATTTCTAATGGCTGAAGGAAGGAATTTGTTAACTTGGAGATGGTTTTTTTTTGAAATTTTAAGTTTTGAAGTTTGACTTACGAATGAAGAGGATGAAGCGTAGGAAGGTTGACGATTCGTAGTTGGGTTCCCTAGGAAGCTTCCAGACATAGTGAAATTTTAAACTTAAACTTTGTTTTTTTGAAAGATGGGGTTCTATAGACAAATACGATTTTTAGACGAGCGTATAAAGGGCGTGGCAAAGTAAGGTAACTTTTTATGTTTTTAAGTTTGTTTCCTTCTATGTTTTCAACTGAATTTTTGGATGAATATCCGTTTTAGTTAGTTTTATATCTTTTTCCCCACCTTCCAGAAGAATAAAGCATAGGTAATATTATCTATTGTTAGAATTTTCTGAAGGGAACGTCTCTCTCGTTGCATATTCTTGCCATTCATCGTCGGCTTTCGGTCCTGAGTTGCGGCGCTTCTTCCCATTCTCGTTTTGACTTTCAGCTCCATTCGAGTGAAGGAAAAATCCAAATCCCCTCCGGTGGTCATTTTTCTTGGAATTGGTGTTGAATCTCTATCCTTTGTCTAACCGGGTTTTTGTTTGATCCTCCAGCCTCGCTGTCTTGTTGACTATGAGTCTGTCTGTACGCAATGAATTGCTTTGTCTTCAGTGTACCCCGGTTTCGTCAGTCTCACTCGCTCGCTTGCTGGAAAGAATGGGACTAGATTGATAGAGCACAGGGCATCTGCTCGTTAGCAATCCGGTTCAAAGCCAGTAGCACGATAGGACGGATATATATATATATATTCATCTCTCTCTATCTCAAGTTCACAGTAGAAGAATCTAGGGTTTCCAAATCAAGTTTAATTTTTCACCATTATTTTTAGGCTTTCATTCTCAAGTTATATATGGTTTCATCAATGGGTTCAATTCACCAATTGAGTCCCAAAGCTTTCTCAGTTTTCCATGTTTTATTTGATTAATTTGATTCAGTTTTATTTAAACTCCTCATGTGTTCTAGTTGTGTCGATTTTATTGTTTGATTTGAGTTTATTATCATGGTTTTTCTTCAATTACATGCTTTCTAGTTGATATCACATGAACCAATGCATTTATCATGATTTTCGACTATGAACTCTAAAAGACATGAATTTATGAAGAAACTATGAATCTAAATAATGTTTTGGTGAATGTTATGCATTATATTGTATAGGTTGCTTAAGATAAGTATCTATGAAATTATGAAAGGACTTTGTCGCACATCAATGAATCATGGTTCGTGAAATTTTTTCTCACATATGTTTTATTCAAGGTTTAATGAGCTACTCTATTATATTTTAAGCTTCGATTAGTAACTTAATCGTTCTCTTCCATGTATGAAATGATGATTATGAAATTGACTATTCCATTGGAATATAACTAAGAACTGAGAGAACTTTGAGGTGGAGGCTCAAATAGGATAGTTTGTAGAAGCAACCTCTACTTTCAGACTACGAGCCCATAGTATTCTCTTAAATAACATGTCTAGTGGATCTACAAATAGAATATGAATCATGATACCAAGTTATACGTTGAAAAGTAGACTCTCCCTTATAATGTTGGGTTTAATTGGATTCCATGTTATAGCTCGCATTATCTACCGCTAGTTAAAGCTAATATCCGAAAAAATGAACTGAAGTTACTTCAAAGTCTTAGTGAAGCTTTCCCTATGACTTTTTATGCATTATCATTTTCATGTTTTACGATTCTTATTCAAAATATTTCACTTTGGTTATCTCTATTATTCATAACATGTCTTTGATTATGTCCTCTTATGATCTTGTTTCATATTTTTATGCATACCCCTCCTATTTAGTATATTCGATACACTGATGTGTACATATGTATACATTGTTTAACTAATGTAGGGTATGATGATCTTTGCACCCTGTTCGTTGCTAATAAATTTCTTAGTAGATTGAAAACATGATGATTTGTCATGTTCCGAGGATTATGTCACATTTACTGTTTTGATATGTCTTTGAGTTTCCGAATGTTTTATGTGGTGTTCAGAATACATCCCCATTACTTCTTTTAATTTAGTGGTATTATTTATCAAGACTATGAGTAGATTTCTGCTTTTTATGTCAAACTTTCTTATTCTATGAGATTTTTTTAATTTTATCTATTATGTTGTGATGTGTGCTTTTAAAGTGGTTTATTTAGGGCATCTCGGGGTCTTATACACCCTGTAACGTTCATGGTGTACTTCGGTTCATGAGAATGATCTGTAATAATGTCTGATAGACTTATCATTTTTCATGCCCAAGGCAACCCCCTTGACATAACACGGGACCTAGGATCAAGAGTGACCCTAAACTAACCCTAAGTCTTGCATATATCAAGCATACTCTAAATGTTATCGAGTAAAACATATACTATGCGGAAACTAAATAGTGGATATTTGAAAATATGTAAAAACCCAAATAGTCTAAATATAAGCAAAATTAACTAGAGCTTAGTGATAACATAAACAACCACGTAACAACGCAAGAAGAATTTACTACTTTGCTTGAAAATTCTCTATCTTAGTTGAGTTGCTGGAACATGCCTCTAGGTAACTTTGACAAAATTGAAAACTTAATATAATGCTTAAAATAAAAAGAATGTCTATTGTCCTCGAAGTATGAGGGCTCACCACTGAAGCTGCTGAAGTCGTACAGAGAATTAATCTAATCATGATATGTATGCTAAGTACCTTAACCAACATCACGAAAGGATGTAATGTAGAGTAAACATTGATACTTGGATTGTACTAACCATGAAGGACATAGGCAGTAACTGAACAAATGTAAATGAGCTGAACAAAGCACAACTGAGCAATGATATAATCTTAGCAAGAATATATAGAGAGAGATAAAACTCAAAAGCTAAGTTTAAGCGATGTCCAAGTAAAAAGGTGAAAATGCAGGTCAAATTTAGTAAGAGTCTGACTATGGGAGCTACAGTTATCCGACATTATTCACGTGAGTTAAATGTATAATCCAATATTCACAACCCGGCGAGAGGACCCAATATACCTTGTTAGGGGTATAATGACGTAACTTTCGTGATCACTAAATATGATTGTCAATATAGGAGACATATAATCCTATACAACACATATTTCTGGGACTATCGATGAGTCCACTCAATAGATTCATTTAGGGCTATATTTTAATAGAAATAACGTCCTCAAATTCTTATTTTATCTCAATATATGATAAAAATTCTGAAGTTTCAGATATTTGAGGAATCAAGGAAAGCATGGACATTATGTCACAAAAAGGATCAACAAGACTTAGAGAATTAATGTAATGAATTACTGATCATCGCCAAGTACACTTGGTGGATCAGCGATAGGAATGGAAGAATTTTGTTTCGATAATTATATCCCTAAATTGAATATCAAATCAGCGAAAAAGACATTGAACATACGCTGAAGTGAGTCCGCAATGCTACACCGCACTGCTGAATGTTGAAGAATGATCGAACAAAAGTGAACAAGATATCGGCGAGGAGCATATTTGTGGGCGTATTACAAAAAAAGGTGGCGCCATGGTAATTAATCGCCAAAGGTAATGTGACATGTTGGTAACAACGGCTCATGAGCGAAACACCGAGAAAAAGAGGTGAGGCACAGAATGTGTAACGTCCCTAAATATGAACTAGGTGAGGATAGATTCTAACAAATGTGTCATGAGGTTTGAAAGTATTAAAATTGTTAATAATAGAGTTTAAAGGGTGTTTTTTAAATTTTGGAAGTGTTTGGAGGTTAAACGTCCAAGATTTTCCAGAAACTAGTCTACGTTGAACTAGTGTGTCAAACTGTTTTGTAGTGGAGTTTTAGGTTATGGTTTGAGGGTAAAGTTGAGTATCGATGGTTCCTACAAAGAGAATGACATGTAAAGGGTCCGATAACGACGCCCGAAGGACCAGCCAAAGGGTCCTTGTGGAGGACCCAAACATGGTCCAAGCAAGCTGCCGAGCCAGCCTAGATTTGTCATGTGCTAACACGTTGGCGCCCGCCCCACATTAAGGGAAAAAGTTTTGGGCCGTGCGAGACGCGGGTCCATCGCGAACTATTTTGTTCATCAGTGCTTAGCTTAAGTACCTTTTCTTGAAATAACCTTTATTCCATTTTTCTAATAAACTTATCATAGGTCATAGGAGATCATCTCCTTGTATAACATGATCATGATATCTTTTTTATTATATGCAAATTTTCCTTTCATCGTAACCTTTTCTTTATAGATTAATTATAACATAATCACCTGTGTAAAGCAATACAATGGATATCATACGCTGCATATTCGTGTTCTTAGCATGATCTCACCAATTTACATATTCATAGCAAGCATATTCACATAGAATATCATCAATACTTTTAATAACTAGCACACAACTTATTGGCTAACATAAACATCTTAGAGTAATCACAATTTTAGGAAAACTTAACTCTTTCTTCCAATGAATCCTATTAATCATGCAATATTCATAATCATACTTACTATACGCAAAATGAAATAATCAAGAACAAACCATAAAATCCATTAACAAAGTCAATACATATCATAAGAAGGGTAAACTAGTCCATTTACAGGTTCATTCAACCTTGAATTCTAACCCTAGACATTAATGTTGTATTACGTCATAAGAACCATCATACAAAACCATCATATAGGTAAGAACGTCCTTCACACTAAATTCAAAGCATAATTAAGCAGTCATACTTACTAAGTCGTGTGGAAGCTTATAGAAAACACATACTTTTCATTGAAAATCATTTTAATCTAGGTTAGGAGAACATTCCTTTTGTAGAGTATAAACCCTAGAATTGGAAATTTTTGAAATCTATCGTACAGGATCTTGAAAGGAACTCGTTTGGAATTGAAATCCCAAGAGTTTAAAACCCATTCCTTATAGTTTGAAGAATCCATGAAATCTTGAATTGAACTTCGAAAAGCCTTGTCTTCTTGCGTAAGCTTTCTTGTTCTGCATGGATGTTGGAAAAGAGAGTTGTTCTGAGAGATTTCAGAGATTTTGTTCATTCTTATTTGGGGACGTGTATTTGTAAGTCTAAAACTGACCTAATATCAATATTATGAAATACGTCTAAGACTTAACCCTTAAGACCCTCCTAAAACGCCCTCCTAAATTGCTTTATAATAGAAGAAGTCTTGACTTAACCGAAATCTGAATTGCTTAGTTGTTTTGGTATTGACAATTAAATTAACTAAATAAGTTTCTAATTTAATTATTAAGTAGTCTAGGATATTTTAATACCCCTAATTTCTTAGGACCATAACCAACCCTTTGGAACCATCCTAGTAGTAACTAGGATTTCTCTTAGTTGTCACTTGTCTTAATTCACCATTTTCACCCGGTTAGGTGATAGGTTGTCGAGTTCCCTTATTTAGTTTATTTTTTGTTTTCCCCAGGTTAGATAGTTAGTTTGGGACGTTATTAAGAACTAGAATCATTTACGGAGCGCCGCCTCACATGGCTTTAGCCGTACTCGCTCGCCTGCCTTCTAACCGCCCTAACCTAGATTAAGATGTGCTTGAATGGCTGTCCTGGCCGGTACACATTGCTTGCACATGTGTTGCGCTCATTTCTTGGGTCCCAGGATCCTCAACTAGTACTTGGGCAGTTCTTAGCCTACATGCCTCATTTTAAATTTTTATGTGCTATGGTACCTAGGCTTGACACTTGGAATGCCTTCGTACCTAATGTTGTGATTATAAAGGAAAAAAAAAAAAAAAAATTTAGCTTTAGGGTCTTATTGCAGTTTATATTCCGAAACAACTTTGGATTAGGGCAATTGAACCAAAGTGTATTTTAAATTTGTTAATTCATAAAAATTGTCTAACACCCTTTTAAGTCAATATTCGCTAACATGCCCAATATTACTCAATATTGGGCATTGGGATGCCTATGTATTCCCAATACATATTCTTAAAACCTAATAGACTCTTCACTAGGCAAATATGTTTTCTAGGAACATCTTTTTTAAGCATTATTAAATAGATTAAGCTCTAGTCTAAGTCATAGAATTTCCGGAGTGTTACATGAAATATTTTGAACTATGGATTGTGAGTTGTTGGCTAAGATGAAAATGTTTTAAGGATGGTGGTAACTACCAATGTTTCCTTATTATTTGTGACTAGTAAATGTGCGAACCTCACCTGCATGAATTATAATGCAGGACAATACTTAGCAATTTTTTTGAGCTATTATGATGTGAGATTATGTAAGGGGAATAGACCCTAATGACCTCTCATTAAGCTATGTATGATTAATAACGCATTAACGACATTTCAAGAGGGACTCTAGCTTAGCAACCGAATGAACTAGAGTGAGGAGTGTTTCCTTCCCACATCTAGAAGGTAGGTCACTAAATGAACTCATGAGATTTGGATAATATACTGCATGTAATCATAAAGAGGGTCCCAACTAATATTTCCTAGTTCTTGAACTATGTTGCCCTAATATGAAAACTCGCTAGCGGATCCACTATTGCTATGTTCATGTTTTTCTACTCCTTGTTGAAGTAGCTTTGTCTTCTCCGGTGTGAGGGTTGCATGCCCGCCAAAGTCTACCACCATTGCTCATGTGGTCCTATGTTGAATTACTGCAAGATGTTTCCTAAGTAAACAGGAACTAAAAGGAATGAAATCTAACTAGGATGAACTAAGGGTTTAGCTTGGTGGGGGGTGGGGGGGTCCTAGGTAGGGTATATGATCTACCTATACATTGCACTAGCTAGGCTTGAGGAAGTTTAGAAGAAATATTCTTATATGATGTATATGCTATAATATAAATGATATGTATAAGATAATTTTTAACAGTGTTAGATACTATATGATGTTTGGTTTCACTTATGAACATGTGGTTGGTATCTATTGCAATGTATGATGAAATGTACTCTTTAATGACATCCTATGTGAAGTTGGACATTGTTTATGGTTCTTTTTGGGTTTAATTGATTGAGTAAGGTTATGAAGCTTTGATTAGTCAATGCACCTAATGATGGTTCATGAGTAGTGGTCTTGTTTTGATTATGATGTCATGAACTCTTACACATGCTTGTTGATATTATAGCTTGATAATAGAGTTGTCTTGATTATGTGCTCAATTATGTTAATATACAACCTGTGTCCTTGTACTAGCTTAGTATTGGTCTGTTATCTCATTATCTGGAACTAATCTAATTGTCTTATTAATTAGGTTGTTATATTTTCTTGATGTGCATAAGGCTTTTCAAAGTAAATTGCATAATTTAATGAAATGTCCTTTCTTCGCATGATTTTATGTTGTGTGTGCATATCGTCTCATACTTAGTACAAATGATGTGTTAACGCCATTTTCTCCACTTTTCCCAAACTTTTTAGGTTCCGGTCATTAAAGTCTTGTGACAACTTTTGAAGGAAGACTTGGATTTTCACCCTCCAAGTTGGTTAGGTCCTCACTACTTCTAGGACAATGCCTTTTTTTTAGCTTTGGATACTGATTAGTCTTAAAGACAATATGTTCCATTCTTTTCATTTTGTGTATAAATATTGTATAGTCCTATTTGGCCTTTTATGGTTTGATATATGGTCTATGCCCATTGTTTATAGCCTTTGTTTTATATGTATTTTGTTATGAGAGGAGACATCCTGTTTAAGACCTAGTTATACATCTTTTATATGTTGTGTGTGTGTATGTATGTTATATATTATATAATCTATATATAATAATATCTATATTATATATATATATATATATTATATATTATGATATATATATTATATATTTACATCATATGCAATAAAAGTAAATACTAAGTAAATCTTCTTTCAAAGGGTCTATTACATACTCGATATGACCATTTATGTGTATGAAGAGGGTATTTTGTAAACCAATGATAGATAGACGAACGATTTCTAATTTTTTTGCATCTTAACCTATGAATATTATGATGTAAGATAAGAGGCAAGTTTTAGTACTAGATAAGGAAAAATATGTAAATTACGTCTACAGGGTGCTCCCTGGATGTGACATACTTGGTATTAGAGCATGAGGTTGAATATATTTAAAGTCGATGTCTCACTTAACCACGTTTATGTAGATTCTTACTCAGAATTGTGAAGCGCGCCACACTTATGAATAGGAAACTATAGGATGCTCATGAAACTTTCCTTTTTTTGGAAATCCAGTATCATGCCTTTAGAGTCTTGAATCTATGTGCCCATAGAATCTAATTCCTTTTTTGTATTATATGGCATGATACTCTATATAGCCGCTCGATGAATTGCGAAGAGATTTGCACAATACTAGGGCTCCTCCCCTAGGCATTCAAAGTCCCTCATCTTTGAAGACGTTTCCTAATGATGAAAACCAATTTGCGCAATCCCTTCCGACTTTGAGACGTAATATAAGTGTGAAATTTCCTCCAAATGGTCAAGTCCCCACTACTCAAGCCCAATTCTCACTACCAAGCCTCACTCATGACGGCCCAAGCTAATCGTCAGTTTGTACCCCGAAAAACCAACATGTTGGCATCATACCTCCTTTGCGGGATTTCGCAAAGCATGAATTCCCCCCTACTTTCTATGGTTCCAGAAGTTGAGAACCACCCCCCAAATTTTCATTTAATGAAACCAATAATATCGCGGCTATGCTATGTGTTACTACTAGTGAGAAGTCAAGTTAGCCACGTTACCACTCAAAGAATGTGGCCCAACTTGGTATGTCCAATGGAGACTCAATCGGCCTTTAAAGGTTGGACCAGTACATTGTGAGATTTTCAAGAAGGACTTTCTTGATAGGTTCTTTACTTGGGAGAAAAGGAAATCCAAAGTGGAGCAATGAGTGTACTTGACTACTCTTTGAAATTCAGTAAATTGTAAAAGCATGCTCCTTCTTTGGTTTCCAATCCTAGGGACCAAATGAGCCACTTTGTGACGGGAGTGTCGATGACTTGAAGGAAGAATGACAATATGAACATTTCTCGTCTCATGGTTTATGCTCATCAAGTGGAATAGACAAGGGTTCAGAGAAATAATAGAGATGCCAAAAGGGCAAGGTCTTTTGATGGTGGTTCTTCAAAAGGTATGGTTGACATTCAAGACAAACCTAGGTTTAGACGAGTTCTGTTAATTTGTTTCCTTCACATTTCCCGAGGCTCCGTGATGGTAGGTTGGTCTAACCCCGAGTCTCAAAAGGAAGTGTCCTAGCTCACGAAGCAAGAAACTACTGTGGAATTGTGCCACAAGCATTAATGGTTTATCTTTTTGGTACGGACATTCTTGTGGGTTGGCAGAGTTGGCCACAGGTTAGCGATTTCCCAAATGTTAAGGGGAGAAGAAAAGGTAAGGGGGAATCTTCAAGCTAGTGTTCATGTGGATGCTCCAAAGTAGAATCACTTTTAATGGACTTCGCTCTCACGCGGGGTGAACAGGATAGTGTCCGTTGGTTACCGATATTTTACAGTCTTCTCTATAGATGTATATGCTTTACTGATCCAGTGTTACACTTACTTTTGTTGTTAATCCTTGATAGTTAAAAGTTTGGTAGTTTTGCCCTATCTTCTAATGACTTTTTCATGGGAACTACCGACCGGTAGTTGATTTGGTGTATCAAAGAGGGTATATAGAAAGTGTCCCAATATGTTGCCGCGTAGAGTTACTCAATTGTTGAATTAGTAGATTTTGATATGGTCTATTTTAATGTCATTTTTGGGATGGATTTGTTGCATGATTGTTTTTCTTCCATTGATTGTAGAACTAAAATTGTAAAGTTCAAATTTCCAAATGAACCGGTTTTAGAGTGGAAGGGGGAAAGTGATATTCTTAGAGGTCGCAATATCTCTTGTTTTAAGTCTGGTAAAATGATCTAAAAAGGGTGTCTATATCACATTATAAGACTCAAAGATTTAGACTCCAAAAATCATCCCACTGAGTAAGTCCCTGTAGTAAGGGAATTTCCGTAGGTCTTTCCTAGTGATCTTCCCGGAATCCTTCCCGAATGAGAAATTGATTTTGGTATTGACTTTCTACTGGATACAAATCCCATTCCAATTCCTTCTTATCGGTTGGATTTGGCAGAATTGAAAGAGTTGACTGCTAAACTTAAAGAATTTACTGACAAGGTTCACAAGACTTATGTTTTATCATGGGTAATCGCGTTTGTTTGTGAAGAAGAAGGATAGGGTCCCTTAGAATGTGCATAGATTATTGCAAACTCAATAAAGTCATTAATTGGAATAAGTATCATTTCCTCAGATTGATGACTTGTTTAATAAACTTTAAGGGGTAAGATACTATACTAAGATTGACTTTAGATCGGGGTATCACCAACTTAGTGTGAGAGGTGAGCATATACCAAAAATGGCATTCCGAACAAGATATGATCACTATGAGTTCAAAGTAATGTCATTTGGTCTCACTAATTCCCTGGAAGCATTTATGGATCACATGAAAAGGGTTTTCTAAGTTACCTAGATTCATATGTCATTGTCTTCATTGACGACATCCTAGTATATTCAAAAAATGTTTGTGACATATGGATCGTATGAGAGTGGCGTTACAAGTTCTTAAGGATAACAAATTATTTGCGAAGTAAAACAAATGTCAATTTTTGTTGAGGTCAGTGGCATTTCTTTTTCATATCATCTCTAGTGAGGGAGTTCGGGTTGATCCAAGGAAAACCGAGGTGCTGAAAATTTTTCCTAGGCCATTGACTCCAACTAACATTAGGAGTTTCTTGGCTCTGGCGGGTTATTATAGGAGGTTTGTGGATGGTTTTGCATCCATTGAATATTTCTTGACTACTTTGACCCAAAAGAGTGTGGAGTTTGAGTTGTCGGAGGCTTATGAAAGAAGCTTCCAAACTTGAAGGATAGCCTTACTTCCGCTCCAATGTTTACTCTAATAGAAGGTACCAAGGGCTTCGTTGTATGTGATGCATCCCGAGTGGGTGCTTGGGGTGGGCGCTTATGAAACTGGGAAAGTAGTAGCCTATGCCTCTAGAAAACTTATGGTGCATTAGATGAATTATCCAACTCATATCTTGATTAGCGCATGGTCGTTGCCTTGAAAATATGGATACTTATTTTCCATGGTGTCCCATTGTGGATGTGTATCACCCGACCACCAGAGTCTTAAATCTATGTTTCCTCAAAAGGAGTTAAAATCTCGACAAAGAGGTTGTTGGAATTATTGAAAGATTATACATAATGTTCTCAACCCACCATCAAGTGTCAATGTGGTTGCGATCTCTAAGTCGTAGACCATGGGTAGTGTGTCTCATGTAAAGAAGAAGAATACATACAGTGAAGGATGTCCATCATACCGTCCTGACTCTCTTTGGTGGTTGGAAAAGTCCAAACAACTTTTTAATAAGGCATTGGTTGAGTTGAAGGAATCATTATTGGTAAGCTTAATGAGTCATTCTCCTTAGGGGGGATGGTGTTTTCAGGTATCAAAAGGTTGTGTGTTTCCAATGTATATTGTTTGAGGAACCAGATTTTTTAGAAAGCTCATGGGTCCCATTATTCCATTCATCCGGGTTCTACAAAGATGTATCATGACCTTATGGAAGTGTTTTGTGGGCAGGTTTGAAGAAGGACATAGCGGAATTTGTTGCGAAATGTCCAAATGGCCAACAGATGAAAGTCGAACACCAAAAGTTTGATTGTTTAATTCAAGAAAATGAAGTTCTCAATTGGAAGTGGGAAGACATTAATATGGATTTTGTGGTAGGTTTGCCTTCGACACAATCAATATGACTCCATATGGGTAGTTGTGGATAGGTTTTCCAAATCCACTCATTTTATTCCCGTCAAGTATACTTTCTTGGAGGATGATTATGAAAGTATCTTCATAGATGAGACTGTGTGTCACCATGGTTTTCTGTTATCCATCATATCGGATAAGGGTGCACAATTTACATATAGGTTTTGGAGGTCCTTCGAAAAAAAGGATGGGTACTAAGGTGAAGTTAAGCACCGCTTTTCATCCTCAAAGGGATGGTCAGGGGGAGTGTACCATTCAAACCCTTAAGGATATGCTTAGAGTTTGTATAATTGATTTCAAGGGAAATTGGGATAAGCACTTTCCTTTGGTTGAGTTTTCTTACAACAATAGCTACCATGCATCTATATCTATGGCTCCTTATGAAACTTTATATGGTAAGAGATGTAGATTTCCAATTGGATGGTTTGAAGTGGGTGATTCTTCACTCTTGCATTTTGATTTGATTTATAAGACTTTGGATAAGGTTTATTTCACAAGGAATTGCTTGAAAACAGCCTATAGCCGGCAAAAGCCTTATTCCAACCATAGTAGGACAATTGTTTTAACTAAATGTTGTGAATTTTGGTATATTTTGCCTTCATGAATTTTATTGAGCATGTTGATATGTATTGAAGAAGCCCTTGACATAAAGAAAAAGCATAAAATGAATGTTGAACTCTTATGAGTTGAAAAATGATGTTGTAAGTTGCATTCTGAAAAAAGGCCATGTGGTTATGTTGATTTTGAGTGTAACTCATGTTTTTATATGTTGTTGTTAGTTGGGCAGCTAGTCTTGAGCCTATTTCTTCCTTTTTAAGAATTTTAGTGTTATTTGGGGATGAATGTTCCTAAGGGGGGAGAATGTAATATCCCAGAAGTTAGAGCTTAACATGAGAGTCTAAGAGTTGTAACACTGTTTATATGTCAATTATAATGTATTTGAGTCATTTAAGAAGTTTGAGAATCAAAACGTCAGGGAACGTCTGTAACATCCGGAAACTGGTTTAAGAGGTGCTTGTGTACCTTAGCTTATTTGACTAAGTTTTAAGAGTAGTAAAATTATGAAATTTTGTTTTAAGGTGTCTAAAACATATGAGTTAGTTTGTAGTCGAAACGTCCGCGTAAAACTCCCCAAGGACTAACCAAGGGTGTTTGAGGAGGAACCTTGCAATTTGGCAAGATCTGCCAAGAGGCAGTGTCCAACGACAGGATTGCAGGCGACAACTTGTGGTCCAATTGACGGGGCATCGATGGACACTTAGAGAATTTCATGGTAAGTCATTTTGGACCACTCTCTGACCAAAATGACGACTATAAAGGACGGACATTAACAGTGTCCGTCGTTTGACAAATTGTCAGTGCTCGTGTTTTCTCTGTCAAGGCATTGTTTTTGCTAACAGAACACCTCTTAAGTAAGTTTATACTAATTATTAGGTTTGTTATTAATTAGTTGGGTAATGGAATTATGTTTTGTTAATAGCATATTAAAGACCTGACCTAATTAAACTAACCTACCCGCATATTTCCCCAAAACCCATTGCTCTTCCTTCTCCTCTTTTTCTTTCTCCCTAAGAAACCCCATTTAAGACCAAGAAAATCCAAGGTTCTAGGGATATAAGGATCAATTTATTCCATAAAACTTTCATAAATTGTTAGGTATGGGATTCCTTTCACCTTCGGGATCTCTTTTCCCAAAGGGCTCATCCAAATTGAGATTTTAAAAATTAAAAAAAAAATTTGAAATTCAGTGGTTTTTTTACTTCCAATACAAAGTAATCTTTGTAATTACTTTGGTTTATTTATTCCTTTTTTGTTTTATGACTTTAATTGAACATTTAATATTGTACATTCCACTATTTCTGATGCATTTGACCCAGTTTGTCGAAGATGAGGTTTCCCCTTACCCGAGGTTGTGATGATCAATTGAATTGTGTAGTATTGATACAATTAGCTTTCTTAGTGTGTGAATTACTATTCTATGTTGTTATCATGCTAAATATGAGTAGATTATAATATATTCAATCCAATTATGATAGTTCTTGAGTAATTGACCTAGGTTGTAAAGTAGATTATGCGTTTGACCTAAGCCTCTAATTCTATGCTATGAACTAGTGATGAAGTGCATGGTATGATCAATATCTAATTTCATTATAATTTTTGTTAGTATTGTGTGATTATATTATACCATTATTGGGTTGAATTTGATGGTTGATGGTAATACCTTGATGACGACATTGTGTAGGATATTGAGTAAGTCTTTGTATCTCTATTCTTTACTTTAATTATGATACTTGTGATTAGCCAATGTGCCTTATTAGATGTGAACTCATGTAAATGTTCTAACGCTCACACATGTATAATTGTAATTAAGGACCATACTCATGCAATTCTTATTTAGCTTATGATTATGATTATTACTGGGGATAGACCCTAACTCCTTCTTACCCTAACGATTATTAATAAAGGCATTAATGCCATTTCAAAGGGACTCTACTTAGGACAGGAACTAAGTGGGAATTCCCTATCCCACATCGGAAGGCAGTATCACGATCTACTCATGAGAATGTGACAATAATCATGAGCATCAAGATGGTCCCAACTATATCTCCTATTTCTTGAACTATGTGCCCCCCATAGAAAACTAGCTTAGTGGTCCACCTAGATGTTGTTCATGTTTTTTCAACTAACTACCTTCGTAGTAGTCTCTCCTCCCGGTGTAGGGTTCCATGACGCCAAATTCTACATTTGCTCATGTGGTCTATGTTGATCAATGCAAGATGTTTCCTAAAGGTAAAATGAAGACCTAAGAGGTTTTGCTTGGTCTAGGTAGGGGTATGGGACTCTACCTATACATTTCACTATCTAGGCTTGAGGGAAGTCTTAGAAGGATATTTTTGTACATGTATATGCTTATAAATATAATTATATGTAGACGATAATTGACTGTGGTGATACTATTGAATGTTGGTTTTTCACTTAATGAACATGTGTTGGTATCTATTGGCTTAAGTATGATGAAATGTTACTTCTAATGACATCCTATGTAAGTTGGACATTGGTTATGGTTGTTTTTGTGGGTTTACTCTTGATTGAGTAAGGTTATGTAAGCTTTGATTAGTCAATTCCACTAGTTTACTTAATGATGGTTCATGATAGTGGTCTTGTTTTGAATTATGATGTTATGAACTCTTACACATGCTTGTTGATATTATAGCTGATAATAGAGATGTCTTGATATGTGCCTCATTATGTTAATATACATGATTGGTTTTCACTTATGAACATTGTTTGGTCTCTATTGATAAAGTTATACAAAATGCCTCTTAATGACATGCTTGTGAATTGCATTGTCTACCTGGTTCTTGTTGGGTTTACTTTATTGAGTTATGTTATGGGGACTTTGCATAGTCATTCATTATTTGACTTAATGATAGTTCATGCTTATGGTCCTTTGCTTGTTATGATGTTTAGAACTCTTACATGCTTGTTTATCATAGATCTGATTATAGAGGTTTTCTTGATTATGTGCTTACTTACGTTGATATGCATGTTGGCTTGACTAGACTTAGTATTGTTAGTCTGTGATGTACACGATATTGACTTAATTTATATGTCTTATTGATTTTGTATGTTTTGTTGAATGTGTATATGTATTTTCAAAGTAAATTGCATACTTTAAAGAAATGTCCCTTCTTAGCATGATTTTATGGCATATGGTCTCATACTTAGTACAAGTGATGTGCTAACCTCATTTTCTCCTTTTTTTCCCCAACTTTTTAGGTTTCAGTCGTTAAATTCTTGTGACGACTTTTGAAGGAAGACTTGGATTCTCACTCTCTAAGTTGGGTAGGTCCTCACTACTTCGAGGACAATGCCATTTTCTAGCTTTGGATATTGTTTAGTCTTAAAGACAATATGTTCCTTTCTATTCATTTGATTACTAAGATTGTATAGAGTAAATGTGGCTTTTATTGTATTGATATATGGGATATGACCAATTTTTATACTCTTGTTTAGATGATTATGAGATGAGACATATCGTTTTAAGATATGTTATATTTATATATCTAAATATAGTGTGTGTGTGTGGTGTGTGTGTGTTTGTGTGTGCAGTACAATAGAAGACTAAGTGGATTTTTCTTATACGAAGGGTCTAAATATGTACTCAATATGGACTATATTGTTGTGCAAGAGGGCTATGTAAACCCATGATAGGCAAAGAAAAATTTTAAATTTCTGGCATTTAACCACGAATGTACTGATGTAATGCTAAAGAGGCTAGTCATAGTCCTCGATGAGGACAACAAGGCTGGTTTCGTCTAGGGGTGCTCCCCAGATGTGACAAACTTGGTATCCGACCATTAGGTTTAATATATTTAGAGTCGATGTCTCACTTAACCACATCTATATTGATTCTTACTCATAATTGTGAAGCACACCACACATATGAATAGGAACTATACGATGGTTAGGAAACTTTCTCTTCTTGGAAATCCAAAATCGTGCCTCTAGATTCTTGAATCTATGTTACCTTAGTATGTAATCCTTTCATTGTGATTAAAGGCAATGAGTACTCGAAGAACAGACGCTCGAAGAATTGGTGAAAAGATTGCAAATGCGGGAGCTCCTCCCCGAGGCAATCAAGTCCCTCCTTTTAATGATGTTGCTAATGATGACCAAGTAGCGGTCAATTCTCCTCCTTTGATGGATGGTGACATAAGGTCTGCCTTTCTCCTAATGGCCCAAGCCATCACTACTCAATGACAATATGTCACTACTCAAGCTGAATCCATGACAACCCAAGATAATCAGGAGGTTGTAACCCGAGGAAAAAATCACGTTGGCACTATAGCCTACCATTTCAGAGATTTCACAAGGATGAATCCCCTTACTTTCTATGGGTTCAAATTTTAGGAAGACCCCCACTAGTTCATTGATGAAACCTACAAGATCATCTATTTTATGGGGTTGAATACTAGTGAGAAGGTCGAGTTAAACACTTACCAACTCAAAGATGTGGCCTTAACTTGGTACGTCCAAAGGAGAGACCATAGGCCTTTAAGAGGTGGTCTGGTGACATGGGAGATTTCCAATAAGGATTTTCTTAATAGTTTATTATCTAGGGATAAAAGGGAATCCAAAGTGGAGGAATTCATTAACTTTTATTAAGGAGGTATGAGTGTAATTGACTACTTTTTGAAATTCACTAAATTGTCAAACTATGCTCCTTCTTTGGTTTCCGATCCTAGGAATGATAGAGCCGCTTTGTGACAGGAGTGTCAGATGACTTGAAGAAGAATGTCATTCAGATATGCTACATGAAAATATGAAAATTTCTCGTCTCATGTTTCATGATCAATAAGTGGAAGAGACAAGGGTTAAGAGAATAAGTAGAGATGCCAAGAGGGCAAGGTCTTCCAATGGTGGTTCTTCAAAGGGTAGGCTTGACATTCAAGACAAGCCTAGGTTTAAAAAAGAGGTCTTTTAATTATGTTCCTTCCAAATTTCCAAAGGCTCGTGAAGACAGGATGTCTAACCCCATGTCTCAAAAGGGAAAAGGTACTAGCTTACCAAACAAGAAGCCAACTTGTAGAAAGTGTGGCAAGAAGCATTATTGTGTTTGCCTTGTTAGGATTGACAATTGCTTTGGTTTTGGCAGAGTGGTAACAAGTTTTAAGGAATTGCCCAAATGTGAAGAAGGGGTAAGACATAGGTAGGCCGGGCAAGCTCAAGGTAGTGGTTCTAATTGGAATGCTCCAAAGGAAGAAATCACTGTTTTATGCACTTCCTCAAGGGTAATAAGGAGTCTTCCAATGTATGACCCAGTATTTTACAAGTCCTTAAAAAGAAAAAAAAAAAAAAAAAAAAAAACCCCCCCCCCCCCCCAAAAAACCCTCCCCCCCCCCCCCACCCCCCATCCCCCCCCCCCCCCCCCCCCCCCTCCCCCCCCCCCCCCCCACCCCCCCCCCTCCCCCCCCCCCACTCCCCCCCCCCCCAAAAAAAAAAAAAAAAAAAAAAAACGTTATTTATTATGTATATTCTTTACTTGATCCTGTTGCTACATAACTTTTGGGGGGGGGGGGGGGGGGTACTCCCCTTGATAGATAGAACTTTGATATTTTTGCCCGAATTTTACATGAACCTTTCATGGTAACTAACTGGCCTGTAGGTGACACGGTGGTTGCAAATAAGGTACTAAGAAGTTGTCCCATATGTTGCATAATAGATTTATTCCATGTTGATTAGTCTAAGTTATATGGTCGATTTGCAGTCCTTTTGGGGATTTATTGGTTGCAATATTGTTTTGTGCTTCCTTTGATTGTAGAACTAGAATTGTCATGGTTCAAATTTCTAAATGAACTTGTTTTAGAGGAAGGTGGGCAAATTCTTTCCTAGAGTTCACATTATCTCTTGTATTAAGTCTTGTAAAATGATCTGAAAAGGGTGTGTATATCAACACTGTAATAGTTAAAGATTTAGACTCCGAAGATCCTCCCATTGAGTTAGTCCCCGTAGTAACGAATTTCCAGAGGTCTTTCTTAATGATCTTCCCGGAATACCTCCCGAATGGGAAATTGATTTTGTATTGACTTTATACCAGATAACAATACCATTTGAATTCCTTCTTATCCGATGACTCCGCCGAATTAAAAAAGTTGAAGCCTAAAATCAAAGATTTACTAGACAAAGGTTTCATTAGACATAGTATTCCTCGATGGGGCGCTCCGGTTTTTTTGTAAGAAGAAGGATGGGTCTCTTAGAATAAGCATCGATTATCCCCCACTTAATAAAGTCACTATTAAGAACAAGTGTCATTTCCCTCGATGGATCTCGTGGTTATCAACTCCAAGGGATAAGTTAATTTGCTAATATTTTATTTTTAGCTCGGGTATCACAAACAGAGGGTGAGAGGTGAGTATGATCAAAAAAGTCATTCCGACAATAATATGGTCAACTATTAGGTTCCTAAGTAATGTCCCTGGGTTGGTCCTCACTAATTCCCGGAGGCATATTGGATCTCATTATTAGGGTGTTTTCAAATTTAACTAGATTAATTTGTCATTTTCTTTATTGACGATATCATGGTATATTCAAAAAATGAGGGTAAGCACATGGAAAACTTGAGACTGGTGCTTCAAGTGCTTAAGGAGAACAAATTATTTACTAAGTATAAAAAATGTGAGTTTTGGTTGAGGTCCGTGGCGTTTTTGTGTCATATTATCTCTAGTGAGGGAGTTGAGGTTGATCCAACGAAAAATAAGGCGGTGAAAAATTGGCCTAGTCCATCGACTCCAACTGATATTTGGAGTTTCTTGGGTCTAGCGGGTTACTATAGGAGGTTTGTAGATGATTTTCCATCGATTGCATCTCCCTTGACTACTTTGACTCAAAAGAGTGTGATGTTTGAATGGACGGAAGTTTGTCAAAGAAGCTTCAATATATTGAAGGATAGGCTTACTTCCGCTCCGGTGTTGACTTTACAGGATGGTACCAAGGTCTGGTTGTAATAATGTGATGGCCTCCCGAGTGGGCTTAGGGTTGTGCTTATGAAACATGGGAAAGTATAGACTTTGCCTCTGACAACTTAAGGGAATTAGATAATTATCCAAGGACTCATGATCTAGTTACGGCTGTGTATTTGATTTGAAAATATGGAGACATGATTCGAGTATGTGTCCATGTGGATTGTATACCGACCACAAGATCTTCAAATGCGTTTGTTCAAGAGGAGTTAAATCATTGACCAAGAAGGTGGTTGGAATTGTTAAAAGATTACAACATGAGTGTTCTTTACCACCACGAGAAGGCCAACGTTGTTGCGGATGCTCTAAGTCATATGACCATGGGGTAGTGTGTCTCATGTAGAAGGAGAAAGACTTAGTGAAGGATGTTTATAGGTTATCTAAATTGGGTTTTAGATTAGAAGATCATCTGAATGGTGGTTTTGTGGTCCATTTTAACTCCGAGTCATCTTTTGTGGTTGAGGTGAAGTACAAACAACACCCTGATCAACCATTGATGGAGTTGAAGGAATCATTTCTTGGTAAGCTTGATGAGACATTCTCCTTAGGGGGATGGTGTCTTGGGGTATCAAGAAAGGTTTTGTGTTCCCAATGTAGATGGTTTAAGGAACCAGATTCTTGAGGAAGCTGATGGGTCCCGTTATTCCATTCATCCGGGTTCTATAAAGATGTATCATGACCTTAGGGAAGTGTTTTGGTGGGGATGCTTGAAGAAGGACATAGCGGAATTTGTTTCAAAATATCCAAATTGCAAACAAGTTGAAGCTTAATAACAGCAAAAGACGATGGTTTATTTCAGAATCCAAGTTCCGATTTGGAAAGTGGGAAGACTTAATATGGTTTTGTGGTAGGTTTTCCTCGGACACAATGCAAAAAATATGATCCATATGGTGGTAATGATAGGTTGACCCAATCCGCTCATTTTATTTTCGTCAAGTCTACTTAGTCGATGGAGGATTATGCAATGTTCTTTATAGATGATATTGTGTGTCACCATGGTATTTTGTTAACCATCATATCGGATAAGAGTGCAAATATTACATCTAGGTTTTGGAGGTCATTCCAAAACTGTTTGGGTACCAAGTTGAAGTTAACCACCACTTTTCATTCTCAAACAGATGTTTAAGCGAAGCGTACTATTATAACCCTTGAGTATATGCTTAGAGATTGTGTGGAAATTGGGATAAGCATTGGTCTTTGGTTGACTGTGCTTACAACAATAGTTACCATGCATCTATATCTATGACCCCTTATGAAGCTTTGTATGGTAGGAGATGTAGATCTCCAATTGGATGGTTTGAAGTCAGTGAGCTTTCACTTTTGGGTCCCGATTTGATTTATAAGACTTTGGAGAAGGTTTATATTATAAGGAATCGCTTGAAAACAGCCTATCTCTGGCAACAGCCTTATGCCGACCATAGTAGGAGAATATTAGAATTTAAAGAAGGTGATAAAGTGTATCTAAAAATTTCACCTATGAAAGGGGTGGTGAGATTTGGCAAGAAATGTAAGTTGATTCCTCATTATGTGGGTCCCTATGAAATCTTTCAAAATATTGGTAAGGTTTCATATGAGTTGAGGTTTCCTAGTGACTTTGCTTCAATTTAGCCGATGTTCCATGTTTCCATGCTTAAGAAGTGTACCAGTTATCTCGAGTCCATTCTTCGTATTGAATATCTCAAGAGAACCTCTATTACAAGGAGAAACCGGTACAAATTATGGATAGGCAAGTAAAGAAGTTAAGAAATAAAGAGGTGGTTTCCGTAAAGGTGTTATGGAATAATCATCGGGAGGCCGAGGCTAACATGAAGTCCCGTTACCCTCATCTATTTGATAACTAAGGTTAGTTATTCCTACTTATAGTGAAAATAATGAGTTTAATTGAAATTGCTTCAATTTTTGGTGAAGTTGTGCACAATGTTGCATATTACAATGAATCATAGTGAACTTTATGCCTAAAAACTAAAACTTTGCTTTTTTTACTTGTTTTAAGTTTATGGTGTGCATTTTCGTATATTTTTCCTTCAAGAATTGTATTGATCATGTTGATATGTGTTGAAGAAAGCCTTGGCATAATGAATAAGCATGAAGTGAATGTTGAACTCTTATGAGTTGAAAAATGATGTTATAAGTTTGCATTGTGAAAAAAGGCCATGTGGTTATGTTGATTTTGAGTGTAACTCATGTTTTGATGTGTTATTGTTTGTTTATCTGCTAGTCTTGCGTCTATTCCTTCCATTTTAAGAATTTTAGTGACATTCAGGGACGAATGTTCCTTAGGGGGGGATAATGTAATATTCCGAAAGTGTAGAGCCTAATCTAGATCTTCAAATGAGAGTCTATGAGTCGTAACTCTGTTTATAAGTCAATTATAATGTATTTGAGTCATTTAGAAAGTATTAGAATCAAAACGTCAAGGAACGTCTATGACGTCCGAAAACTAGTTCAAGAGGTGCTAGTGTGCCTTAGCCTATTTGAGTAAGTTTTAAGAGTAGAAAAATGATGAAATTTTGTGGTAAGGTGTCTAAAACTTATAACATTTAAATTGTATTTGAAATGTCAAGGTACGACTCCGCAAGGACCAACCAAAGGCTCTTGAGGAGGACACTTGCAAAGAGGCAATGTCCAACGACGGATTACAGGCGACGGCTCACGGTCCAATCGACGGGGAGTCAATGGACACTTATCCAATTTCGTGAGAAGTCATTTTGCACTACTCTGACAAAAACGAAGATTGTACAGGACGGACAGGAACAGTGTCCGTCATTTGACAAACGGGCCATAGCGTCGAATGGGGGAATAGGTAAGGGGAGTGAATAAGGAATTAACGGTGAGAAAGGTGGGGAGCGGGAAGGGTGCAATGGACAAGAGAGAGAGGGGGGGGAAGGAACATTGAATGTTTATACTACAGGTGGAAAGGATAGCAGGTAGGGATCGCGAGTTCTGCCCGTAAGTGGGGGCTGATAGAAGCTACCAGGCGGCAAGTGAAACTGAAGAGTAGGATAGGACGTGTGGGCGGGTGTGGTGGATGGGGAAGACGTATCGTGGTTTCGGCTGTCAGGCAACTATTTTGCTGCAACGAAAACGTTTTAGGTAACTGAAATTAATTAGGTTAGGTGGTTATTTAATATTTAGGTGTTAAGGGGGTCTAATTAAAGTTATTAATGACCTATTCAAAGACCCCTAACTTAATTAAACTAACCTAACCATCCATATTCCCAAACCCAATTGCCTCTTTCCCTTCCTTCTCTCTTCTTATCTCTCCCCAAAAAACCCCCATGAAATACCTAGAAAAGTTGGTGTATAGGGATTCTAAGGATCAATTTATCCATCAACCTTCATCAATTATTAAGTCATGGTATTCATTTCACCTTTGGGATCTTTTTCCCTAAAGGGCTCCTCCAAATTTATTTCAAAAGTATGAAATTCAAGTGGATTTACTTCCAATACGAAATTGATCTTGTGATTTATTTTTTTTATGATTAATTTTTATTAAAATTGGTATATTAACATTTACTATTGTTACTTTTTACTAATTCTTGATGCGTTGACTTAGTTTTTCGAAGATGACCTCTTCCCCTTAACCCTAGGTTGTGATCTTCAATTGAATTGTGTAGTATTGATACAATTAGCTTGGTTAGTGTGTGAATTACTATCCTATGTTCTTATAATTCTACTTATGAGTGTATTGTCATATAATGTAATCCTGTAATGCTAGTTCTTGAGTAATTGACCTAGGTTGTCAAGTAGCTTATGAATTTGACTTAAGCCTCTAATTCTAGGCTATGAATTAGTGATGATTTTTTGTGTAGTGAATCAATTGATTTCATTATTAATTTAGATACTATTGTGTGATGATATTATACCATTTTGGGTTAAATTGGACGGTTGATGGTAAGGCCTTTATGATGTCATTGTGAAGGAGATTGAGTAAATTATCATTAGTTTTGATTAAGTGATGATGTTGTATTGAAGTATACCTTATATTAAGATTGATAGGGTTGGTATGATGTTGAATTGAAATATTTGGACTATGGATTGTGATTTGTTGGATATGATGTAAATGTTATAAGGATAGTGATAACTTTCCAATGTTCCTTATTATGATATGACTATGTAAATATGCTAACCTCACATGTATGAATTGTAATTAAAGGACAATACCCATGCAATTCTTATTGAGGTATGATGATTATTATTATATAATGGATAGACCCTATGACGCACATTAAGATATGATTATTAATAAATGCGTTCAAGATATTTCAAAAGGCACTCTAGCTTAAACTGAGTGAACTACAGTAAGGAGTGTCCCTTCCCACATCGGGAAGGTAGGATCAGTAATATACTCATGATATGTACACTATAATTCATGTATCATAAAAGCGGGTTCCAACTATATCTCCTCGTTCTTGAACTATGTTTCCCCAATAGGAATACTAGCTAGTGGATCCACCTAGATGCTATGTTTATGTTTTTTACTACCTCTTCCTTCGATGAAGGGTTCCATACGCCGATTCCACATTAGCTCATGTGTTATGTTGGTTAAGTCAATATGTTCCCTAAATGTAAAATGATAAAGGAATAACTCTAACTAGGATGACCTAAGGGGTTAGCTAGTCTAGGTAGAGGTATGGGACTCTACCTATACTTCCTAGTTATCCTTGGGAGGGAAGTCTAGAAGGCTGTTCTTTATATATTTATATGCTTATAGTTAAATAATATGTATATGAGGATCTTATTACATGTTGATGAATACTTTTGATGATTGGTTTCACTTATGAACATGTGTTTGGTGTCTATTGCTAAAGTATGATAAAATGAGGACTTATACTAAATAAGAGACTATATGCACACATATCATAAAATCATGCTAGAAAGGGACATTTCATCAAAGTATGCAATTTACTTTTAAAACCCTTATGAACATCCAAGGAAACCATACTAATCAATCCGACATATTTGTTAAGTCAAGATCATGTACATCATAAGACCAACAATAGTAATTCTAGTAAAGCCAACATTCATATCACTTAATTGAACACATAATCAAGAAAACTCTACCATCAAGCAATAATATCAACAAGCATGGATAAGAGTTCATTAAAACATTACCAAAGCAAGAAAATTATTCATGAACACTCATTAGGTAAGCTAGTGCAATGACTAAGCAAAGACCTATAAACTTAATCAAGTAAACCCAACAAGAACCAAAACCAATTTACAACTTCACATAGCATGTCATTAAGATTACATATTATCATATCTTAACAATGGAGACAAAACAGATCTTCATAAGTTAAACCAATCATCATATAGTATAAACAATGTGAAAGATCATTATATATATATATATCATGTACAAATATAAGCATATAGATATATAAGAAACATCCTCCTATGACCTCCCTCAAGGATAACTATTGCAATGTTTAGGTAGAGTCTCATACCACTACCTAGACTACACTAAACCTCTTAGGTCATCCTAATAAGAGTTCATTCATTTACTTCATTTTACCTTTTGGGAACGGCTTAGTTTAACTGACTTAGACCACATGAGCTAATGTGGAATCAAGATTCATGAAACCCTACACCTAAGGAAGGAGGACTACTAGCCAAGGTAGTACCATATCATGAACATAGCATCTAAGTGTATCCACTAGCTAGTATTCCTATGGGGGCAACATAGTTCCAGAACTAGGAGATATAGTTGGTACCCTCTTTGTTCTACATGAATTGTAGTCTCTAATCTCAAGAGTACATTAGTGACCCTACCTTACCTAAGTGGGAAGGGACACTCCTCACACTAGTTCACACGGTGCTAAGCTAGAGTCCCTTTTAAAATGTCTTTAATGCCTTTGTTATTTCATAGCAATAATGTAAGGTCATAGGTTATAATAGCCCTTACATATCATCACATCATTCTCAATAAGAGTCAAGAGTATGTTCCTTCCTTACAATCATAACAAGTGGTTATTGATTTACATAGTCACATCATAATAATGAAATTGATAGGTATCCACCATCCTTTAAACTTTCATAATCTTACCCACAACTCAAAAACAATTGTGTAAGACATTTAAATCAAACATCATGCCAACCCTATCAATATTAATACAAGGTATACTTCAATACAACATCATCACTTAATCACAAGTAACCATAATTGAAGTAAAGAATAGAGATCACAAAACTTAATCAATCTCCTTCACAATTCCATCATCAAGTTCTTACTATCAACCCTCAAATCAATCCAAATACGGGTGTACTCTAATCACACAATAATAACCAACATATTTACAAGTCCAATTGAATCATTATAGAATAACTTATCACAAGTTCATAACCTAGAATTAGAGACTTAGATCAAGTTAATAATCTACTTCACAACCTTGGTCAATTACACAAGAACTAGCATAATTATATTGAAAATATCAAAATCTACCCATTATTATCATAATAACAAATAGGATAGTAATTGACACACTAACCATGACAAATGAGTCAATATTATACAATTCAATTCAAGATCACAACCTAGGGTTAAGGGGAATAGGTCATCTTCTACAATTGAGACCAATAAATAAAGAAGTAACATAATTTAGTTATAATGCATGTTAATATACTCATAATATCCAAAATAATCATTAAAAAAAGCACTTCACAAGATCAATTTCGTATTGGAACAAAACCTACTTGAATTTCATGTTTTTGAAATCATTTGGAAGGAGCCCTTTGGGGAAAGAGATCCCAAAGATGAAAGGAATACCATACCTTGTTTATTGATGAAGTATGATTTAGAAACTTGACTTTTTTCATCCCTAGAACCCTCTTGACCTTGACTTCTGTGCTTTTCTTCTACTTTGGAGAGATAAAGAAGAGAGAAGGAGGATCTATTTGGGTTGGGAAGTTTGAGGGCTTAGGTTAGTTTAATTAGGTTAGAGTCTTTATATGAGTCATTAAAAAACTTAATTATACCTCCCACAACCCCTAAATAATTAACTAACTACCTAATTGGTTGATGTAGTCAACACAAAAACGTGAAGCAAAATAGTGGACTCACAAACGAGACCACAATCGACGCCCCATTTGTCAAACGATGACCAAGGTACCAACCATCCTGTTGGTCTGTCATTTTGGTCACAGACTGTCCAAAACAAGCCTCCCGTGGATTTTTATAAGTGACCATCGACAGTGTCCATCTATGCCCCGTCGATTAGTCCACGATCTGTCGATTGCACTAGTTTGTGCACACTTCCTTTTGGAAGTTTTTTGCCAAATTGCAAGGTCCTCCTCAAGGGCCCTTTGTTTGTCCTTGGGGAGTCGTACTCATACGTTTTGACTATAAACTAACTCTAATACGTCTTAGACACCTTTCCTCATAATCTCATCATTTTCCTACATAGTCAAAAAGGCTAAGGCACACTAGCACCTCATTGAACTAGTTTCCTGACGTCATGAACGTTCTTTCACGTTTTGATTCCTAAACTTCCTAAATGAATTATATTCATTATTTCTACCTTAAAATAGTGAAACAACCTTTAAACACTCATGTTAGTCTCTAGAACACGTCTTATACTTTCAGAATATTACATTACCCCCCCCCCCCCATTAAAAACATTCGTCCTCGAATAACATTAAAATTCTTTAAAATGAAGGAATAAACTCAATATTAGAAGCCCAACCAACAACACAAAAAAATGCGTTACCACATCAATCATGGCATTTATACATAGAAATTCAAAACTTCAATTTCTACACATAAAGCTCAATCATCAAAATATGAGGAATTACCTTCTCACAACAGCATGAGCTAAACATATCATTGAGTAGTAAATTATCCAAACCTCAATCTATGAACATGATCAATATCACTTCAAAAAGACTCACAATATAATCATGCACAACATAACTTAAAACAAGCAAACTTGAAAAATTTTAAGTATGTACGAATAATTTAATTGTAATTCACTATGACATAAACATTTTTGCAGAACTTGTCCAAAAATCAAAGCAACTTCAAATTTTGTCATTTTTTTCATTATTAGTAGGAATAACTAACCTTAGTTATCAAGTAGATGAGGCTAACGGGACTTAATGTCGGCCTCGGCCTCCCATATTGCACCTCCACTAGGTGATTTTTTCATAACACCGTTACGGAAGCCACCTCTTTGTTCCTTAACTCCTTTACTTGTCTATCAAGGATTTGAACCGGAAACTCCTCATAAGAGAGGTTCTCTTGAACACCTAGACCTTCAACAGTAAGAATAGACTAGGGAGCACCGCTAAACTTCTTAAGAATGGAAACATGGGAAACTGGATTAACCCGAAGTCAATTCATATGGAAACCTCAACTTATATGCAACCTTACCAATCTTTTGAAAGATTTCATAGGGACCCACATAACGAGGACTAAACTTCCCTTTCTTTTAAAATCTAACCACCTCTTCCATAGGTGAAATATTTAGATACACTTTATCACCTTCTTCAAACTCTAATTCCTTTATCCAATGGTACGCATAAGACTTTTTTGGCAGTAGGCTGTTTTTAAGCGATTATTTATGATATGAACCTTCTCCAAAGTCTCATAAATGAAATTGGGAACCAAATGTGAAGACTCAACCACTTCAAACAATCCAATTGTAGATCTACATCTCTTACCATACAAGGTGTCACATGGAGGCATAGATATAGATGAATGGTAACTATTGTTGTAAGCAAACTCCACTAAAGGCAAGTGCTTATACCAATTTCCCTTGAAATCTGTTGTACAAGATCTAAGCATATCCTCCATTGTTTGAATAGTACGCTCTACCTGACCATCCGTTTGAGGATGAAAAGCGGTGCTTAGCTTCACCTTGGTACCCAACCATTTTTGGAATGACCTCCAAAACCTAGATATGAATTGTGCCTCCCCTACCCGGTATGATGGATAACAGAATACCATGGCGACACACAATCTTATCTATGAAGATCCTTTCATAATCCTCCTCCGAATTAGTAGACTTGACGGGAATAAAGTTGGAGAATTTGGTCAACCCATCCAAAACCACCCAAATGGAGTCGTATAGCTTGTGTTTCTGAGGCAAACCTACCACAAAATGCATATTAATGTCTTTCGACTTCCAAATAGTAACTTGGATTTCTTTGAGTAAACCACCCAACTTTTGGCGTTTGAATTTCACTTGTTGGGAATTTGGACACTTCGCAACAAATTCCATTATGTATTTCTTCATGCTTTCCCACCAAAGCACTTCCCTAAGGTCATGATACATATTTGTAGACACCGGATGAATGGTGTAACGGGACCCATGAGCTTCCTCAAAAATCCGGTTCCTCAATCCATATACATTCGGAACACACAACCTTCCATGATACCTCAAGACACCATCCCCCCTAAGGAGAACGACTCATTAAGCTTACAATGAACTGATTTCTTCAACTCCATCAATTGTTGATCAAGGTGTTGCTTAGACTTCACCTCAACCACAAACGATGATTCGGAGTTATGATGGACCATAAAACCACCATTACAATCTAACATCCAATCTAGCCAATCGATGAACATCTTTCACTAGGTCTTTCTTGGATTTTTCTACATGAGACATACTACCCATGGTCATATGACTTGGAGCATCCGCAGCCACATTGGCTTTGTCGGGTGTTAGAGAACGCTGATGTCGTAATCTTTCAACAATTCCAACCACCTTTTTTGTTGGATATTAAACTCTTTTTGAGAAAACACATATTGTAGACTCTTGTGGTTGTTATACACATTGACATGAACACCTTACAAATAATGCCTCCATATTTTCAAGGTAAATACCACGCTCTACTTCAATGTCATGAGTTGAATAGTTCCTCTCGTACATCTTAAGTTTTCTAGAGGCATAGGATATTACTTTTCCATGTTGTATAAGCACACAAACTAAACCTACTCTGGATGCATCACAATACATAACGAAGCCCTTTGTACCCTCCGATAAATTCAACACCGGAGCGGAAGTAAGCCTATATTTCATGATTTGAAAACATCTTTCACATGCCTCCGACCTCTCTAATTTCCTACTCTTTTGGGTCAAAGTATTCTAGGGAGATGAAATGGATGCAAAACCATCCACAAACCTCCTATAATAACCCGTTAGACCCAAGAAACTCATAATGTCGTTCGGAGTCAATGGTCCATGCAAATTTTTCAGCCTCTCGGTTTTCCCTTGGATCAACCTTAACTCCGTCACTAGAGATGATATGATCAAGAAATGCGACTCACCTTATCCAAACCTCACATTTTCTATATTTGGAAAATAATTGGTTCTCCTTAAGCTCCTGTAATATCACCCTCATATGGTCCATGTGTTCACACACATTCTTTGAATATACCAAGATGTCGTCAATGAAGATAATAACAAATCATTCTAGGTAACTTTGAAACACCCTATTCATGAAATCCATAAATGTCGTTGGGCCATTAGTGAGACAAAAGAACATTACTAATAACTCATAGTGACCATATCTTGTTTGAAATGTCATTTTTTGTATATCCTCACCTCTCACCCTATGGTAGTGATACCCCAATTTCAAGTCAATTTTACAAAAGTAGCTTTCCCCTTGGAGTTAATCAAACAAGTCGTCAATCCGAGGTAGAGGATACTTGTTCTTAATATTGACTTCATTCATTTGGCAATAATCGATTCACATTCTAATGGACACATCCTTCTTCTTCACAAACAAAATCGAAGCACACCATAGAGAAATACTAAATTAAATGAATTATTTTTCTAGTAAATTTTTGAGTTGAGCCTTCAACTCTTTCAATTCGGCCGAAGACATCCGATAAGGAGGAATTGAAATGGGATTGGTGTCCGCTAGCAACTCAATGCCAAAATTAATTTCCCATTCGGGAGGGATTCCAGGAAGATCATTAGGAAAGACCTCCGAAATTTCCTTTCATAAAGGGACTAACTCAATCGGAGCATTTTCAGAGTCTAAATCTTTAAATCTCACAATGTGATATAAACACCCTTGTGAGATCATTTTTACAAAACTTAAATACGAGATGATACGACCTCTGGGAAAACAATTTTCCCCCTTCCACTCTAAATGGGTTCGTTTGGAAAATTAAACTTGAAAACTTCTAGTTCATACAATTAATGGCACAAAAAAAATCTGCAACTACGCCATCCCAAATGACAATCGAAATTACCATATCAATTCTCCTAATTCAACATGAGTATCTAGATTGAACAACATGTAATGAAACAATTTCTATATCCCCTTTTCAACCCGCTTATTCACCTATCTGGGGTATTTACCATGAAAGGTTCATTTAGAATATGGGGTAGAATATCAAAATTTCTAGCTATCAAGGGAGTAATAAAAGATAATGTATCACCCGGATCAATTAAATTATATACATCATAGAAGACATGTAAAATACCGGTCACCACATCGGGGGAACTCTTTTGTTCATCCTTTGAGCGAATTTTATAAAACCGATTCTTCTTTGGAGTATCCACATATAACTATAACAGATTTAAGCTTGCTTCCATTACCTTATCTTACCTTTCACATTTTTTATCACTCCCTAACCCTTGTCGACACTCTAGATACACCCAAAGAAATTATCCGTCCCCCTCAGAATCAACCATAATGCTTGTTTTTCCACACTTTCCCTTCCACACGTTTGGTGAGCTAGTACCCCCGGAACTCTTCCTTTGGTACTTAGTTTTAGCACCTAAAATCTCATGAGACCTTATGAAATTTTTGTATGAACTTATTAGAAGAAAACCTTTTCTTAAACCTAGTCCTGTCTTGATATCAGCTTACGCTTGGAAGAACTACCACAAGAAGACCTTGCCCTCTTGACATCTCTAATGTTTCTCTTAGACCTTGTTTCTTCCACTTGTTGAGCATGAACCATGATAGGAGAAATGTTCATATTTCCATGTAGCATAGACGAATGAAATTCTTCTTTCAAGATATCCGACACTCCCATCACAAAGTATCTCACTTCTTCTCTAGGATCGGAAACCAAAGAAGGAGTATACTTTGACAATTTTGTGATTTCAAAGAGTATTCAAGTACGCTCATACCTCTTTGAAGAAGGTTGATAAATTCCTCCAGTTTTGCTTCCCTCTTTTCCCTAGGAAAGAACATATTAAGAAAATCCTTCTTTAAAATTTCCCAAGTCAATGTTCCACCTGTTAAAGTCCTATGGTCTCTCCATTTGACATACCAAGTTTGGGCCACATCTTTGAGTTGGTAAGTGGCTAACTCGGACTTCTCACTTGTAGTCAACCCATAGCATAGAGGATCTTGTAGGGTTCATCAATGAACTCTTGGGGGTCTTCCTCAACTTTGGACCCATAGAATATAAGGGGATTCATCCTAGTGAAACGCCTCAAATGGGAGGACATGGTGCCAACATGTTTATTTGACCGGGGAACAACCTCTCGATTAGATTGGGCCTTCATGGCTTGAACTTTAGTAGTGACGGCTTGTTCTTGAGTGGTAATAGCTTGGGCCTTTTGGAGAAAGTTTTCCCTTATGTCACCATCCGTCAAAGGAGGAGGATTGACCAACATATTCCCTCGACTTAGCACTTCTTAAGAGATGGCCTTCATTTCCTCGTGGAGGAGCTCCACATGGAATCTCTTCAGCAGTATTCGAAGCGACTGTTTCTTCGAGTAATTCAATTTTTTTATTAATACAATAAAAAAATTGGATGCTAACCCGCACATGATCCATACTCTAGAGAACGATAATTAGATTTCCTAAGAACAGAGATTGTCCTTTGTATGCTTACTTAGTTTTCTAAAAATCTTATTGGCTATTCAATCTTTAGTAATAAAAAGAAAAGGAAATAGCTGGAAGTCTTATAAATAGAACAACATCAAAAGCTTGATAGTGGCATTGCCCTCAAAAATTGAGGACTACCCAACTTGGATGACTGAGAATTCCAAGTCTTCGTTCAATGTTGTCTCGAAAGCCCTTCAACAACCGAAACCTAAAATGTTGGGTAAAAGGGACAAAATAGAGTTAGTATACCACTTTTACTAAGTGTGAGACCATATGCACACATATCATAAAATCATGATAGAAAGGGTCATTTCATGACGTAATAAATAACAAATTATATTAAAACAACTGAGCAGCACCAGGAAACCATAACATCAAAAGACACATTCATTTTCAAGATCATTGTACATCACAGGACCCCACAATACCTATAGGCCTAGTCAGACAACATGCATGCACTTAATTACAACACATAATCAAGAACACTCTACCATCAAGCTGTAATATCAAACAAGCATGGATAAGATTAATTACAACATAATACCAAAGGACGACAATTACTCATGACCCTCATTTAGTCAACTAGTGAAATGACTACAAATCCCCCACCCTTACACAATCCAGTAAACCTAACAAGAACAATACTAATGTCCAACGTTCACTAACATGTCGTTAAGAAGTACAATAGCGTCATGCATTAAAATGGAGACCAAACCATTTTAATAAGTGTAAACCAATTTATATAATATTATCCTTATGTACACGATCATTATATACAGGAATGTCAAATTATAACATAGACCTCTATCAGACACCATCCTAAGACTTCCCTCAAAAGGCTACTAGTGTAATGTTTACGTCAGATTCCCTACCGCACCGAAGACTAGGCGAGAGCCCCGTAGGTCATCCATAAGCGTTTATTTCTTTGTTCAGTTTAACCTTTTGGGAAACATCTGTATCTTAACCTATATAGACCACATGAGTCTAATGTGGAATCTGTTGTCATGGAATCCTACTACTGAAGGCTGGCGAACAACTTGCCAAGGTACGTACCAAAACTTAACATAACATCTATGTGGATCACTATCTCAATTTCCGATGGTTGCACAAAAACATAGTTCAATACTAGGATATATAGTTGGGACCCTCGTGTATGATACTTCATTGTTTGTGTCCATCTCAAGAGTACATTAGTGATCCTACCTTCCTATGTGGGAAGGGACACTCCTCAATCAGTCACTCAGTGCGAGGCTAGTCCCTTTGAAATGTATTTAATGCTTTATTTCAATATAGATTACTTAGGTCATAGGTTTTTATCCTTTAATATAATCATAATCATCATATAAATAAGAGTTTGCATGGTATTGTCCTTTCATTACAATTCATACAAGTGAGGTTGTATACATTTGCTGTCCATCAAAATAGGGCACATTGGTAAGTTATCCACCATCCTTATATATTTAACAACAGCTCTATCCCACAACTCATAATCCATAGTGTAACGAATTTCCATTTAACATCAATGCCAAACCCTATCACTCTTAATATATGTTTTACTTCAAATGCAAGCATCATCACTTAATCAATGAAACCTAATTAATTGAAATAAAGAATAGAAGAATCCAAGACTTACCTCATCTCCTTCAAGGCATCATCAAGTCTTAACCATCAACCCCGACTCCACCCAACACAGGGGTAATATATCATAACCATATAACCAGCATAATAGCAAGGCCATTGAATAATTTCTAATAACAACACTCTAACTAGTTCTAGCCTAGAGTTAGAGACTTTGATCAAGTTCAGAATCTACTTCACAACCAGGTCCTTACACACGAAATAGCATATTGATTCCTAGCTAAAATTCCCATACTTACGCAATAAAAAACCTAAGATATTAATTTACACCTAGACCATACAATTGAGTCAATGCTATACAATTGAATTCAAGATCAAACCTAAGTTAAGGGGAATAGACTCATGTTCGAACAATAAAGACTCAGACAGCGAGAAGTAACATAATTGAGATTTTTCGAATCTCCAGTGTCTATATCATTAATATCCCAACTAAAATCAATAACAAAGCAACTAACCAGATCATTTCGTTGGGGAGAAAACCCACTTGGATTTCATGTTTTTGAAATTATCATGAAGGAACAGTTTGGGCAAAGAGATCCCATAGGTAAAAGCAATCCCATACCTTGTTTATTGATGAATTTTTATGGAGAACCTTGATATTTTTCATCCCCATAACACTCTTGACCTTGAATTTTAGGTGTTTGTTAGACTTGGGAGAGAGAAAGAGAGAAGAAGGAGGAGCGTTGGGGTTTGGGAAACTATGAGGGCTTTTAGGTATATTTTAATTTAGGTTCGAGTCTTTCTATAAGGTAAAAAAACTTAATAATACCTCCTTAAACCCACTAACTAATTTAATAGACACAATAAGTCATTAAATTTATTCGACTTATAACGTGCAGCAAACATTGACTCCAGACAGACGCACAATCGATGCCCCCGTTGTCAAATGAGTGGTGCATGCACCAACCGTTTCTGTTGGTCTTCATTTGTCAGAGACGGTTCCGAAACGGACTTCCATTATTCTGGAATAAGTGACCATCGACGGTGGACTTTGGAGCCCCGTCGATTCCGTCTATGATCTCCGGTCGATTGCCGCTCATTGTGTACAATGCTTTTGCATCTTTTTGCAAATTGCAATAGGTACTACCTCAGGGCCCTTGGTTGGTCCTTGGGGTCGTACCTTTCCGTTTCGACTATAAACCTAGACTCTAATACGTGTTAGCCACTACAACCAAATTTTCATTCAACTCATTTCCCAACTTTTAAACCATATTCTAAATAGGCTAAGGCACACTAGCCCATCATTGTAATATTTTGCCGCACGTCATGGACGTTGTTGACTTTTGATTCCTACTTCCATAAATATTTATATATTCTTAATTTTTAACCTTAAAACATGACACATTATAATAAACTTTCTGTTAGGCTCTAGAACACGTCCTTTAGACTTTCGGAGTTCGACATTATCCCCACCTTAGGAACATTCATCCCCGAATGACATGAAAATTCTTAAAAAGGAAGGAATAGACTCAAGACTAGACGCCCAACCAACTACACATAACAATATGTGTTACCACATAAATTATGGAATTTACACATTGCAATACTAAACATTAATTGTTACACAAAATAATTAATCATCACAATATGATGAATTTCCTTCTCACAACAACATAAGCTAAACATATCATTGAGGAGTCAATTATCCAAAACTCAATCTATCAGCATTCTCATTATCACTTCATAAAGATTCACTATCTAACCAGCACACCATAATGCAATAACAAAAATGGACCAATTTTAATTCTATAGGTGATAATTTTCACTGTCATTCACGTAACGTGAACATTTTTGCAAAACTTCTCAAAAAATCACAGAAACTTCAATTTTTTCAGTTCTTTTTCCATTATTAGAGGAAATAACTAACATTAGTATTCTCAAGTAAATTTGGTAACGAACTTCATGTCAGCCTCCCATGTTGCAGGCCCTCACCTGGATTCTTCATAAACACCTGTTACAAAAGCCACCCTCTTTGTTCCTTAAATTCCTTTCTTCTCTATCAAGGATTTGAAACCGTACTTTCCTCAAAGAGAGGCTCTACGTAACACACCTAGAGACCTGCCAATGTAAGACCACTCAAGGATAAACCGATACCGTTCGTCCACGACCCAAACGGGCCGCGACTGGCCCCCATCACTTACCCTCCTATGTGAGCGACCACCCACTAAACCTGACATTTCAATTATATCAACAGAAGTAATGCGGAAGACTTAACTCCTTATAAACCCAATTCAAACTTCTAAAATTCACATCTATTATTCCCCAAAAACTGGAAGTATCAACACAAGAACATCTTGGATCAATTACTAACTAAGAGTATCTCAAACCAAAATAACAAAAGCTAAAACATCCAGGAACTTCAAGGCATCAGACATGAGGAAGAAGATCCAGTCGCAAGCTAGAAGCGTTGCTCGCCCTGCAATCCGGTGCACTGAATACTGGCTAGAGTTGCGGTTGAGTTGAAGACGACGTAGTTTGCTGCACTACCCCACAATGAACAACGAAGAAACATAAAATAGGGGGTCAGTAACAAACAAAGTACTGAGTGGGTATCATCGGCCACGCAAAATATAAACAATAGATCTCAGATAACATCATAAATCACTAATATTCTTACAGGTTATACAACAAGTATAAACGTCATTTATAATACACCTATCATATCGCTGAGGACTCCAGCCTCCACACCATACTCTTTTGGGAAACATGTTCTTTAGATTAAGTATATTAGCACCATCTCCATATTCAATTATCTTTATTCCTCTTGGTCGTACGTGACACTGCCCTCCCCTTACTACTATGTGTCTGAAAGCTTACACTCTGATCCCCTACTACTATGTGTCGGGAACGTGACACTCGATCACACTAATGCTAACGTGCCGGTACGTGACCCGAGCCCTAAATCCTCCGTTCCGGGTCGTGCACCCAATCCCCCAAATCTACGTGTCCGTTTCGTGACACCGATCCTAACTCTACGTTTCTGTTCGTGACTACCCCCGATCCCCTAATTCCTACGTGCCGGTTCGTGACAAAACCCCGTCCCCTAATCTCATTCTTATCAATCATCAAGCCTTCATTCTTCCTTACCAAGGCTCATCAATCTCATTACTTTATTTACATCAACCTTCTTTTTATACAAGTCCATCATCATTACCATAGATTAGGTTTTTAATCGCGAGTTGGGGATTCATCGCTTCATCCATGCTTGAAGTCATCAAAATCATCTATATTAAAATCACAATCCTGCTGCAACACAATAAGCATATAGAAGACTTTATTAATACTACCCAACACATATCTGTCGCTATAAGAGTTTACCTCTAACGAATAGCATAGACAAAACCCATACCCTACCTCCACCGAAGGATTCGTGATCAAGCAAGCAAATTCTCAAATCGTTGTTGTCCTTCCGTGTTCGGTCTCTCTCTTGCTCGATTTCCCTCTCTTTTCTGTTCTTTTTCTTTTTCTTATTCAAACCCTCTTTATTTTACCCTAATGAGTATATACATTTAAGAAATAAGATGACGAATAATACCCACTATTAACTTAAGGTTCCTCTTTTTAACCCCAAAGTATTAGACTTATTAACCTTAACCCTCTAAATTTTTAAATTTAAGTAGGAAATCGTCCAAAGCTGTCCCTTAAACGTGTAAAGAAATCCAACCCAGAACACCCCTGGGGGGGGGAAAAAACACAAACAAAAAAGTTTTTACGCAACCTGTGACGGCCGTCGTGCCCTGCGCCGTTCCGTCTGCAGGTCGTCGCAAGGTTCCTAAGACAATTTTCCAAAGATTCTTTGACGTCCGTCACGCCTGTGACGGTCCACTGCCATTTTTTTCCGTCACGAAGTTCAGTAGTCGATTTTTCAGTCTACCAATTTTAGAAATGTCTAATGGTTTTGAAACGATACCCTGCGATGGTTCCTGTCGTGACCATGACGGTCCGTCTGGGGGGTCCGTCTCCTCATGCCAGTTTTCCAAGAAATAAAATCTGCTGCTAAAAACGACTAAACCAAGGTCGTTACCAATAATACCAATTTACCCCATCGTCTCGTCCGCGAACTAGTAACTGAATAAAGCGTAAAGCTTACCCTACCTTCATCTGTAAACAGTAAACCGTGTGTGTGGTATCTTTCTGCATAATCGCCTCCTTCTCCCAGTGGCCTCTTCATGGTCGATTCTTCCATGCACCTTAAAGGATGCACTCTCCTCGACCTCAACTTGCGGACGTCTCTGTCTAAGAGACGAGCAACAGCTCCTCCTCATACGACAATTCCTCATCGAAGCAAACTGAATCCCAACGGATAATGTAGTTTCCATCACCCAGTATCTTTTCAAACATCCGATCGACACACTGGAATACGGAGTTACTCCGAAGCGTTCTGAGCAATCTAATTCATCAAGCCCCTCCCCTACTCAGCTTCAGAACTTCAAATGGACCATATAACTCCTCGGACTAACTTCAAACCCCTCATTTACCGAACGCATCACACCACCCTTCATGGGTGGACACCTTCAGCAAACCTGTTCACCTTCCATGACTCCAAATCCCTACCCTTTCGATCTGCATACTCCTCATTTGGCCTACTTGAGCCGCAAAGCTTTTCTCTTTTTCTTGAATGGATTTCACCTTTTCTAACGAGTCCCTCAAGGTCAGTTACCCCAAGGTCTAACCTCGAAGCATCAAACCACCAATGGGCGACCTACATCTACATCTCCTTCCATAACAAATTCTTCAAGTGGCCATGTCAATACTTGAGTGATCAGCTATTATTGTATGAAAACTCTGCTAAGGGTAAGAAACTATTCCAAATGGCCACCAAATTCTATCACGCATGTCACAAAGCATATCCTTCTAAAACTGGAATCGTTTTCGCTCAGACTGACCGTCGGGTCTGGGGTGAATCAGTAAATAAGGTCCACCTGTCCTACTATCACATGCAAATGGCTTCTCAAAACTTAGAAGTAAACTACGTACTCTATCTGATATGATGAAAGTGAACCCCGCATCGAACACTTCTGAGATGTAAAGTTTGGCTAACTCCTCTGGCATTATAAGTCCACCTTGACCGGAATGAAATGAGCAGAAACTTCGTTTGCTACCCATTGTCGTTGGAAGACCAAACACCAATCCATTGCAATTCTCTGCTCTCCTCCCACTTCCATTCAGAATGGCAATTCCTGAATGTTCCTTCCTCGTGCCTCTAGTTGTTCATACCTTTAGCTTGTTGCCAATTGTGGACATTTGGCAAACAACTCAACACTGTCGTCCGCTTCCTTCTACTCCACCAAAAGTGTTTGCCTTAAAGTCACGGTACATCTTGGTTGCACCAGTGTGTATAGAATACCGGAACTATGACCTCTGTAAGATGTGGGATCAAATCATCTACCACCTGGTACACACTACCCTTCCCCTGATTCCTCAAAACCACCTCCTCCATCCATTATTGGCAATCTATTGATAAATTAAACCATAACCTAACCTCCACCGGAGAATCGAAATCAACAAGCTACTCTCCAATGCCTTTGTTTTCTCAGTACTTCGCTCCCTTCGTATCGTTTCACATCTCCTCCCTTTTTTATAATTTTTTCCCTTTACAGATTCTATTTTTACCAAACCCTAAATTATCATATTATCCATTATAAAAGATGATAAAGTAACCCACTATTTATTTTAAAGTTATGTGTCCTTTTCCCCCAACTACCTCATTATAAAAATTAAACCCAACACTAATTTCATAATAATAATTATGATATTGCCAAAGCACCCCTTAAAAAAATTTAGAGCGGAAGTATGACCAAGTCGTGGTTTACGCAGTTGTATAGTCCGTCGTAATCTACGACGGTCGTGCTGCAGTCCCCCACCCCCCCCCCCCCGGCCCTTGAAGTTCAGAGTCGATTCCGGTACCCAAACTCTATCCACAAATTGAATGATTTTGAAACGAAAGACCCTTACTGTCCGTCTTATCATGACGGTCCTGTCTGGCCTTCCGTCCTGAAGTTCATAAGTAATTCCGTACCGAACATCCAAGAGTTGAATGTGTTTTGGAACGAAGGGCCCTCGACGGTCCCCCGTGTGCCTATGCCGGTTCGTCTACTTGTCTTACGTTAGTAAAATGATAAGAGCATAGAAGAAACTCACCATGTGGGAACGCGGAGTCCATCACGAGACGTGTGACCAGGATGGTCCGTCGTGTGGTCGGTCGACCCAGTCCGTTTTTATCAAACACTAATTCATTCTAAAACTGTTCGAACATGCTAAACATGTTGGGTTACCATAGATCCAATTTAAACTTCGTCTCGTCCTCGAACGATCATAGGAAAAAATCCAAGGGCGAGAGAGTACCTCAATCTGTAAAAAGATGTATATATCCTTCTTGCATATCCACCTCATTCTCCCCGTATACTCTTCAACTGCGATTCTTCCGACGGAACCTTGATAATGCAATCGCCTTTGATCTCAACTTGCAACCTCTCTATCTAAATGGCAACAGCTCCTCCTCATAAGACAATTCTCATCAGAAGACCTGAATCCCAACGAATAATGTAGTTCCTCCCATGGTATTTTTTCAGCATACACATGAAATATCGGTGCACTCCTGGAGTCCTGGAGCAGTGCCAATTCGTAAGCCACCTCCCCCATCAGCGTCAGAACTTCCATGGACCAATATACTCTGACTAAGCTACCATGCTTACCAAACCGCATCACCCCTTTCTGGGTGAAACCTTTTAGCAAGACTTGTTCACCCTCCATAAAATTCAAGTCCCTACCTTTCGATCGCATGTCCTTTCTGCCTGCTCTGAGCTGCTAGACGCTTCTCCTGAAGGAATTTTACTCTATCTACGATTCCCCTCCACTCAAATATAGGTACCTAAGGTCTCAATCACTCAAATGCATCAACAACCAATGGGAGACCTACATCGCCTCCCATAAAGTTCCCTCAAAGGGGCCATATAAATACTTGCGTGATTGCTATTATTGTATGAACCCTCTGTTAAGGGTAGATTTATCCAATGACGCCCAATTCTCTCACACCTGCACGAAGCATATCCTCAACAACACCTGAACACGTTCGCATCGATGACCATCACGGTCGAGGGTGAAATGCAGTACTAAGATCCAACCTATTACTACTTCAGCTTAATGTTCTCCAACATAGAAGTAAAACGCGACCTCTATCTATAGATGGAAAGTGGACTCCATGCAACCGAACAATTTCTGAGAATTAGAGTCTGCTAACTTCTCTGCATTGTAAGTCATCTTGACCGGAATGAAGTAGCAGACTTAGTTACCTGTCAACAATTACCCAAATAGAATCAAACTTCCCCAATGTCTTTGGAAGACCAACCACGAAATCCATTGAATATATTCCCACTTCCATTGCAGGAATGGCATTCTCTGAAGTGTCCCTCCAGGCCTCTGGTGTTCATACTCCCCTACTGACAATTTGGGCATGGGCAACAAAATCACCAATGTCACGCTTCATTCTACTCCACAAAAATGTTGCTTTAGTCGCGATCATTTTGGTTGCACCAGGATGTATAGAGTACCTTGAACTATGAGCTCTGTAAGAAAGTGTGAATCAAATCATCAACACGGGCACACTACCCACATTCCCTAATCCCTCGAAATGCCTTCCTCATCAATTATTGCCTCTTTAGCCTCCCCTCGTAATACCATATCTCGAATTCGGCTCAGCTTCTCATCAGCAAACTGCTTTCCCTTAATCTTGTCAAGAAAAGAGGATCTTGCCTCCACACAGGCCAAAAATCCTCCTTTCTCTAGTACTTCCAGCCTCATAAGGTCATTAGCCAAAGTCTGAACCTCTCTAGCCAATAGGCGTCTAGAAACCTGTAAATAGGCTAAACTACCCATGCTCCCTGCTTTTCTACTTAAATCATCTGCCACAACATTAGATTTTCCTGGGTTATACAATATAGTAATATCATAGTCCTTCAATTTCCATCCACCTCTCTCGCTCAAATTCAAATATTTTTGAGTAAAGACATACTGTAACTAACTCGATGATCTATATAAACTTCACACTTGACCTCATATGATAATGTCTCCATTGCTTTAATCAAATACAACTGTAGCCAACTCCAATCATGGGTCGATAGTTACACATTAATGCACTTTAACTTGCCTCGAAGCTAAGCAATTACATTTCTCTCCTGCATAGCACTGCACCCAAACCAGAATAAGATGCTCACAATAGACAGTGAAATTCTTACCTTCCACTGGCAAGGTAAGAATTGGTGCAGTATTCAACAAAGTCTTGCATTTTTGAAACTTTTCTTCACATTCATCCGATCATACCAAGGAAAATTCTGCTTAGTCAAATTTTGTTAGCTGCGAAGTAATAGAAGAAATCCCTTGACAAATCGACTAGGTAGCTAGCTAAACCAACAAAGCTCCTACCTCTGTAACCCATTAGTAGGTCTTACCCACTCTTCACTACTTCAATCTTGAAGGATCCACCATCACTGCCGCCTTAGAACGACTTTCCCCAAGAAGACACTGAAGTCGAGCAAAAACTCACACTTGGAGATTTGCCATAAATCTTTTCTCCTCAAACAAATCCAATACAATTCTCAAATCCCTCATGTTCTTTCCGTGCCTTTGAGTATATCAGTATTCATCAATAAATACATAACAAAGATATCCGATATTGCTTAAAAATCCCGTTATCAGTCCTCATGAACAGCAGGGGTTCTTTGTAGCCCAAACGACATACTACGAATTCATAATGCCCATACCTGGTTTCGAAAAGCAGTCTTTGCACATCTGCTGCCGTATTTTCATTGATGAGAACCGGATCTCAGATCAATTTTTGAGAAGACACAAGCACCTTTTAACTAATAGAATAAATCATCAATTCGAGGAATGGGTACTTGTTCTTAATATTACCTTATTTTCGGCTGCTGTAGTCTATCCAATTCCAAAACATCCATCCTTCTTCTTCACAAATAAAAAAACAGGAGCCCCCCAAGGGGATGCACTTGAGTCTAATAAAACCTTACCTAACGAACTCCTGAAATTGGGCCTTTAACTCCCTTAACTCAGCGGGAGCCATTCTAATAAGGTGGGATGGAAGGTGGGGCAGTACCCGGCTCGCAAGATCGATACAAAAATCAATATCCCTATCCTGTTGCATACCAGAAGGTCTCAGTAAACACATCCAGAAACTCACAGAATATCGACAACAGACTCGATCGATGTACTGGTGGAAGTATATCCGGAGATGTGCCAGAATGCTTAACAACCTTTACTAACTATCCACTTAGCTCGAAGAAAAGAGATTAATACTGCTGGGGTGGAAAATGGAGTCACTCTTTCACACTAGCGGATCTGTCGCCCATGCTTTGTCCAATGTCACAGTTTTTAGCATTTACAAGCTAAGATTGGTAAAATTTGGAGAAAGCACGTCATACCCAAATTACATCAAAATCAACCATCTCTATAATCATATACATGAGTATTGCGCTCCCCACAAAAGGGTCACAAGACAATACCTATACACCTTCTCAACTATCAACGACTCACCCACGGAGTACAGACAGTAATAGGCATGTCAAGCAATCACATGTAAATCAAGACCCTCAGCAAATGAGAAGAATACATATGAACATGTGGATCCAGGATCATATATAGAATCCATGCAATCACGACCAAAAGATTGACCTGTGATAACAGCATCAGATGTCTCTGCTTCAGACCTCCCGAGGAAAGCTGTAAAATAGGCCGCCTATCATCCTGTCCGTCCATTGCCCCTATCGGGTGTTGCGGCTGCAGGCAGTTCCACTTGCCCCGCCACCAGGACCTGATTGGGTGGCCACCATTACCCTTGGCCACCACTCCTCCATAATGGAGGCCTCTCCCATGGACCACCTCACCTCTAACTAATTGGGTGTCGTTAACTCTATTTTTGGACAATCTTCCTAATATGTCCAGTCTCCCACAGCCATAACCTTCCTGGATTCAAGCATAGGTCTCTGTTAAAATGACTCAGTATGGGGATAACCTCCAAACTCAGAAAAAGGCTGACTGGGGCTGCGATGGACCACCCACTAAAGCCTAAGTGAAGACTGAATGGGCGTTTTTTGGTAAACTCCTGAACTCTGCCCCTGGGTAAGAACCGCTAAACTCACCTCCCTTACGGAACGTCTTAGATGTCACTCCCTTGTAGTGAAGTCGTCTGGCTCACCCCCTCCCCTCTATCACACAATCACCCCTTATTGGAAAGGATTGATCTTGCTTGGCAGTAGCTCGCCTGTAAGGCTTGGGATCGCGCAAATCTGACCTCATCCTTTCCAAAAGCGAATCCACTCTTGTGGATTGAAGTCAAACTTAACATGACATACCTGGATAGTGCACGAAATTTAGCCTCATAGGCAGCTACAACATCCTTCCTTGCTCTAGGCTCAGAACTCATCCTCTCCTCCTATCCCTCAATGTTCAAGGGTGTATAACTTTCCATAAATTAAGCTAGAGAATAGGCCCAAGTGCATCGGCGGTGCCTGTGCTGGTTGACACTCAACATCGAAGCCACCATATTTTGTATCCCCGTGAAACTAATAGTTCACAAACTCCACACTGACTCGTGTCTACTCATGTCCATCTTATGTAGCAGGCTCATGACCCAATCAACCACAAATCATGGGCATCTTCATATTCAGCAACCCGCTTGAATACTGGAGGTGTTCCAACTTTAAGATTTAGTGAAAATTTCATGCTTGTCATTGTCATTTTGACCCCTGTAGTCTCGAGGAAACGTGCCCTACTTCCAAGGGAGGCAGTCCACGCGGGGAGCCACATCATCTGCAAACTGGTGTTACTCTCCTGAACCTGAGGTTCTGGTGCATAAAACACCTAGAGGTGTCTGGCCCCTGTATCAGATAACCCGCTAAGATATGGTACGAACTTGGTTAATCCATCTCTGGGTAGGCTTGGGTGGTACATTCCTCATCTTGAACCTGCTCATTTGTTCCCCTTCTTCCCCTCTCTCCAACTACCTCCTTAGTCGGTGGAGGATCACTGCCCTATTACTAGCTTGACCAGGTGTTTTGTCCCACCTCTATAGGGCGTGCCTCCTGCGACCTCTACCACGGCCTCATTGCCACTGCTCCTCCTCGGCTACGTCCCAAGTTGTTGGCTCAATCGCACCCTGTCCTTTCCGGTGTTGTTCTTGACACCGTTTTGGGCTCTAGTTCTAACCATTTGCGATATAGATTGGACCTAGATACCACTTGGACCAAGTAATAGCACACAAAGAAGAAAGATGGAGTTTGTCCTAAAGTCCTATACCTCTCCAAGAAAAGTAAGGGTGTCCCCCCACCGTTCCTCAAACTCTACTAGACTCGTTCTTGTTTGATCAGACCAACGAAACCTAAATCTCTGATACCAAGTTTTCACTACCCAAAACATCCGCGGAGTGCACCACATCATAGTTTCACTAGGTGGGGCAAACCACATCTAAACCGCCAACATTTACCGCATATCATTTTTGAATAGTGGAGACATAAAATGCGAAGATCCAAAACTTATTAACGTATTTAATTAAATAAACGTCTCAAGTATAATACTTATCATCCCCAACCAAGCTGGAGGTCATTAACATCAAGAACATCTATCCTCAATTACTAAGTCTAAGAGGATTTAAGAAACTAAAATAAGTAAAAAGATGGGTCCATGTCCGAACTTCAAAGACATCAAACGTGAACAAGAACCATCCCAGCTAAGAATAATAGCTCCCCTAAATGCATATGTTTTCGAAGATTGTCTATAGTTAGGACGAGTCGAGTCAATGGTGCACTTGCTGCACTCCACAAAACAACAAGAAGAAAATAAAAGTAGGGGTCAGTACAAGGAACACGTACTGAGTAGGTATCATCGGCCAACTCAAAATAGAAACCAGTATATATTAAACAATAGTATAAAACCAACTACAATACTTAACAGTTGGCAAACAACAAGCACGTGAACCATAGACACAACAACACCATAATGGTTACACCCTCAATCACAACATTAAGCACACCTATGAGGACTCATGCCTCTACACCATACTCGTTTGGGAACTAGGTTCTTTGAGTTCGAGTATATTAAGTTAATTCAAGATTTCTTGCCTTTAATGTTAGTGTGTCGGAACGTGACACTCCGATCCCCTAATACTGTGTCGGAACGTGACACTCCGATCCAATAATCCGTGTCGGAACGTGACACTCCGATCCAATAATCTGTGTCGGAACGTGACACTCCGATCAAAAATTACCATTAATTATCATTTAATACCACCACTTTTTCATTATTTAGTAATATCTCATCGAGCCTCCTTTATTCAAGGCATTACTTCGGTATAGATGGTTCAAGATTAGAATTTCAACATTCTCATAATTTTATAGCCAACCACAAACCACACAATCAAAAACATGCAACCACACAATCAAGTACATAGGAGACTTTACAATATCATTCAATACATATCAATCGCTATTTAGAGTTTATCTATTAGATAGAATTAAACCATAACCTACCTCCACCGGAGAATCGAAATCAAGCAAGCTACCTCTCCAATGCCTTTGTTTTCCTCAATACTTCGCTCCCTTCGTTCGTTTCACGTCTCCTCCTCTTTTTACTTTTTCCCTTTACAGATTCTTTTTACCCTAATTATCATATAATCAATTATAAAAGATGATAAAAGTAACCCACTATTTATTTTAAAGTTATCTCCTTTAACCCCCAACTAACTCAATTATAAAAATTACCCCACTAATTTCATAATAATAATTATGAATAGTCCAAAACACCCCTTAAAAATAAATTTAGCGGAAGTCTGACCAAGTCGGGGTTACGCAGCTTGTGACGGTCCGTCGTATCTACGACGGTCCGTGCTGCAAGTCCGTCGTGAAGTTCAGAGAGTCGATTCCGGTACCCAGACTCCAAAAATTGAAGTGATTTGGAACGAAGACCCTGTGACGGTCTGTCGTATCCATGACGGTCCGTCCTGCAGGTCCGTCCTGAAGTTCAGAGAAGTAACTCCAGTACCCCGATTCCCAGAGTTGAAGTGTTTTGGAACGAAGGCCCTCGACGGTCCGTCGTGCCTATGACGGTTCGTCCTACTTGTCGTCGAGGGTAATGAGATGAGCAGCAGAAGAAACTAAACAAGTGTGGGACGACGGAGTCCATCACGGGCCGTCGTGACCAGGACGGTCCGTCGCGTGGTCGGTCGACCCAATCAGTTTTTATCAAAAATAATTATACTGTTCGAACCGGCTAAAAGGTTGTTACATGTGGTAGGTCCTAAACCCATATACAAACATATTTTGGTTTGAAACGTCCGTGTACGACTCCACATAGGACCCACAAGGGGCCCTAACGTGGAACCCAACTTGGAGCTCAACACTTCTAGGTAGTGGCAATCGACTGACTCAAACCACGGCCAGTCGACCAGGTGATGGCCCGTCGATGGGTCTCATTGATGGAGACACTTGTCCTGAAGGTTAAGCAGTTGCAGTTTCAACCAACGAGACCTCATCGATGGGGCGTGGGTCGAACCACAGACCGTCGATGCAGACATCGATGGTGCTGTGTGTTTTCTTTCCAGCATTCTGTTAAGTTGAGGGGTGAAGTTGTATATTCACCCCATGCCCCTATTATTCATTGAAAGGTTTTTTTGAATTTTTATGGTTATTTTAAGAGTATACAATCATTAAACTATCATTAAAACCTTGACACCTAAATCAAAACACATTTCCTCCAAAAGTTTTCTAAAAACCTCCATGTGAGTTCAAGGTGAAGATGGAGCTTGAAGATGGTTCTTCAATGGATTTTATTCTTCAATTTTCGTTGGGTTATTCAAAAAAGGTATGTGAGTTCTTCATCTAAAGCTTGCTATCACCTTAGAGCCAATTTCAAAGATGATTTTCAAAGTTTTTAGAAAGATGAAAAGTCCAGTATCTACTCTAAGTCTTGGGTTCTAGCATAAATTTTTTTCAAACGTTAATATATTATGCAATTGATGTATAATTGATTTTTTCCGATGAAATTCTCCATGAACCCTTGACCTTCACAAATCTCTCAACTTGACTAAAATATAGGTTATGTGATCATGCTTTGATATTAATGAATTCATGTGTATATTATTATGGGATTTTGATTCATATATATTATGATTGATTGGTTTATAGGCTGTTCCAATTTGATCAATTGAGTATTGAATATTCTTAGATCTATTGAATGTTAATCTTATTCAAATGATATTGACTTAACGCTTGTGATTTCTAATATAGTTTTCTATAGGTTATCTAATAATGCAACAATTGTATTCAATTCATATCTAGGTTGTATTATATTTATGAGTATGTAATGAATTGACCTAGTTTCATTGATTATTTATATATTTTTATTGAATTGTTAATTATGGCCATGGATAAGGGCCTTATGATATCGAAATGGATGTTTTAGCCTTGAAATTGAAGTTGTAAGATGGAGTGGGGTATGCTTCCCTAATTCGATTTATTTTATGTTAATTAGACTTCAATTATTTTTTGATTGGTATGGTCCACTTATGGTGGTGGTACTATGTGAATTGATGTGGCCTTGTCGGCGTTACTTTATGGAATATGATGATCATGGCCTTGTCGGCACTACTTGAAGTATCATAATAATTTGTGTAGGCTTATGTTGAATATTATCGTGTTCATCTATATGTGAAGTAATGTGAAAGTATGTGTTTCCTTCTAAGTATATTAGGGAAATCATGTAGACTATGACTATGTGCTTCTATGTGTAGTCTTAGGGTTGATATGTGGTTGTTCCTACTTGACTATATGAGTCTAGAATAGGTATATTGATGATGATATTGTAGTGTGTATGATCACTTAAAGATGATAATGGTTATTCGTATGTTCTTATCGAATGACTAGTAATATGTGTTAAGGTAAAGTATGTGGTGTGTTGTCTTGATTGACTTGTGTCCCTTACATGATGCTTGTATGAACATGAATATGCGATGTCTTGACTTAGGATGCTAAAGTCTCTTAGTATTTAATGAATGGATGATATGTGAGACCTTGAATGATGTTAAAATGGTCCTTTATGTGAAACCTTGAACCTAGTGGTATGGTTATGTATGTTGAAGTCGTTAGTCATAAGGTATACTTCAAGTAAAGGAATGATTAATTTAAGGTTGATTCGCTTCAGAAAAAACGACTCATATAAAACCTTAGGGAGAGTCATCATGTTCTTGCCCTATTGGAAGGTAAGCCCTGAGGACCTCTTTTGAGGGTAAAATGTGATGGGTTATGAATAGATGGGAAACCCAATTGTATGAACATTTAATGTGAATTACCTACTGAGAACGAAGGGACTAGATAGAGTGAGTATTGTAAGGGAGAGTTCTAGTTAAGAGGAGAGTACAATACAAAGTACGCCCTTCATTATTCCATAAACCCATATGCTTAAATGAGATGTGTCTAAGTCTACCATTGGCAAGTAGGAACACCCTACGGTGTAGGTAGAAATCCAGATTCGAGTCTTGCTACCTCGTATATGCGATTATAGGCCTATTCTAATATGGGATACCACACACCATTAGGGAATTTCTTGAACGTTTAGGTAGGTTGTATGGGACGCTATCTAGGACATTGCACAATAGGCTTTGAAGGTGTTAGTTGAGATTCACCTAGGTATTGTCTAAGACCATTATTGAATTTCCTTTATGTGCTGAATGAATTGTAAATGAACAAACGAACTGTAATAACTTAAGTAAGAAAGGTATGTTACATGATAGTAATTATCTAGATAGTTAAGAGGTTGCGTGTTAAGTTGTGAAGGGGGCATAGGAAATGGTTACTTCTTATTACATAGATAAATCTTAGAGAGAAGGACTCTTTTTAGGGAAGTTGGTTGATATGTGGAAAGATCTAAGCCTTTAGGTGGTCTTTAAGTTACTGTAGGAATCTTGAAGAGGGTTCAATAATAGGGACATATCCTCTTGATTTTACTTAATGAAGTTTTTGATAGATTTGGAAGGAGATTTTCATATATCTATGTGTTGATGTATAGTTGAAAAATAATTCACATGGTAGGTCTATGGACACATTTATGGTGTGTGCAAGGGATGTTGGAGGGTCGCTTCAAAAACCACTTAGTGAACCTAGAATCACCATTGGTAGGAGAATCCTCATGTCTTATGTTGCAGTCTTGTAAGGGTGTATCTGACTCATTAATTAGTCTTGAGGATCATTTAGGCATGACTAGAGAGGGGTGTATGGGCGGTTCTTTGAGTTACTTAAGTGGTTTAGAATTAGCTTTAAGTGGGAAGATACCTACTAAGGGATGTCTAGGTAAGAAATCAACTTCACTGTACAGTGAGGGCTTCATGTAATAATGAAGGGAGTTACTGTAAAGTGACTCTAAAATTATGTGTTTGATTTTAATGTTTTCTTATGTTTTTAAGTTTTAACATGTTGTTTTTATGTTATAGTATGATGTTTTAATGGTAATCATGAAAAAGCATCGTTATTTTATAAATGTCCCTTTTTTTCGTTTTTCATGCTTCCATACTTTAGTATATATACATTGTGCTAACCCCTTCTTTTCCCTTTTTGACTAAAGTATAGGGAATTGGAAGTATTGATGTGCAATGGAGAATGGAATGTTTATAGTTGAAAATTGAAGTATTGGGAGCCTCATCGATCGAGCGACCAAAATTGACATGTTCCTTATGTCAGAGCTTTATTTTATTTGTCTGAATGGATTAGACCCAAGTGTTGTCAACTCCAAGTTTAGAAGCTCAATAGATTGTTATAAAAGCTTAATGTTTTAAATGAAAATCTTCCGCTTGTGTATTGTTTATGAAAGTATTAGTAAGGCTTAAGGTGCCTTGAGGGAGTTCCTTATAGTAAATATTATGTTGACCTTTGAATGGGTTTCTCCTAAGTGGGGTATTATGGTGAAGCGTATGGTTGTTGGGAGTGAAGTACCCTTAACATTTTTTTAATAGGTTTATTCAAGCCTAAAATAAAGGGTTCTTAGTAACTTGATCTTTGTATGAGTCTTTTTTAGAAGATGAGTTCCAAATATTCTCCTTATGATATGCATTTTTTGATTAAAGTTTGGTTGAATGAGAAAATGAGTTTTCATGCATGGTATCTTCCTCATGATTCGTGTGGATCTAGTGTAGGTTGCTAATTGTTTTATCTTGTGAATGTTGAGCATTCCTAATTTATGTTGTACGATGTGTTTATATGATGTTACCTTGAATATTAGTTTGTTTCTATCATGAATTGCCTAAAAGTTGCATTTTTTAAAGTTGCCAAACTCACTGATAACACTGGCAGTTCACTATGACGATTGCAAAAATAAACTTGCTAAATTAAGTTTTTGATCTAAATTTTTTAGTGTGGTTAAAAACTTATTTATACAAGCAAGATTTGAAGTAACAAATGAGTTTGTTATTTGAAATGAAGCAATGTGAGCTTGCAGCATAATGAACTATAGACATGTTTATAGATCTTGTGGTGTTTGATTTATTAATTAAAGTGAGTTAGGAGGGTAGAGGGAAGTTATATACTTTCCCCGCCATATTTTGATTTTCATATCATATGTGATGCTTATATGGTATTGATCATGAGCTGTTAAATTGGGTGTTACATTTGGACGTTATTTCGGAGAGTGGCAAGTTTCATTCAAGGATGAATGTGTCCAAGTGGGGGAGAATTTAAGACCCCAAAATGACTTAGGTTAATCTAGAGCCGAAACATGATTGTCGTGATGGTATAAGTCCTCAAATTGTTTAAATGCTGGGTTACGAGGCGTGGAAGAGTTTAGGTGCATTGGAAAAAGTCAAACGCCAATGGGAAGACCAGAAGTCGACGACTAAGTCCCACCTATGGGCCTTATATGTGGTTTTACGTGTTTATATGTGATCATGGGTTTAGGGTTATTAAATGAGTTATATATTAGTTATAGGCAGTGTGTCAAGTTTTGTTAAGTTTGAAGGTCAAACGTCCATGACGTTTGAAAGGTTTGGTTTTAAACGACCTTGTGTTTCTATGTATGTTTCGTCGAGTTTTACGTTTTTGTTTAGGATAAAACTGATGTGGTAGGTCCTAAACTCTTATACAAACATATTTGGATTGGAAACATCTTGATACGACTCCACATAGGACCTAGTGGTAATCGACTTACCCAAACGACGGCCAGTCGACCAGGCGACGGCTCGTCAATGGTCTCGTCGATGGAGCCACTTGGCCTGAAGTTGAGAGTTGCAGTGTAACACACGAGACCCCATAACTGGCGTGGGTGAGACAGAGACCGTCGAGGCTGAGTCATGGTGATGTGTGTTCCGGGCAAGTGTTCTGTTAAGATGAGGGTGAATTCAGGAAATTCAAACCACGCACATATAAATCTTTGGACGTTATTTTGAGTGTGTATGGGTTTTTTTAAGAGTTATAAGTCATTAAAATCTCATTATAACTTGAGGACTAAATCAAAAACAAATTCCCTCCAAAAGTTCCTCAAAAACACCTCCATGTGAGTTCAAGGTTTGAAGAATTGAGCCTTGAAGGAAGGCTCTTAATGGTGAGTTTCTTCTTCGATTTCATTGGGTTCTTCAAATAATTTATGGGAGTTATTCAATCTAAGGCTTGCCGATAACCTTAAGTCAATTTCAAAGATGACTTCCAAAGTTTTAAAAAGATTAAAAAGCAATTTATACTTAGTCGGGTTCTTGCTAAATGGTTTCAGGACAAACATTAAGATATGATGCAATGATCGTATTAATGATGTTTTGTCCAATGCAATTTGCCACCATGGAACCACTTGTCCTTCTTAGATTCTTTCAATTTTACTAAAATATAGGTTATGTTATCATGTTTTGATGTGATGAATCAGGTGTAGATGTATGGGCTTTTTATTCATGTAATATTAGTATTTATTGGTTATAGGATGTTTCAATTTTGATTTCAAGTGCTATTGAATATTCTTAGATCTATTGAATGTTGATGACCGTGGTTTAGCAGGTACTTTTAATTTTCTTACGTAACGTGTATGGTGTGCTAAGGACTCTTGAAGTAGTTTCATGATTATTCTTGTGTTTGCAGGAAAAAATTGTCCAGAATGAAAACGCCTGAAGATGTGATGAAAATTGCGAGAAATGATGACCTACGAAGCTATCGACGGTCCGTCTACCCATCAACCGTCCATCGCCATGAATATGTTATGATGCCAAGGTAAGATGGGGGAATTCTAACTAAGTGAGAGGCTACGAAAGGGATGACAGTCTGTCGTCTCATCGATGGGCCGTCTTAGTGGTCCGTTGGTGTTAACAGAATGTAGCCCCAGTACCCAATTTGAAAAGGTTCTAAGGGTGGAGCAATGAAGACCATCGACGGATCGTCGTCCTATCAAACGACTGTCGTCTTGGTCCGTCAATTTTAACAGCGAGTTGGAGTCAAGGAAGTTGTAAATGGAAATAGAGGGCCGGGGTACAGTATGGATAGAAGGAGGCCGGTGGCGACGATCATCATTACATCGCGGTCGTTCGGTCTCGGTCATCGACGCGAGACGCTATTGTGGGCATAACGAGTTGACGTATTTAGGTGTAACTTTATGTTGGGAATTCTTTAAGGATAAATAGGACCAAATTGACCGTGTTGTGGGGGTAGAACGTCTTCGTTATGTTTCTGATTTGTAATATTGGTTTTGCTATGGGTTTGAAAATACTTCATTTTTCTGAATATTTATGAATTATTTTCTCGAATTCAAGTGATTTTCTTAGGATTTTCTTCAATCTCATCAAAAGTACTACAATGGATTCTTGTCAAATTAATATGAATTGTGTAATTATGAACATGGCATAACTAAATCCAAAAACTAAGAGATGGGGACACCAGAATGAACAAAGTAAAATAGATAAAAATAACAATTCTCGAATGTTTCTGTAGATATTTGATAATTCTTCCGTTTAGAAGTCTTTTAAATGGTGCACGCGTTAGAACTCGCCTAGTTGCTAGACGGACCATGGAGGTAGATAATAAGAAAAGAATTATCAACATAGATTTAGTATATACTATCTAATAGGATAGTGTCGATTGGTGCGAAGTAATAACTAAGTCATACATCGATTATGATGCTTAATATGAGGTAAAAGGTAGGGTTTAGTAAAGTACACACACGTATCTGGACCAAGGTGTGGAGTGAAATTCACTAGTCGTCGGACTAAGGAATTAGGGATACATAACTTACCACTTTGCATGCATGATACTAGGAAAGGTAGTTATAGCTAGGGTTATTGCGTTATGAAGTACGGGAAACACGTACGGCCTAGTTCTCTAATCATTGATTAACAACATCAAATATTGTGAACTAAGTACGTTTACTAAGACTTAATGAATACTTTTGAACACCAAATCCCCTTAATTAATTGTTCCGGAAAAGATTTGACCAACTAGAAGTAATCGTAATTATTTAAGTCTAATCCATTTTCTCATGGGATCGACCCAACCTAAATTTTGGTTCTTTAAAAACTTGATACGACCGCTTATATTTCTTTAGGGAAGTGTAGTTTGAGCGTACCAAATTTTGGTGTCGTTGCCAGGCAAAGAGGGTTTTAGATTAACTTTAAGCACATTACAAAATTTTAGTCAACAATTTTCTAAATTTTACTTTTTCTATTTTTTGTTTTTTTCGCTGCAGGTCTAGCTTTAGTGTTGCAAGTACACAAGTTGAAGAGAAACCAATACTTGCCTTGATCAGACTAAAACGCACAATTCGCAGAATAAATATTCAAAACACCCTGTTATATTTCGATGATGAGCTCAACCTTTTCAGAATTTTTTTTTTTTTTTTTTTTTTTTTACCCAACCCGCCGATTGATTCTTATAATCGAGTGGTTGTTGATAAACCTGGTGGAGGTAATCCGAGGAGGCAACCTAACACCCTACGCCACAGAAAGGACCGCCGGAAGAGAGGCCGCCCCTCCACGACAATCAGCCAAACCCAACCCCATGAATTAAACAACCGCTCCCACTTTACCAACCTCCTGCCTTCCCCTTACCAAGCTCATTACCTTATCCCGCTACGCCGCAATCGCTCCCCCCCTCCCCACCCACAAACCTCCGTCACACCCCTGCCGCCCATCCCTTACACAACCCCAAAAATCTCTCCCCCACCCCCCCCCCCCATCTCCCCACAAACCACTCTCATGACCTCCCCCCACCCCCATATACCCCACGGTCTCCCCCCCAAACCATCCCTTCGAACGCCTGCACAACCAACCTCATCCGGCCCACACCCACCAACAACCCATACAAATTTCACTCTCACCCAACATCCTCTAAACACAACCAACACCCAACACCCGCCCCCTCAACCAACTCGACCACATCCCCTCCCCCACGCCCACTCTCTCCCTCACCCCCTATCCCTCCATCTGCCACCTTCCCCCGACCCCTCCCACCACCAACACATCAGCCCACTCAATTCACCAACCTTACACTACCTTCCCCTCCCCACCGGAGGCCCCATCCACCCTCAACATCCACCACCCCCACCCCCCTTCCCCTCACACCATCCTCCGCCCCCTCCCCCCGACACCAATCACCCCCATCCCACCTACCTCACGTCACCCCATCTAACCCCCCCCCCAAACCTACCTACTATTCCTCAACACTTCCAAACCCCCAAAAAACCCTCCCCCGCATTCCAAAACATACCTGTTAACTCCTACCCAAACACCACGTGCCCACCTTCCCACACTCCCCACACCTACGCCCTCACAAATACCAAAACTCCTCACACAACGCATCTCACGTTTACTTACCCTCCCTACCAACCTACCTCCTCAAACCTCTCCTTCACCACGCCCTCCATCTCCCCCAACGCCACCCTCATATGATACGCCCCCCAACACCCTCACCACCCCCAACTCACCCCCATCTCACACCTCCCCTACCCCTGTCCTATCACTCCAACCCACCGTCACCCTCTCCCTCGTATAGTTACCTTACCCACCATAACCCCCCCTCTCTCTACCCCGCCACCGCCGCCACCACCCCTTCTCTCTCCCCCTTTCCTACGAAATTCCTTCGTCTTAATACGCCCCCAAAACACCCCGTCCCCCCAGCCCCTCACTTTTTACACTACCCATGCTACCCCACCCTCCACACCCCCCAACCCCCTTGCACACCCACTCTAGACCCACACCCGCACGCCCTCCTACAACCACTCACCCCCCCCTTTCCCCCACACCAAACCACCCAACGACGCCCCCACACCCTCCTCCAACCACCCTCACCCCTTCCTTACTTCAACCAACCCACCCCCACCGAACCCCTAAACTACCATTCTCACCCCCTCCTATGCCCCCCTCCCTCACTCTATTCCCCCATAACCCCCGGGAAATATTTAACTCACGACTCTGATGTACCACTTGTCCACCTCCTTACACATGGTCATACTTTTGTGGTAACTAGTAGCTTGACGCAAGATGCTCACCGCTAGGGGTTATTTTCGGGGCTACCATCGAGGATCCAACATGCTCACACAGCCAAATAAAGATCGTGTGAAGAGTGGGTAGGGAGGCCGACCTTATACATGGACGTAATGGATTAGTGTGTTCTCTCTCAATGACGGGGAAGGCGTAATTCGGTGTACGTAGTTGCCCTACATTCAATCACTATACTTGGGATCAATTGAGGGATGTGCTCCTAGAAGGTATACCCGCTTTCTAAAAAAGCTAAACCCACCAAAGAAGGGCTGAACAACTTTGTGGCATTTACCAAGGGAATAAGTAAGCAGTTCTTGGGATAGGTTCACCTCATTTTTGCGACAGTTTTCCAAACCAACCGCATTGATGATGAGTTCCTGAAAGAGTACTTCTATCGAGGGAAGTGATAATAATAAAAGCAGTGGTATACGATGCGGATGGTTATATGGGAGGACTACGCGAGATCACTGAAAAGTTAGGGAAAATCTCCCAAAATAATAAAGCTTGGAGCACTAGGAATTCGGATACTGGGAGAAACACTTTTGCAGTGCAAGCATTACATAACCCAGCTACAGATGAGATTCGTGAAGAGATGGATCAAATGAGAACTGAGCTAGGGTTGGTGTTAAAACATGTCACAGGGGGGGCAGAAAAGGTAAATGCGGTGAACTATTTGGCTATACCACCACCACCGATTGATGAGTACTACTATGAAGATGATTCTTATACAGTGAATGAGCAGATGGGGGGTTTCCCGCCAAACGCCCAAGGCTCCAATCAGGAAAATTGGTGCTAAGGTCAAGGAAATCAAAGTAGGAACTATGGGAATTACAATCGATAGGGTCACTATGTTTGAGATGGAAACTAGAAATGCGACAACAACTTCAACCGGAGTAACTATGGTAACAGAAACGATCAAAGTGGGCCTTATGTTTCACCTCAAAATTTGGAAGTTTCTCCTATGAATGGTGGAGGTAGTATGGCGCGAGTTGAGGATATGTTGCACAAGATGATGAGGATGTTTGATGCTAGTTATAAGCACTCCAAAGAGTTGAGAGGTGATTAAGAAAATATTGGGCAAAAGTTGGATGCACATGCAATCTCAATCAATCATCTTGAGTTGCAAATGGCCCAATTGTCTTCTACTGTGAACCCACGCCACCGGGTACTCTTCCAAGCAATAATGTACAGAATCCAAAAAGATGATGGACATTGTATGGAAGTCACTACTCGAGGGAGTAAGCAGACCATGGATCCACCTATGCCTTTTGGCATCGAAGGTTAGAAGAGAGGAGATGATGAGATAGAGGAAGTTAGTGGTGAGTTGGTAGATAAATCGGGGAAAGAAGTTGAGACATCCCAAAAAGTGACCCCCATTCCTAAACAACCACCCCCATTTCCGCAAAGATTGGTGAAAATATCGAGAATGGTGAATACTGGTGTTTTATTAATATGTTAAACAACTTTCCATCAATGTCCCTTTGATAGAAGCTCTTGAACAAATGATTGGTTACGCCAAGTTCATGAAAGATATGGTAACTAAGAAGATATCGGTTAGTTTTGAGGATGATGATCGGATGCAACACTGTAATGCTATTGCTACAAGGTCTCTTGTGCAAAACAAAGAAGATCCGGGTGCTTTCACTATTCAATGTACAATCAGGTTGTTAAACTTTGCTAAAGCATTATGTGATCTTGGGGCAAGCATAAATCTCATGCCTCTCTCTATTTACAAGAACTTTGGTTTGGGTGACCAAAAGCCCACTGTGATGTGGCTACTGATGGCCGATCAAACGGTGAAGAGTCCTATTGGGATACTCCATGATGTGCTAGTAAAAGTTGAGACATTTATTTTTCGGCCGATTTGGTGATTCTTGATTATGAGGTGGACTTTGAGGTGCCTACTATTCTTGGGAGGCCTTTCCTTGCTACTGGTCGTGCCTTAGTTTATATGGAGAAAGTGCAGGTGAAGTTCCATTTGAACAATGAAGAAGAGACTTGAAACATTTGTAGGTCCATGAGGCATAATGGTGAGCTCCAATCGGTATCTACGTTATCCTATAAGGTTGAGAGTTCGTCCGAGGTACAAATAGAAGAGCGTCTTGGTGTTGAGGCACTAGTGGAAGTGATCATGAATTTTGAGTGTGACTCTATCAAAGAGTATGGGTCATTGTTTGCGGCACTTGATCGAGGTGATGTTCGGTTCAAACCAAAGAAATTAGATTTACATATGAAGCATCGCGAGTCTTCACCCGCGAAACCATGTATTGAGAAGGCTACAAAATTGGAGCTTAAGGCTCTACCACCTCATCTGAAATATGTAATCTTGGGGAAAGGTGACACTTTTCTGGTAATTATTGCATCAGATTTAAATATGCAACAAGTAGAATGTTCGGTTGAAGTGTTGAAGAGGTTCAAGAGAGCTATTGGGTGGACTATTGCGGATATTATTTGGATCACTCTCGATATTAGTTAACATAATATCCAAATCATGCCCGATCATAAGCCTAGTATTGAGCACCAGAGACGTTTAAATCTACGTATGCAAGAGGTAGTGAAGAAGGACATTATGAAATGGTTGGTTGCCGGAGTCATATATCCGATCGCTGATAGTTGTTGGGTATGCCCTGTTTATTGTGTGACCAAGAAAGAGGTAATGACTATGGTCCCTAATGAGAAAAATGAGATTGTTCCAATGCGGCCGGTGACCGGATGGAGAGTGTGTATGGATTACCGGAAATTGAATGCATGGACTTAGAAGGACCATTTTCCTATGCCCTTCATGGATAAGATGTTAGATAGGCTTGTAGGAAAGGGGTGGTATTGTTTTCTTAATGGTTATTCGGGTTACAACCAAATCTCTATTGCACCAGAACATCAAGAGAAAATCACTTTTAATTGTCCCTTATGGAAATTTCGTGTTCAAGAGGATGCTCTTCGGGTTATGTAATGCACCGGCTACTTTTCAGAGATGTATGATGTCCTTATTCTCCGATATGGTGGAGGACATCATTGAAGTATTATGTATGATTTTTGTGTTGTTGGTGACTCATTTGATCATTGTTTGAATCACTTGTCCGAAGTTCTCAAAAGATTGAATATTTCAACCTTGTGCTTAATTAGGAAAAAATTCACTTTATAGTGAAAGAGGGTATTTTATTGGGCCATCGCATCTCAAAGAAGGGTAAAGAGGATGATCGAGCTAAAGTTGAGGTGATAGAGAGACTTCCTTCACCCATCTCTGTAAAAGGTGTGAGCACTTTCCTTGGGCATGTGGGTTTCAACCAGAGGTTCCTCAAGGATTTTTCAAAAATTGCACATCCTCTATGCAAGTTACTTGAGAAAGAGTGTAAATTTTATTTTGATGCATCATGTCTTAAGGAATTTGGTGAGTTGAAGGAGAAATTGGTGTTTGCGCCCATTATTATTTCCCTGGATTGGAGTAAGCCATTTAAGGTGATGTGTGATGCTAGTGGGGTTGCGCTTGGTGTAGTTTTGGGTCAAAGAAGGGATAAAAAAAATCCTTCACCCCACTTACTATGCCAGTAAAGCCCTAAGTGAATCCCAAAAGTACTAAACTGAACAAAAGCTCCTTGTGGTGGTCTTTGCTTTCGAGAAATTTTGCTCTCATTTGCTTAGCACATGATTTATAGTGCATACTAATCATTCTTCCTAGAGATATTTGATGGCAAAGAAGGATGCAAAACTTTGATTCGTTGGGTATTACTGTTGCAAGAATTTGACTTTGAAGTGAAAGATAGAAACAGGACAAAAAATCAAGTTGCCGATCACTTGTCCCGACTAGAGGATGGAGCTATTCAAGAATTGGGTGAAACGGCTGAAATTTATGATACTTTCCCTGATGAGCATATATTGGCCGCTTCTCAAGACTTGATTCCATGGTTCTCTGATTTTGCGAATTACTTGGCTAGTGATATTGTCCCACCGGACTTTATCTTTTCATCAAAGGAAAAAGTTCATGCATGATGTGAAAAAGTTCTTTTGTGATGAGCCATATTTATATAGGAGTTGTGCTGATGGTCTTATTCGGCATTGTGTGCCGAAAGTCGAAATGTTGAGTGTTTTGGAGGCACGCCACTCCTCGCTTGTGAGTGGGCATCACAGTGGTATCCGGACAACTCATAAAATCTTCCAATGTGGCTACTATTGGCAAACCATCCACCAAGATGATCATGAGTTCGCCAAGCCATGTGATAGGTTCCAAAGAGATGGAGGTGTTTCTAGACAGAAAGAACTCCCTTTAAATCTCATTCTTGTAACTGAGTTGTTTGAAGTGTGGGGTATTGACTTTATGGGACCCTTTGTGAGTTCTCATGGGAAGTATGTTCTTGAGGCATTTGATTATGTGTCAAAATGGGTGGAAGTCATAGCACTTGCAAATAATAAAGGGAAGAATGTCACCGCGTTCTTAAAAAAGAACATATTTTTCATATTTGGCACCCCAAGGGCCATTATTAGTGATGGGGGGTCCCACTTTTGCAACAAGTTGTTCAAAGGATTGTTGGAGAAATATGGGGTTTTCCACAATGTGGCCACGCCATACCATCCTCAGACTAGTGGGCAAGTTGAGGTGTCAAACAGAGAAATCAAGCAGATTCTGGCAAAAACGGTGAATGCGAATAGAACGGATTGGTCAAGGAGGCTTGATGATGCTCTTTAGGCCTACCGGACAGCATACAAGACTTCCATAGGTATGTATCCATAGCAGCTTGTATAAAGCTTGTCATTTTCCGATTGAGTTAGAGCATAAGGCATTGTGCGCAATGAAGAAACTGAAATGGATTGGAATGAGGCTATTGAACAGAGGTTAAATGGGTTGAATAAGATTGATGAATTTCGCTTAAACGCATATGAAATTTCAGCCCTTTACAAAGAAAAGATGAACAAGTACCATGACCAAGAGATTGAGAAGCGCAATTTTGTGGTTGGGGATTTTGTGCTTTTATCCAACTCTAGGTTGCGCTTGTTTCCAAGAAAACTCAAATCCAAATGGACTGGTCCATTCTTGATCACTCAAGTTTTCCCTCATGGAGCGGTTTAGTTGGAGAATAAGGAGGGTGTAAGGTTCAAGGTGAACAGGCAACGAATCAAAATCTACTTGGGCATACTGAAAATGCGAATGAAGTGATTGAGGCATACCATCTTGATGAATCGTGAGTAATCAAGAATCATGCGTCGTGCCATGACGTTAAATCAAGCGCTGATTGGGAGGAAACCCAATATGTATCCTGTAGCCAACAATAGTTATGTTTTTTTTTTGTGATTTTATACACGTAGTTGCATTATTTCTTTTTTTCTCACATAATGTCACGTATTAACTTTCTTTTATTTTTTTTAGAAGTGTTGAATAGAGAGTAAACTAGGGTCCGTGTGTAACAAGTGTCTAGAAAATAAAAAATATTAGTTTATTGGGTGTTCAATGTGCAGGGACCAAATCCCCAGAAATCTGCAGAAAATTGGTCTAGTATACTAATCGACGGACCAATCGATGGACCATCATTCTGTTGACGGACCATCGGTAGGGTATGTAGATCCTAGGTTTGCTTCTTTAATTGTTTCTAAGTTAGGGCACATTCGATGGAGCAGTCGATGGACGGTCGACTGACTTACGATCCTTCGACGGGGAATCGTCGGCTTTGACCCAATAACCTGACCCGACTCGACCGGCTATATATTAAATTTTTAAACTTTTCAGTTACCCACCCTTTCAAAAACTTCCCGAAAACCATTTCCCCTCCTTATTTCCCTTTAACTTTCACACTTCCACACACATTAACTCCTATTTCTATCAGTCAGATTCTCGTCTTCCCAAAATCTCCATTAGTTTCCCAAATCCCTTCTCTTCCCCAATTTTCCATCTTCATCTGTCTTCTGCCCTGTCGGTGTTCGAGGTCGCTCTTTGGTGTTTCGTACTTTCAAGAATTCATCTCCTCATTCCTTACACTACAGTATAAAGGTATGTGTTTCTGATCTATTATATTTACTCTCGTTACTTTACATGCTAAGTTGCTGAAATACGATAGTGGATCTTGAATTTGGGACACCGTTTCATGATTAAAATCTTCAAACTGAATTCCTAGTCCTTTAGAAAAATGAAAGTGAATGGGATGGGGTGTATTGTCTAATGATTGTTGTGTTTCGAGTGTTGTTGTTTCCGACTTAGGGTGTTATAGTCTGTGAGACTCTATGTTTAAAACTACGATAATTCATGCCCTATGAAAGATGAAATGCTTTGTTAAATGCTAGAGGAACTTAGTGTTTCTTAGATTGCTCTAAAATTTTTCTTTGGGGGTAACAATGGTTGAAAAATTCTATCCCTGAAAGACAGAACGAGACCCCATCAACGGACCGTTGGTCCTTCGACGGACCTTCGTTAGGGTCCGTCAACAAAACCTCCTTGATCTGTCTAACTGTCTACCCACGGGGGTAGACGACGGTCCGTCAACACAACAATTGACCATCCTGCATGACCGTAGACTCTATCAGAACCCTTATTTCTTAAGTTCCTCAAAACATTTTTAAGGGTCCATCGAGAGACCCCCACTGATGGACCGTCGTTCAATTGACGGTCCGTCGTGCAGGTCCGTCGTCCTTAATAGAAACAATATTTTTTAATAATCCAAAAAAGTTTCTAACGGTCCATTGACGGACCCTCACTGACAGACCGTCATTCAGTCGATGGTCCGTCCTACACATTTTTCATCTCTAATAGAACCTTTGTTTCTGCAATGTCTAAATAAATTTGCTAAGTGTCCACCGAAGGACCCACAGTGACAAACTGTGGTTCCATAATGGATCGTCGATGTGGTTCGTCAGTCAGTTCTGCAGTTCTGCATCACCACTTTTTTGTGTTTCCTCCTCTGTGTTTGATTCTTTTGAGTGTGTTTCATTCTTACATTGGTACTAATAATCCCTCCTTACAGGTACACATGGCACCCAAGCAAGACTTAGTCTACTCTCGAGGACGTTTCAAGTATGTCGTCCCTTCCCACCGATTGGTGATTCGGTCGTTCGACGATGAATGTGACCTCTAATACGTGCCCCCAGGCACCCAGACACCGTCACGTGCTTCTAGAACCTCTCAAGACCAAGAGGGTGGCGTCCGGCGCAGTCACTGCCTCCCAGACTGATGAGGAGCGCACACTGACTGGCACACTGTCTGGGTCTGCTGCAGTTTATGAGGGAGTGTCTGGATCTGCGGAGGCTTTCGGGTTTGAGGAAGCTTTATCTTCACATGGGGCCACTGCTCCAGCTACATCGGTCCACTCCGCCTTGTCTGAGGAGGCTGATAGTGAGGATTCTACTCCAACACCCCTGACCGACGTCACCGCACCGGTTGCTGATCCGCACAACCGGTTGTGTGTCGAGGGCCAATATCAGATATACAGGGATGCGAAGCTGCTCAACAATAAGGGGTCCATGACTCAGACTCTAACAGTCGACCAGTGAGTTCTCACCAGGAGTCTTCTCACGATGCCAGCTATACATGACCTTTTCACCCGCCATCGACTAGAGTGGACTGCTAGGTGTTTGGGCCGTTACAGCGAGTAGATGGTGCAAGATTTCTACGTCTCTTATGTGGTGACTCGCAGGACTAGTTTTGACAGGCGAACTAACACCGCCAAACACGCACCACTTGATCATGTTCGTGTCCTTGGCAAGCGGGTGGATATCCCTTTGCCCGTAATTTGCAAATTTTTATATGGTGCTGACACTGATGTCACCAGAATGCCACTCACTCCCGAGTTTGACTATAGGTGGAAGCTAGTAAAAGACGTCCATTTCCAGCGTGAGAGAGTGTTAGGAGAGACCACCAAGAGGTCGATAGCCAAAAACATCTCCATAGATGGCGAGGGTGTTGATTGGGTGTTGGAGCCCAAAGGAGGTATAAAGAAGGCCAACCTAACATTCACGGCCAAATTTTTATGGATCTTGTTTCGTGATTGCCTATCCCCCACTGCTGCTGATAATATTGTTACATGGGATAGAGCAGTGTTGATAGCTGCCATTGTTGCTGGGTTCGAGGTGGATTTCGCGTGGCTGTTACAAGCGGTCATTCATGAGAGGGACTTTAAGGCCACTACTACTTACCCCTTCCCTTGCACGATTTTTGAGTTGGGTAGGTCTTCTGGAGTGCATGTGTGGCACATTGATGTGCTCAAGACCCCAACTGGCATAGTGGATATCGGTCTCATCCGGGATGAGGACAATGAGATGGCTCCCAATAGAGGCCTCGAGCAGAGGTGCAGCCGCTAGGTGAGAGCTTGGCAGCCATGGTAGAGCAAGGACAAGGGGTTGATTAGGCTACATCAGAGCCTACCGACACCACCCCGGTTGATTCTATCTCAGGTACTAGCACAGCTCTAAGCTCCTCCTGCTCCACCCCATCTGTAGCACTGGTCCCGATCGCTAGGGTCCAGAAATTAGAGGCCCAAATGGCCACACTTCTGCATCCTATCCATCCTTGGATGCAGAAGTCCATTGCTGAGGCGGAAGAGCGAATTGGGAAGAAGATGGCCAAGCGGACTGAGAGGAAGATTATGGAGGTCCACCAGCGCCTTAACACATTTGAGTTGAGGGTTCTCACCCAGATATCCCCTACTATAGATTTGACGACTCTCGAGGATGTTGTGGCGAATCAAAGAGAAGATATGTATGCCATACGGGAGGCCCGGGTGCAAGAGTCTAAGGCCCCATTTACGGAGCCTGCTGAGGATACGGTGATGGCTGCACTATTCTCAACCACTTCTGCGCCATCACCTCAGCCCCGTGAGTATACCAAGAGGCACTTATCTAGAAAGGATAATGAGACTTGATCTAGGAAGAGAGAGCGTCTTAAGTTTGAGGCTCCAAGGAGAGCCTCACAAATTGATGAGGGAGGCCTGCAGATGAGGGCTTAGAAGGCTTAGAGGTTGGATGCTGAGATTGCTCCAGGATTAAGATGCTGAGAGGAAACCTTCTGAGGGGCGTTGTATGGCATGCAGACCTATGAGTGGTGTCCCTACTACAGAGCAGTGGGGTTCAGAAGAAACCGGACCCGCAATTCACAGCACCGCATAACTAGCGCTATTGTGCTCAGGTTTGCTTTCACCTACCACGATTTTTAAATTTCTTTTTATTTGGCATTGGGGCACCAATGCATGCTTATGTTGGGGGTGGGGTAAAATGGAAAGTTGAGTGCTAGGGTGACGTCTGGAATAGCCCAAACGCAACTATCCTCTCTTGGGGTTTTCCTTCCTGGTTCTTTTTCCACCAGCGACTATTAGTCTACTGTATGAACCGGCAAGTTAGTATCTTATACATAGTATTGATATGAAATCTGAAAGCATGTTCGCTAAAAAAAATGACATCCTAATTTACAGAAAATGCTTCATGATTAGGCATAGTGAATGTGAATGGGTTTGTCTCTATCAAGCATGACATAGATCCATTTACCCCTGTAATAACCTCAACTTAAGCTCGAAAACCTAAGTGTCTGAAATCATGGTAGGGTAATGTGGTGTTAAGTGTGTGTGAGAAAGTAAATAAACCACGTTGGTACTTGATCTTAGAAATGCCCGGTTAGTCTGCTAAAATAATCTGTAATAGACCCAATTAGGAAAGGGAAATAGGCCCTTGTGCAGAAAGTTAAACTTTAGCCTAGGTAAAAGACAAACGAATGAAATTAATCCCTTCTGATCCAAATGATTTGAGCTTAAAATGAGCCTTTTTTCTACCCAAAAGATCTTCTCGAATAATATGTTGGCCCTGGGTCCCTCCTTGTACCATGTGGCACTCAGTTAGCCAATGGACAAAAGTTTTGAGGGTGGCTAACGCAGAAAAAAAAAACCTTGTCGTGGTCCTGACCCAACCTTAGGTATTGTGTACCTCGACTTATGGCAAAGCCATGAGTTGAGGGTGGCTATTAGGAGGAATGATGTGGAAAGTGGGGCTAAAGAATAAAGAGAAAGAAAGAGGAAAAGAAAAGTGACTCAAGCAAAGTTGAAATCAAGAGAAAAAAACTACAAAATTTGAAAGTAAGAAAAATAAAAGAAGAGTCACTTACACAAAAGGAGAAATAAAGGAAAAAAGCAAGGCAAAACAATATAAGAAAATTAAGAAATAGGGCGGAATAAATGATGAAAAGGTAGGATGCTTTGTTATTATGTCGAGGAGGACAACAAGTCACTAAAATGCATCAAATTTACCCTACCTGACCCTGAGTCTACATACAAGCTAAAGGAAAGTCCTATCATGATCTAAGAGTCTAAGACGTTGAACTTAAAGCAATGGAAATGAAAATAAGGACAAGCCTATGGGGTCGATAAGTACCAATGGGTGAGAAGTTGTTATGAGAGGAGGTTGATTGAAAAAATCAGTACTTATTTGAAAACTGAAATCACTGTGTGAAAAAGGGGAGAATTGTTTTTAAAGAAAGGACCACTAGTTGTAATAATAGAAAAGTTTGGCACCTCGGTGAGAAGGTGAGAAGTAATTTGAGAAGTAAAAGAGGAGAGGGGTTATCGGTGAGTGGTGAGTCTGTGTAATGTCTATCCACATGAGCGGAGGCCTAATAAGGATAGCATGCATGAATTATAATGAAAAATAATTGGGATTGATATCCAGATTATGCAAAGCTTAAAAACTAAGGATTCTTTTGTACAAAGGTTTTTGGTGGTGAGTCATAGTGCATCGCTTGGAGGACAAACAACGAATTGAAAAGTTGAGGGTGTTTGATGTACGTGGTTCACAGTGATTTACTTCACAATGGCTTTTTACTTAAGTTTAGGCGTGTCTAAGGCCTCTTTGAAGAAGTTTAATGATTTTCTTTTGTGTTTTGCCAGGACAAAAATGTCAAAAATGAAAATTGCTGAAGAGTGCTAAAAAATTGCAGAAAAAAAGTATGACCTATGGAGGCCATCGACGGTCCGCTATACCCATCGACGGTCCGTAGGTGGCAAACCACCGCCATGAAGGATGTTATGCTGCCAAGGGAAAGATCGGAGAAAGAATCTTACTAAGGTGTGAGGCTACGGAAGGGATGATGGCGGTCGTTCACAACCACTCAAGTGAAACCCTTTAGAATCACTTCTGCGTAGGAAGAATCTCAAGTTCTTATGCTCTGATGTGCTAATTAAGTATGCATGTGAACTCATCATAATAGTTTGGGGGGATTCATTTATGCAAGCTAGAGATGATGTTATGGGTGGCTCTTTTGTGTTTCTTAAGTGAGTCTTAAAAATCGCTTAATTTGGGAAGATTACATACGAAGGGATGTCTAAGGTGAAGATAATCAAACTTCACTGTAGAGTGAAGGAAACTTCACTGATAACAGTGGAATGGAGTTACCGTAAGTTGACTCTCTAAAATCGAGATGTTTGGGTTTTTTTTTAAATGGTTTCTTTGTGTTTTTCTAAGAAGTTAAATGTTGTTCTTATTCTTATTAGTATGATGTTTTATCGAAATTCATGAAAAGCATGCTATTACTAATGCCCGTTTTCGCAAGTTTTTGTATGCTTCCATACTTAGTACCTCTATGTGCGAACCCCTCTTTTCCCTTTTTTACTAAAGTGTAGGGAATTGGAAGTCTTGATGTGCCATGGATGATGTATAGGTTTCTAAGGCTTGAAGATGAAGTTGGTGAGCCATCATCGCTTCGAGGACAATATTCACATGTCCCTTATGTCAGAGTCTTTATTTTATTGTCTTGTATAGGCTTAGACTCAACTGTTGTAAACTCCAAAATTTAGATGGTCCAATAGATGTTGTTAAAGGTTTTATGTTTTAAATTGAAAGTCTTCCGCTGGCGTATTGTTATGAAAAGAGTTTCGTCGTGTTGTGAAGAAAGAAAAGTTTTTAAATGTTTACTCATTTTAGAATTTGTTTATCATGCAATGGACTGATAGAAGGGCTTAGATGAGACTTTTTGATAAAAGTCTTATATGCCGTTTGAAGGACAACAAGGATGCTTATAACTTCTAGGGTGCACCGTGTGGGTTGTGAAAAACATCATGACTTTAATCTAATTAAACCCATTAATTTGAAGTTTAATACAGGATAGGAATTCACAAGACTTACCAAGCTCGTCATAACCATCATCAAGGTATACCATCAACCCTTTAACTCAACCCAATTAGGGTATAACATCATCATAACTCAATGATCAACATGATAACAATGCTAAAATAATCACTACATCACAATTCAATACTAGTTCAAGCATAAGACAAGATACTTAGGTCAATTCACAACCTACTTCATAACCTAGATCACTTATAAATAACTAGTATCAATGCCATTAAATAGCCCTAAAGTAATTCATTTATAGTATAACAACATTTCATCTTCTCAGTATTAATTCAACCAAAACCAAGTTAAAAAGTGAACCATACAACATAAACATTCAAACACATTCGTCACTAGGGTTAAGGGGTTCTCAAGGTCATCTTTACAAAACTAGACCAATTCAATCATAACATATATATAAGTTAAGTTTATAATACATGTTAAATCTATGCTATTAACAAAAAAAGGAAATCATAAAAAATCAATCATAATTATATTTTCGAGGATAGGCTGAAACCCACTTGAAAACCCAACTTTGAAATCAATTCAGGAACCCTTTGAGGGCAGGGGTCCCAAACTGTTAAACAGGATCGCATACCTTGTTATTGTGAATAATTGTGGTGAAACTTGACTTTTGAAGCCTTAAACCATCCCCTAGCTTGGTCTTAAATCGAGTTATTCACTAGAGAGAGAAAGAAGAGAGAAGGAAGAGAGTTTTGGGTTTGTTAGTTATGAGAGATTAGATTAGTGTAATTAGATTAGGACTTTATATAGGGGGTTAATTTACTTAATTAGACCTTCCATAACCCCTAATTAACTTCCTAAATAATTCAATTAATTAAATGAAATAAGTAAAAACGTGGAGCAAAACACAAGCCTCACCGACGAGACCAAGATCGACGGATGTTAGTCAATCGACGGCTATTGCTCCCTCCGTGCTGCACATCCGTCTCTAAGTTCAGAGACTCTACAAAACGACCCTTCAAATATTTTGGTTAAGTTTCCATCGATGAGTGGCATCAGAGCCCCATCAATTCAACAACGTCCCATCTGTGGCATCCATTGGTGACACTGTCTCTTTACATCTTTTGCAAACTTTTGCAAGGGTCCTCCTCAAAAGCCCTTGGGTTTGACCGGAGGGAGTAGTTTAACCGGGACGTTTTCCACTAGGAAAAACACATTATTAAACCGGTTAGACACATTCCACCAAATTTCAATTCATTTACGGACTTCTAAAGCTAGTTAAATAGGCATGAAGACACGCTTTAGTACCTCGTTGAACTAGTTTCCGGACGTCATGGATGTTATTGGACATTTTGGTTTCTAGACTTCCTAAATGACTTATATTCATCAAAATAAATCTTAAAAAAGTGTCTATACCTTATGACACTTACGTTAGTCTCTAGAACACAACTTGGATTTTTGAAGTGTTACATTATCTACCCCTTAGAAACATTCATCCCCGAATGTCACTAAAAATCTTTTGAAGGAACGAATAGACTTAAGACTAGCAGCCCAACCAACAGTACATAATATCATGAGTTACAACATCAATTATATCACTTACACAATGCAATTCAAAATGCTTCAATTACCACACATAACACTACATTATGAAGAATATCCTTCTCACAACAACAAGAGCTCAACATACCTTTATGAGTCATTATGACCAAAGTTCAACTTACCAAACTTGGAACCAATATCATTCTATAAACACCTCAGCATATTTCAAAATGCCACAACTTGACTCCAAAACAGATTTATTGCAAATCTCAAGTCCAAAATGCACAATTTCCCTTTGTAATTTCACTATAAGTGGAAATCAAAAATGCACCATTTTTCAAAAATCGCTAAAAATCAAAGCAACTTCAATTTTAGTGAATATTCTCATATTGTAAGAACAAAACTAACCTTAGTAATCAAATAATGAGCGTAACGGGAACTTCATGTCGGCTCAGTCCTCCCATGGTGCACCCTCTCAACTACGTGATTCTTCCAAACACCTTTATGAAAGCCATATCTTTAGTCCTTAACTTCTTTACTTGAATATCAAGATTTTTAAGTGGGAACCTCCTCATAAGAGGAGTTTAGCCTTCACACCAAAACCCCTCAATAGGAAGAAATAGATTTGGGATCACCGATAAACTTCTAAGCATGGGAAAACATGTGGAAAATTAGATTTTGAACCGGAGTCAAAGTCAATTCACTAGGCACCTTACAAGCCCTTTGAAGATTCTAGGGACCCACACTACGACGGGGAGTCCAATTTTCCTTCTTGCCAAATCTAACACCCCTTTATAGGCAAAAATTCTCAAATACACTTATTCCCCTTATTTGAACTCTAACATCCCTTTCTCTATGATCGACATTAGACTTTTCGCCGACTAACTATAGGCCAGTTGCAAACCGGTTTCTTTATTGAGATGAACTTTCTCAAAATTCTTAGAGATTCAAATTCGGTACCAAGAAAGCGAAGACCCTCAAAACCAACCCACAACCAAACCAAACCCCACCCAAACAACTTCAAACCACCAATAGGAGGACCTACACCTCCTACCAACAAGGGCTAGATAAGGAGCCATGATATGGACGAATGGGAAAAACTATTATTGAGCAAACTCCAATTAAGGCAAAATTCTTATCCCAATTTCCCTTGAAATCCATAATACAATTACTTACAGCATATCCTCAACGGGTTGAATAGATTCTACGCTTGGCCATAGTTTTGGGGATGAAATTTGAAAATTGGTGATGAACTTCCACCTTAGTTACCCAACCTCTTGGAATACCTCCGGAAAACCTTGATTTGAAGTTGCACCCTATCAATATGATGGATAACGGAAAATACCATGGTGGACAGACAATCTATTTATTGGATTACTTTGGATAATCTTCTACCGAATAAATAGAATTAACGGGAATAAGATCAGCAGAGTAGTATTGGTCAACCTAGCCAACACAACCATTCATACAAGAGTCAATTCCCTTTGAGCTCCGGAGGCAAACCTACTACAAAATCCATATTGATGTCTTCCCACTTCCAAGTAGGAACTAGATTTCTTTGGTAAGCCACCCGACTTTTGATGTTCGGCTTTCACTTGTTGGCAATATGGATACTTAGCAACAAACTCCGTTATATCCTTCTTTAGACCTTCCCACCAAAATATTTCCCTAAGTTCATGGCACATTTTTTTTGAACCAGAATGAATGGAGTAACTGGACCCATGGGATTCCTAAAGGATCTTGTTCATCAAACCGTCTACATTGGAACACAAAACCATCCTTGATACAACAAGATACCATCCTCCCCCCCCTAAGGAGAATGACTTATTAAGATTACCAAGAACCGTTCCTTTAACTCCATCAATGGTTGATCAAGGTGTTTTTTGGACTTCACCTCAAACACCAAGGATGACTCGGAGTTATGATGGATCATAAAACCACCATTTGGAGAATCTTCCTACCTCACAGCCAATCTAGCCAACCACCGAACATCTTTCACTAGGTCTTTCTTGGCTTCATCCATATGAGACACACTACCCATGGATAACCGACTTAGAGCATCCGCAACCACATTGTCCTTGATAGGATGATGGAGAACGCTCATGTCGTAATCTTTCAACAATTCCAACCACCCTCTTTGTCGGAGATGCAACTCCTTTTGAGTAAACACATATTTAATACTCTTGTGGACGGTATACACATCAACATGGACACCATACAAGAAACGCCTCTATATTTTCAAGGAAAATACCAGGACCACTAATTCAAGATCATGAGTTGAGTAGTTTTCTCATTCACCTTAAGTTGTCTAGAAGGATAGGCTACCACTTTCCCATATTTCATAATCACACACCCAAAACCCAGTTCGGATGCATCACAATACACAACAAAACCTTTTGTACCCTCCGGTATAGTCAACATCGGAGTGGAAGTAAACCTATATTTCAAGATTTGGAAGATTCTATAACATCCCTCCGACCACTCAAATATTTTACTATTTTGGGTAAAAGTAGTCAAGGGAGATCAAATGGATGCAAAAACATCCACAAACTTCTAATAAAAACCCGCTAGACCCAAGAAACTCCTAATGTCGGTTGAAGTCTAGGCCAATCTTTCACCGCCTTGGTTTAACTTAGATCAACCTCAACTTCCTAAGTAGAGATGATATGACCAAGAAATGCTACCGACCTTAACCAAAACTTACATTTTCTATATTGGTAAACTAATTCAATCTCTTTAAGGACTGGCAAACACAAACCCTCAAAGGGTCCATGTTGATCACCCTTCATTTTTTTAATATACAAGATATCATCAATGAAAAGACAATGACAAATGATTTAGGTAAATTTGAAAACATCCTATTCATGAGATCCATAACGCCCAGCAGCTGGGGCATTTGTGGAGAGACCACCCAAAGGACATTACTAAGCAACTCATAGTAGTGGAACCATATTCTAGTTGGTGAAATGTTCGTATTTGGTATATCCCCACCCTCTTACAGTAAAATTGGTGATACCCTTATCTCAAGTCATCTTAGAGAGAAAGAAAAGTAGTTCTTCCCCTTGGAGTTGATCAAACAAGTTTTCTATCTGAGGGAAGAGGATACTGTCTTATTAGTACTTTTATCGAGTTGGCGATACTCATTATAACATCCCCAAGGGACCATCCTTTTTTTCACACAACAAAACGGAGCACCCCATGGAGGGGAAATACTCGGGTCTAATGGAAGCCTTTGTCTATAAATATTGAGTTGAGAATTCAACGCTTCAATTCTGGCCGGAGAGCCATCCGATAAAGACGAAATCGAAATGGGATTTGTATCCTTTAACAAGTCGATACCAAAATAAATTTCTCATTCGGGAGGAATACCGGGAAGATCATTAGGAAAAACCTCCGGAAATTCTCTCACTACAGGTACCGACTCAATGGGAGGAATTTTGGAGTCTAAATTTTGGACTCTTACTATATGGTATAAACACCCTTTAGAGATCATTTGCATTCTTTTAAACAAGAGATGATACAAACTCTAGGAATAGAATTTCCCCTCTTCCACTCTAAAACGGGCTCATTTGGAAAGTTAAACTTCACCACCCTCGTTCTACAATCTATAGAGGCAAGCCAGCATGCAACACAATTGCATACTCCAAATGGACATACAAAAATCAAGCATATCAAGTTCTACTAGCTCAACATAAGAACTCTTAATTGGGCAACATCCATAGGAGATTTCTATACGCACTTTTTGCACAAAACCGCGACACCCACCCATGGTAGACACTTAAAAAGGTTCATTTGCAATTATCGGGAAAAAATGTCAAACTTTTAGTTTAGGTACAAGGAGTAACAGTGATATGTAAGCATGGGATTAAGGAAATCATATACATTAGTAGAGCAGACTTTCAACATACCGATCGCCACATCGGGAGAAAAACTCTTGCTTACCCCTAGAGCAGAGTGCATAAAAGTGATTCTTTTTCGGAGCCTCATTTGAACCACTTGATTGAGCTTGACAACTACCCTTGTCTTGACCCCTCACATTAGGGCAATCCTTAACCTTGTGCCCACTTTTGCCACAACCAAAATAATTATCCGTTCTCTTAACATAATCACCATAGTGCTTCTTACCTCACTTTCCACAAGTTGGCTTCTTGTTTGGTGAACTAATATCACTTCTTTTTTTAGGATTAGGTTTAGAAACCCTATCATCACGAACCTTAGGTAACTTGGAAGTAACTTCATTGGACACCCTCTTATTGAACCTAGGTTTGTCTTGCTCAAGCCTATACTTTAAAAAAAAAAACCATCAAATGATCTTCCACTCTTGGCATATCTATCTCTTCCTCTTACACCCTTTCCTCTTCCCTTGTGAGCAGGAACCTGAGACAACAAAGTCATTTGTCATTGCATGGACGAATGGGTGACACTCCCTCTTGCGAAATATTGACACACTTCCACAAAGCGGTTCATTTCCATCTCTAGGTCGGAAAAGAAAAGATGAGCATTTGGACAACTGATTGAATTTCCAAGATATTCAGGAACACTCAATACCCTCATTGACGAGGTTGAGGAACTCAAACCCACCTTGTCTTCCCTTCTTATCCTAGGAAAGAACCTGTCATGAAAAGCTTTCTTAAAAACTAAGCAAGTCATCGGTCCAACACTTTTTAAAGGGCTTATTATCCCTTCTAATGGGGGACATACCAAGTTTTGGGCCAACATCTTTGTGATGGAAGTGGATTAAACTCGACCTTTCACTGTGAACAAACCCCATAGCCCCCCATAATAGATCTGTATATATTTTATCAATGAGCTCTTGGGCCGGTATATTCATAACCTTGGACCCATAGGAAACAAGGATTCATCCCAGTGAAATCCCTAAATGGGAGTCCAGGTAGGAAAGTTTGTTTTGTGTTCTGGGTACTTTAAACAACCTCCCGATTAGCTTGGGACGTCATGGCTTGGGCTTGAGTAGGTGCCTGGGACGGCTTCGGGGGCCGGCGGCGTGTCCTGGGGTTAGAGTAGTAATGGCTTGGGCCATTTGGAAAAGAGCATCCCTTATGGACTTATCCGTCAAAGGAGGAGGATTGACCGGGGCTTGGTCATCATTCACATCTTCTTTAAAAATAGGAACTTGATCTCCATTGGGAGGAACTCCCACATTGAAATCTCTTCTTTAAGATGTCACGCCACATTCCTTCGAGTATTCATTGCCTATAATCACAATTACAGGATTAGATACAAAAGCACATAGAGCTAACACTCTAAAGTTTTCAAAGCATCATATAGATACCTATTCATAAGTGTGGCGCACTTCAAATTATGAATTTGAACCTAAAGACGTTGTGATAGAGACATGGACTCAAAGAATTTAACCTTCATGCTATGAATAGAAGAGAAAGTTTCTTATATCGGGAAAATACCCCATAGATGTAACTGGCGCTTCGTCCTCTTTGAGGACTAAAAGACTCTAGCCTATTAGCTTACATTCATACCTCTCATAGGTCAAATTTAGCAGAAAAATTTAAAAAACTTTTCATTACATCTAACGGAGGTGTACATAGACTCTACATACCAATAGTATATATATGAGTATACATGACTTCATATAGGAAGATGATTAGCCTTCTCTTTATTGCACATAGTATAAAAGATAAATAGTCTCAAAATTGTCGTTTCATCTTATAACCATCTAATAAGAGCATATCAATTGGGCTTGCCCTACATTCAATATGATGAAACAAGGACAAATACTTGATAGGTCTACCAGGTTTAGTACTCAAATGAAAGTAAGATGACATAAGAGTCTTAAAAAAAACATCTACCCTTGATATGGCATTGCCCTCGGAAGGTGAAGACCTACCAACTTAGATGATCAAGAATTTCTAAGTATTGTCAAACTGTATCATAAGACCCTTCATATGATCGGAACCTAAAAAATTTTGGGTGAATTGAAAGGAAGAAGAAAAAGAAGCAAGGGGGTTAGTTACACCACTGTTACTAAGTATGAAGGACAATATGCCCACACATACTTTTAAATCATGCCTAAGAAAAAGGGGCATTTCAATAAGTATGCACTTTTCAGTAAAAACCTTTATTGCCAAACATTTTAAACAAGACCATACCAATCCATAATACACATTCCCATTGAGTCATTAGGCATGTTACATCACAACCAAAGACCAAACAACATCAAAGCTATGTCAATAACATGCATATCATGTAATTGGATAAATAGTGAAGTATCTCATCATCAAGTCATAATTAACCACAAGCTAAGAAATACAGAGTGCATTCATTCATAAACAAAGAAAGACCAATTACAATGGAACCCTTATCAAGTCAAAAAGTGACTAACAAAGCAAACGCCCGATAACCTTAATAATCAAGTAATCGAATAAGAGAATCATGGACCAACACACCATTCAACATAAACATGGACATTCAAGAGAAACATAGCATAATACTTTAACAATATAGAACAACACATATTCATAAGTGACACCTATAACATATAGTATAAAACAGTGTGAAAAGGTCACATACTACATATTCATTGTCCATTTATAAGCACTATTCATAGATAAGAAAATCCTCCTTAAAGACTCCCTTCAAGGGCTAACTAGTTCAATGGTTAGGTAGAGTCCCATACCACTACCTAGGACTAGCTAAACCCCTGTAGGTCATCTTTATTTAGAGTTCAATCTTTAGGTTCATTTTACCTTTTGGTAAAAATCTGCCCGAACCGATATTAGACCACAGAGATAATTGAAATCCGATGTTATGAACCCTACACCAGCAGAAGGCGGACCTAACTTTTCCAGGTAGTACCCCAAACATGAACATAGAAACTTACGTGTATCCACTAGCTAGTATTCTAGGGGGCAACATAGTCAAGAACTAGGACATATAGGTCGTACCCCTCTTATTCAACATGTATATAGTCTTCAATCTAAAGTGAAAATATTAATCCTACCTCCTTATGTGGGAAGGGACACTCCTCGTCTTAGGTCCATCAAGTGCTTAAGCTAGAGTCCTTTTGAAATGTCTTTAATGATTTTATTAATCATCATAGTTATTTAGGGTAATTAGGGTCTAACCCTTGTAGAATCATAATCATATCATGCTGTAAATAAGAATTCATGAGTATAATCCTTTAACTACAATTAATTAATTGACAGTTAGACACATTAACAATTTCATATAACGATAAGGCACCACATGGTAAAATAATACCATCCTTAAACATTTACATCTAAAGCCACAAACCTCACAACCATAGTCAAGACATTTTTGAATTCCAACTCTCCCTACCTATCAATCCTGAACAAGCCATACTCCAATACAACATCATGACTTAATCACAATTAACCATAATTTGATGTAAATCATAGGGATCCGTTGGCGAAACTGTCTCTTGACAGCTTTTGCCAACTTTTGCTAGGGTTCTCCTAAAGGGACCTTGGTTGGTACCTTAGGAGTTGTACCTGGATGTTTCAACAATGAATCAACTTAAACACATGTTAGACACCCTTCCACCAATTTTCATCATTTTTCGACTTCCAAAATCTAGTTAAAAGTACATAAAAATTAGGCTAAGGACGTAGTACCTCATTAACTAGAGTTTTTCAGACGTTGGGACATTTTGGTTTCTAAATTCGAAATGACGTATATTCATACAAAATTGACCTATAAGAAGTCTAAAACCATATGAAACTTACAGTTAGGGCTCTAAAACACCAGCTGGATTTTTTGAAGGTTAAGTAACAAAACAAAGATAATCGGAGAAAAAACTTTGACGGATAGGAAAGAGACCAGCCAACCACGAGTCGTAGGCTTGCCCTTAATGATTCACATGTGAACATCAATATAGAGAATAGAGAAGGATTTTAACATATCGTTCACCACAGTGGGAGAACTCTCTTGTTCACCCCTTGAGAGAATTGCATAAAAGTGATTCTTCTTTGGAGGATCCACATTAGAACCAGTAGCTTGAGCTTGCCCTCTACCTTGTATTTCCCCTTCAAAATATGGGCATCCCTCTAACTTGTGGCCACACTCTTGCAAACTCCCAAAGGAATGTCCCGCCCCAAACAACCAATTAAGGCAATAACCCTAATGGCTTTTTGCCACACTTTCCACAAGTCTGCTTCTTGATTGTGGTGAGCGGAGTACATTTCCTTTTGAGATTTATGGTTAGACAAAAAAATAATCATCACAGAGCCTATAGGAAAATTTGATAGGATTGATTAGAAGGAATCTCTTAAAACCTAGGCGTTATTCTTGCATATCAAACCTACTATTTGAAGGAAACCACCATTCAAAAAGGGACCTTTTTGCCCTCTAGGCATCTCTACTCTTTCTCTTAGCCCTTGTTTCTCCACTTGTTGAGCATGAACATGAGAGGAAAAATGTTCATATTGTAATGTAGCATAGATGATGACATTATTCTTTCAAGTCATCCAACACTCCCATCACAATGCAGCTCATTTCATTACTAGGATCAGAAATATAAGAACGATCATACTTTGAAAATTTTGTGAATTCCAAAGAGTATTCAAGTACACTCATACCTCCTTGATGAAGGTTGATGAATTCCTCCAGTTTGGTTTCCCTCTTCTCCCTAGAAAAGAACCTATCAATAAAAGCCTTCTTGAAAATCTCCCAAGTCACCGGTCCACCTCTTAATGACCTATTGTCTCTCCATTGGACGTACCAAGTTTAGGCCACATCTTTGAGTTGGTAAGTGTCTAACTCAACCTTCTCACAAGTAGTCAACCCCATAGCATAGAGGATCTTGTAGGTTTTATCAATGAACTCTTAGGAGTCTTCCTCAATTTTGGACCTATTGAAAGTAAGGGGATTCATCCTAGTGAAATCCCTTAAATGGGAGGCCATACTGCCAACATAATGGTTTGCCCAGGGTAAAACATCTCGAATAGCTTTGGCAATCATGGCTTGATCTTGAGTAGTGACGAAATGGCTTGCGCCATATGGAGAAAGTCATCCCTTATGTCACCATCCGACAAAGGAGGCGGATTGACCAGAGCTTAGTCATCATTAGCAACTTCTTCAAGAGAAGGGACTTGATTGCCTCGGGGAGGAGCTCCTGCATTGGCAATCTCATTATCAAGTCTTTGAGTGGTTGTTCTTTGAGTATTCATTGCCTATAATCACAATAAAAGGATTAGATGCTAAGGGAATGTAGAACCAAGATTCTAGAGGCAGAATATTGGATTTCCAAGAAAAGGAGAGTTTCCTAAGCATAATATAGTTTCCTAATAATCTTATAGGCTATACAATATTTAGTACTCAAATGAAAAGGAAAAAAAAAAAACTAGAAGTCTTGTAACTAGAACAACATCAAAGCTTGATAGTAGATTGCCCTCGAAAAAGTGAGGACCACCAACTTGGAAGAGTGGAGGAAAGAGACTTCCATGTCTTCCACTCAATCAAAGTCGTTCCGAAAGCCCCTTAAATGACCGGAACCTAAAAATGGGCGGAAAAGGAGAAAAGAAAGAGAAAAATGGGGATAGTTACACCACTTGTTGTATTAAATATGAGACATATGCACCAATATCATAAAATCATGTAGGAAAGGGAAACATTTCATTTAAGTAGCAATTGTTACTTTGAAGAACCTTAGCACATCAAAGGAAAACAATTACCAATCAATAGACATACATTAAGTCAAGATTCAGGACATAACAAGACCAACAATCTAGGCATAGTAAAGACAAATGGCATGATCACTTAAATGAGCAAGATCAAGACAACTCTAACATCAATCTATAATATCACAAAACATGGATATGAGTACAATGTTACAACATAACCAAAGCATAATTTTACTAATGAAACCCCTCATTTAATAGTCAACTAGTGGAATGTTTCTAAGCAAGCCCCATCACATACTCAATCAAGTAAAACAACAAAACCAGAACCCCCCCCCCCCCCCCCCCCCCCCCAATTTCCCAACTTCCCATAGTATATAATTAGAGTACATATCCATTCATACCATAACAATGGAGGTCCCAAACACATTGGTCATAAGTGAAACCAATCATCATATAGTCCTCATCTCATGGGCAAGATCATCATATACATGTCATGTACAAAGAAGCATGTATACAATATAAGAAACATCCTCCAAAGACTTCCCTCAAGGCTAATAGTTCAATGTTTAGATAGAGTCTAATGCCCCTACCTAGACTAAGCTAAAACCTTTAGGTCATCCTAAGTTTCATTCCTGGAGTTCAGGGGACCTGTGGAGGGAAAAAACCTAGAAGTAAACAACAAAAAAAAACCAGAGATCACAAAACAAACAGAAAACCCAAAAAACACAAAAAAAAAAAAAAAAAAAACAAAAAAAAAAAAAAAAGGGTAAAAAAAACATCTAAAAAACAAAAAAAAAAAGGAAAGGGAACCATAAAATCTTGGAAAAACAACAAAAAAAACATCTTGCCTTACCGATATAGACCACATTGAGGTAATGTGGAATACGGTGTCATGGGAAACCCTACACCGAAGGAAGGCGGACACTTGCCAAGGGTAGGACCAAAACATGACAATGAATCTAGGTGGATCCCTAGCTATTATTCCTATGTGGGCAACACATTTTCAAGAAGCTAGGAGATGGAGATATTAGTTCGGGGCCCTCTTTATGCTACATGCATTTTAGTATCCAATCTCAAGACTATATTAGTGATCCTACCTTCCCTTTGTGGGAAGAGATGCTCCTCACTCTAGTTCACTCGGATCTAAGTTAGAGTCCCTTTTGAAATGTCTTTAATGCCTTTATTAATCATCATAGCTTAATGCAGGTCATAGGGATTATCCCGTATATAATCATCATCATCATAGATCAATAATAATTTCATGAGTGTTGTTCTTTCATTACAATTCATACAGGTGAAGTTAGAACAGTTACACAATCACATCATATTAAGGCACATTGAAAAGTTATTCAATTCCTGTTATAAACATTTTACATCTTAACCAAACAACAAAAAATTTCATAGGTAGAAATTTTCGTTCAAATCATGACAAACCTATCAATCTTAATTTGAGGTTTATACTGAATTACAACATCACACTTAAATCACATGTAACATAATTTAAGGAAGAATAGAGATCACAAGACTTAATAATATCCTTCACAATGCCATCATCAGGTCTTACATAACACCTCAAGTCAACCCAACAAGGCGTGAAAATACATAAAACACAATAATAAACCGGACCATAATAACAGTCCAAATGAATCATTATAATAACTCACTCACTCGTTTCATTAGCCTAGAATCAGAGACTGGATCAAGTTAATAATCTCCTTAACGGTTTTAGGTACAATTAAAACAAGAAACTAGAATAATTGGATTTCTAATCACATCACCAACCTACTCATAGTTAGAAATAATAAAACAACCTAGGATGTAATCACACACAAAACCAAGGTCATTGAGTCAAATACTAACAATTAAATTCAAGAATCACAACCTAGGGTTAAGGGGCATAGGTCATCCATCTTTCTACAATTGAGACCAATACATCAAGAGTAACATAATTGACTTACACAATACAGGTATCTACCTCATAATGTCCAAAATATATCATTAAGCAAAGCAATCACACGATCATTTATAATTGGAAGAAAACCCACTTGAATTTTTCATGTTTTGAAATCATCTTAAAGGAACCCTTTGGGGAAAGAAGGGCCAAAGGGGAAAGGGAATCCCTAACCTTTTTGATTTGATGAATTTGAGGAGAAAATTGTCATTTTGGTAGACCTAAACCTCTTGAACCTTTTACTTCATGGTGTTTACTAAACTTGGGAGAGGAGGGAGAAAGAAGAGAGAATGAGGAGCTATTGGGGTTGGGAAATTATGAGGTCTTAGGTTAGTTTAATTAGGTTAGAGTCTTTATATAGGTCATTAAACAACTTAATTAGACCTCCCTAAAATCTAACTAATTACTAATTAATTTATTTAGTCAACTTAAAACTTGCAGCTAAATAGTGGACTCACAGACGACACCACGATCGACGCCCTATTTGTCAAACAACGGCCAAGGGACCAACTGTCCTGTTGGTCCGTCGTTTTGCTCAGAGACTGTCAAAAACAGGACTCCCATGGATTTGGCTAAGTGACCATCAACTCCCCATTGATTGGTCCTCGATCTGTCAATTGCTCTCATTTGTGCACATTGCCTTTTGGATGCTTTTTGCCAGTTTGCAAGGGTCCTCCTCAAGGTCTTTTGGTTGGTCCTTGGGGAGTCGTACCCAAACGTTTCAACTATAAACTAACTCTTATACGTGTTAGACACCTTACCACCAAAATTCATCATTTTTTGACTCTTAAAACTTAGTCAAATAGGCTAAGGCACACAAGCACCTCATTGAACCAATTTTCGGACGTCATGGACATTCTTTAACATTTTGATTCGTAAACTTTCTAAATGACTTATATTCATTATTTTTTACCTTAAAACAATGACACAACATTTAAACACTCAGTTTAGGCTCTAGAACGCGTCTTAGAGTTTTGGAGTATTACAACCACAGCTCGTGGGAAGGCTCATGGTGATGCCTTCACCACTTGAGAGGACAAGAAATTATGGGCAAGCCATTGCCTCTGGTCGACGGAGGCAATTACGGGTCATGGTATTTCACGTTGTCCCTTGGAAGGTCACTTTTAATTGAGAGTGTTTTGGCCTTTTTCGATTTTAATCTACCTTAAGTGAGGTCATTTTTCCTAAGTCTAGGACCACCGTATAAGCCTTTTTAACTCTAAAACTCACCCAGTTAAGTCATATTTTTTAAAACCAAAAATAATTCCCAATGTTTATCTTTAAAAATTCTCTTTAGAAAACATGAGAAAGAACAAGAATAAGGAGATTTAAGATATAGCTTGTGTATCCGACTCGAAATAAAAACCCCAAATCGTGGACCCGACCGTTAAAATACTCTGATAAAGCCTTAAAAAAGGCCTAAATGATTCATTTGCATTGATATTTAGAATTAGTGCAAAATTGAAGCAGATTTAAATCAAAAATATTAAAACTTCATTTAGAAGAAATCATGAAAGATAGCGGAAGTCTAAGTTTAACTTGACCATCTTAAACATGCTAGGGAAACAACACTTTACAAAATAAATAACTACTCAAAGTCTATTACATGAATATACAAACATAAAGTCTTGTCCTCGAATCAGGAGGATGTACCAAGTCTTAGATAGAAAAGCAATCCAAGTACTTTAACTAGCTATAAAAAATCACTTGTCAGAATCTACACTTGTAGTAAAACATGAAAAATATGGGTTAGTACACAAATATGTACTAAATATGATGAAAATGCCAAAAATATACTTAAAAGGGGACAGTTTGATTGATACCATGCGATATGACACTTTTTGAAATATCATGAACAATATCATAAAATACATCATTTACAAGTATAAATATCATATCAGTTACAACTTCACATTTGGACAATATTAACATGGAAACCATTACTTTTACCTTAAGCAACACTTATGTCATACCTTGTGCAATGTATGGATAGCGTCAGATACCACCATTGAAACTAAGGCACCACATTTAGGTCACCTAAAGTAAACTTACTATTCATTTCTTTTCACCATTTCAGCATATTCACACAAAAGAAACATATCTTTATAAGGTATGATACCAGAGAGATAACTCATAATATAACTTAATTATAGTATGCATATCACATTTAAGCATTTAACAGTAAACACTTAAATGTCTTCATTGATGACACAGTCATATCATAGACATTAAGAATTAGAGACACTCACCATGACCTCTTTCAAAGCCAACTCGTGCAATGTATAGGTTGCATCTCGTACTACTACCTATACTTTGTAGGACTTATCAATAAATGATAACAATATATCACATGTTGGGAATAAGTACTTAACCGACATGGACCATGAGATCTATTTATGGAATCTGGTATCAGAAGTCCCCACACTATAAAGAGGTGGTGTACTTGCCTATGGAAGACCAATTAATATAGCTTAGGTGGATCAACTAGCTAGACCTATGTGAGTATATAATTTATGGGATAAGGTAGACCATTATTAGAACTCATGCATAACTTCGGGGGAGTTTCAATCTAGCCAAATCCACTCGGTGCTTAACCTCATTCCCATAGAATAGTTTATTATTATTACATTATCACATTTTGAGAGGTGTTATTGGCTACCGACTCCAAATACATTTATTAACACATGAAAGGGTGACTTAAGCCTACTGATTCAAGTTACATTTAGGAAATCTCATTAACTCCTCTTAAAAGGGTGCCATGAGCCTACCGATTCAAGACTCATCATTAATCTTCATGTAAAATTTTAGTCAGCCTACATATTTCCAACATTTATTACCATTATTAATGGAAGGGTGTCTTAAGCCTACCAATACCAAGGTTCATTATATCATATGTGTAAGGGTTCCACCTGCCTACCGATCCAAGGATTCAACAATAAACCATATAGTAATTTATACAAAAAAAAAAGGAAGAATAAGCCGTACCAATTCGTCCTATACAATATATTGAAGAATCCTTCATCTTTTATCAACAATATTATACGTGTCAAATTGAGAAATAACATTTCAATAATAAGTGATTTACAGTCAAACATGATCATATTAGCCTCTTTAAATGCTCATTCATACAATATCATGATAACACTTTAATTTCTTATACTATGCCTTCAAGTCCATGTTCACAATGTACATAATAAATAACACCTCCACCTTTCAAGTGGATCAACATCACAAATTTAAAGGCCATGAATATTATAATACCAAGACACCAACAATCCACTAGAATTAGGCATGGGTAATGACATAATTCAATAATGTAAAGCCATTTAAACAAGTTCTATTCAAATGCATTCGTTATCAACCAACCCGCTTCATAAAGGCACAAATTAGGATTCGAGAGAATTATGGGTTCATGGTGCATTTTTATCTTAAAGAATACATTTAGCATCAATATAACCATAATATGCCAATATAAACCTTTTCAAATGTTTTTGAGAAAGAACCCATGAGATTGCGTAAAACCCTAGTTTTTCCTAAACTTGAAAACCTTGAAAATTAACTTTGATATTAACTTAAGGGTGAAAGCTAACCCTAGATGAAGGATCACCATACCTTTTTTGAGATTTCCAATAAATTTGATGAAGAATGCCTTAAATCAAAAACCCTGGCTCCCACTTCTTCTTCTTCCTAGAGTTGGAGAAAAATATAGAGAGACAAAGAACTTTGGGATTTACTTTGGTTGTTTTAAAATAATGAGTTACATGGGGTGTTAAACGGCGTCGAGTGTGTCTATATATCTATATATATATCAGACACAACATAGATATACAACGACACACACACATACACACACGACACAACTCACACACAACACACCTACACACCTACGACACACACACACACGACGACACATCAACCCCACACACACCACAGCACACAACACACACACACAACACACAGTCACACCCATATATATATATTGTGTTTTTTTGTGTTTTTTTTTGTTTTGTTTTTTACACATATATGTGTATATATATCTCTATACATAATATTTATATATATATATATATAATGTGATAAACATCTATCATTTTCAAACGACCCCCACAGCATTACTTACTTTCTGCTTAAAATTAAATTGCCAAAAAAGGCCCTTATTTATTAGACTCGTCCACACTCACGACCACCAAACGAGTCGTGAAGGGGGCCAACACCCTTGGTGACACTAGTGGTCCTCTAAGCAGTGGGTAACTTAGCCTTCAGAAGTCCCGGATATGCTAAGGTATCTTCACTTCCACCTTCAAGGTCTATGGTCTAGACCACTAGTCTTAAAGTGGTCCTTGAAGTTTGGGGCAGTGGCTTGGCCAAAGTTCCTGTAACGACCCTAAAAAAAGAACTAGGTTGAAATAGATCTTAACTTTTGATTTAAGGTCTTTTAACTATATAATGTGTTAATGATTTTATAGGTCAGCCCGGTTAAGTTTGAGGTCAAACATCAAGGAACGACCAAGATGTTTGACGACTAGTCATCTATGTGCTTGTGTATGTTCTAGTGTGCCTTTGCATGTTTCATGAGTTTCTTTTTGTATATTGCTAGGAGGGGACTATGAGACATAGATGATTATGTTTAGGGGTTTAGCATCAAGGTAGGACTCTACCAAGAACCCACGAGGGTCCCTAGAAGACGACCCCATGTTTTGGCAAAAATTGTAACACACAGTGTCAAACACGACCACAAGGACGACTAGTGGTTCAATCGACGTCCCATCAACCTTGGGCATCGAATGGACCTGCAAGGCCTTCACAGTGGGGGGTATTTTTCCCAAATGATGGACCCCCACTGAAGGGGCGTTGATCAAACAATTTAACTAGGCCAAGCTTGGGGTAATATGGTAAATTCAACCCAAGTCTTTTAAAATTTACTGACGGTTGTTTTAGATGTATTTAGGTAATTTAAGAGTATTAAAGTTATTAAACTCTCGTTTAGACCCGTAACACCTAAATCAAAACCCTTCCCACCCAAAGTTCTCTCCAAAAACCTCCATGGAAGCTAAAGGTCAAGTTGAAGATAGGGAAATGGATTCCAATCGATTTCTTCTTCAATTATCTTGGAATTTCTTCTAATAAAGTATGTGAGTTCTCTATCTATGTCTTGTACAACTGTAGAGAGCCAATTTCCTAGGGTGAGTTCAAAGTTTATGAAAGGTCCTTTTCTTTTCTAGACGTCTTTTTCACGGGTTATTGCAATGAAACATTTTAATTAAGGATATTTTATTATTGATGTTAAATTGATGTTTTTTCCAATGAAAATAATCCGTGAACCCTTGAGCTTCTAAAAATCTCTAATTTGCTTATGAGTGGGTAATTGCTTATGATCTAAGAGATAGCATTGAGTTTAGATTTTATGTTGTAATGTTGACTTCTATGGTTAAATTATCGATTATATTGATTGTTAGCATAGGGTTAGGATGGTGATAATGGGATATTGGGTATAGGTAAGTTACCTAATTCCCTAGTTAAATTTTAGAATTGATATATAAATGATATTTATTGGTATGGTCCACTTATCGTGGCGGTGCTTATGTGTTGTATATGATGATGATGATGATGATGATCTTGTCGACATTATTATGTGAGTTGTAGTATTGTCCTGTTAGGGTTCATTTAAAGGTATAATGTGAAGTTGGTTATATGAAGTAGTGTGACTATATTCAAGGTGTTATGGCTTATATGAGTGCGTAAAGTGAAGGATGATGTGATGTATGTGTGATCTTGTATAATATGAATGTACAAAGTGAAGGTTCTCATGTGATGTATATATGATCTTGAATGAGTGCTATAATGTCATAATTCTTCTTTAATTGATGATATATGATTATGAAGGACTAAGAAGTGTCCTTATAGAATGATGTTGTGTCTTGATTGGTAGACTTGGGTCCCACTTCTTGATGCATGAAAGTTTGTGAATAAGCGATCTTATGAGTTGATAGGCTTAGCCACCCTTATAATGTATGTGTATGAATGAATGAATGTAAGTCTAGAATCGATAGACCTATAGTAGGTGCCCTTCTAAGAATGACTAATATAGGACCATGAATATGAAAAGAAGGTTAATAATGTGAAACCTTGAATATGAAAAGAAGGTTAATATTGAATCCTTGAAGGAATAGACCTATATGGTGCCTCTATCTTTAGTGGAACGATGGACTTAGATATAGGTTGGCCGGAATGGCATGTGACAATATTTAAGAAAGTCATAAGAGCTACGCTAATAAACCTTGGTTGGCATCCCTAGTGGACCCATTGTTGGAATAAAAAGTATTATGAGTTGGTAGGACTTAGTGATGGTACCTTCTCTAATACACCTAGTGAATAATATACTCTATGAAAACAAAGGCAAATTGCCTAGTGAATATGCTAGTGGTAGTAGCTATACTTGAATATTAGACTAGAGTACAAAGAAGCCCCTGACATCCCTTAACCAAGTGCCAACATGGGATATGTCCTACTTCTCCATTTGCAATTAGAACACTCCATGGGGTAGGGTAGACTCCGAATACCATACCCTCGGTTAGTGCCTATTCTCTAAGATGGGATGTACATTCTAATATTTGATAGGTTCTACAACGTGTAAGTAGTGGAATGGGGCGCTATCTACACATGGAACGAGTACGTCTTGCGATGCTGGATTAGTTCCTAGGGTCTTCCATACCCTTTGTGAGTCCCTGTTGGGTTACTTTGTCCTCTTTAAATGGCTTTAATGAATTATGTTGACTTAGTAAATGCATGTTTAATAGAAAGGTTCTTATCTAGAGTAGCTTTGAGGATTACTTAGGTAAGCTTAACGAGGGTGTATGGGCGGTCTCTTCATGTCTTACTCAAGTGAGTCTTAGAGTAACCTTAGGTAGAGAGTATAAATGATGAAAAATCTTGATGGATGAAGATGGAACTGTGTTATGTCATAAAAAGGAATATCTTTACTTTGTGTAGGCTTGAGGATCATCTAGGTGTATGTGAAGGGGTTGTATGAGCGGCCGCTTCATATATTTCTTAGGTGGGTCTTAGGATAACCTTTGGTAGGTTGTCGATTAATTTAATATGTCTTATATGTGACCGTTGACTTGTATTATGTCTCCTAAACTCTTATGATGATGGGTTTTATCAAAATGTCATAAAAGCATGTTTTTATACTAAATATCCCTTTTTAATGGTTTTTGCATGACTTCAACACTTAGTGCTTTAAATGTGCCAACCCCCTTCTTTTCACTTTTTATACAAAGTGTATGTATTGGAGTTCCTTATATGCCATGGATGATGGACAGATTTTTAAGGGTTGAAGATGATGTTTTGGTGAGTCCTTATAGATTCGATGACAAGACCCACATATTCCTTTGTCTTTAGTCTTTATTTTAAGTTTTGTATGGGCTTAGTCCCAAATGTTGTATTCTAAAGTATATATGGTTTAATGATACATTGTAAAGGTAGAATATTTTTAAAAAGTCTTCTGCTTCCTTGAAAGTATTCTTCGTGTGTAAAGAATGTTTTAAATTATTACTTATTTTGAGTACATTATGAAATGGATGATCTAAGAGGCTTGTATGAGACTTCTCGAAGTCTTGTACACCGGTAACTTCTAAGAGGTGCTCCCGGGTCTTTAAATTTCCTTGCCTCACATGCCACCAAGTCATTTTCGCTGCTACTCCCATAGGTCCTGGTCAATGCCAGTAACTGTGAGATAGTCTGTGGAGCCTTGGGGCATTGTCTAGCAAAGGTTGGAAGACTTGTCTTTTTCTTAAGGCCTTTCCTTCATTGTCTTGGCACAAGCCCAAACACGCTTACCAATATAAAAGGTTCTTTTAACATGGGGTCTAACAAGTGCCTTGACGTTGACTCACTAAACTCTTAAGCTTGGGAAAACATTACACAAGAAAAACCCTTATTACAAACTCAACACAAAGTAATTACACTTTAGTTTAACCTATCATTTTCCAAGTTGTTACGTTATCCTCCACTTAGGAATATTCGTCCTTGAATGATACTTTTACACTTTAAAGGTAAAATGACTCTAGATAAGCAACCCAACAATTGTGACACATAAATTTAAGGCATAAACCGTAGGAGGAAGCATCAACTCCACATTAGTAAACTCAACACAAAACAAGGAAGTAGGAACTACATCTACAAACTCATTATGCATCAAACTTCAACATTCTTATCATCTTGGAGGAACTACCTTTTCGAATTTAATTTGAGCTCACTATATAATCAGAAGACAATTCAGGAAACTCATCACAAAATAACATATAAGCATGTTCAACATTTTAACTCATGAAGCATATAGACAACTCATAATAAATACATATCAAATGAGAAATACATAACTCTTGAAAACTCCTTTTCTCTAACTCTTGAAAACTCCTTTTCTCGTTTAAACATGAAATCAACTAGAACATGCATAACACAATGAAGCCATGGAAAACTGCCTATCACTCATGACTGCATAACATGAAACAAACCACAAGAAATCTTTAGGTTTCAAGCTCGAATAAGAATAGAAAGAAAAGTAAAGGATACTCTCATGACCTTACTCTTCAACCTACTATCACCCACTTATGAGAAAATATAAGGCAAACATAATTCAACATAGAAACCTTATCACAACAATAGGAACTACAGCCCACTAAAGCTTTCCTCCGGATTAGCTCGTTAGTCATTGTTAGCTTGAAGAGCATAGAAACGACATGATTTAGAGGGACAGGAATTGTACCATCAATAGAAGTTATCTTTGCCTCCCTTCCTCTATCCGTAATAGTAGGACAATCTTTCACCATGTGATCATTCTTCCTACAACCATAGCATTCATTAGAACCACCTAGGCACTTCCATAATGTCTGTTACCACAAGTGTTGCAAGCAGGTTTAGAAAATTGAGATCCACCACTTTTCTCTTGGTTAACCTTAGGAGAACTATAAGAATCTTGGTTTAGAGCCCTCTTATTGAACCTAGGTTGTCCCTTCTCATAGGATATACCCCTCTTAAAATCTTTAGTCACCCTTATGTTTGGACTCTTCTATAGATTGGTCGTACACCATGAGCCTAAAAATTTTCATCTAATTATGGAGCATTGCAATACGAATTCTTCCTTAACTATATCTGATACACCGGTGACAACCCTACTCATCTCATCTCTAGGGTTGGACACCAAATATTGAGCATACTCAGACAATAAGGTTAACTTCAAGGAGTACTAATAAACATTCATGCTACCTTGTCTAAGGTTTATAAACTCCTCAACCTTACACTCTTTCTTCTTATAGATAAAGCACATACCAAAGAAAGCTTCCTTAAAATCCTCCCATTCTATACGATCCTCTCCCATCGACCTATTGGTTTTCCATTGAGTCAATAGAACTTGGGCAATATCTTTTAATTGATAGGAGGGAAGCTCTGCTTTCTCTTTGGAAGTCACCATTATAGCACTCACCACTTTACACCTTATCAAAGAATTCATCGGGATTCTCTACCACCTTAAATCCTAGAAGCACCGGAACACTTATCCTTTTAAAGTCTCTCAACCTAAAATCCATAGTACCCTCATTAACAATCACCCTAGGTTTCACATCTCTAGCCGCTTGAGCCATCATGGATCAGTCCATGATTAAGAAAGTTGACATGATTTGTTCATTAGTCATGTTCGAAACCTCAACCGGAACATTGTTGTCTTGAGGAGCTTTGTCATCTTGACGACCATGGGGAAGAACTTCTTCATTCACATTTTCTCCTGTACTCTCCTTGGGAGTCTCCCTCTTGTATTCATATGTTATAAACACATGAGACGGATTAGGTAAAGAACACTGAAAGAACTAAACTGTAATTAGAACCGACTGTCAGAATAATGAGACAAGTGTAAATTTCTAATGTCCTATAGCCTCTCACTCGTAGATATGTCGCGACATACACCGATGAAAAAGACTATACTAGACGTGGCTTGTGAGAAATCAACCTGAAAACCGTTCCCAGAATCTTATGCTCTGATACCATTTTTGTCACGACCTAAGAGTACCGCGAAGTCTTGACTCGGAGTACAAGACTTTGAAAAGTCTCATAAAATCCTCAAAGCATTTCATTGTATTAAATATAGAAATAGTGTGGTACTACAACTCATTTAAATCAAAAATATTCAGACTTCATTTATAAGAAAACTTGAAATGCAATGATAGGCTATGTATCACATGGACATCTTAGACACAATCTTAAACATACAAAGGACACAACCCTTTTACAAACAAAATAACTCCTCAAATTCTATAACATGAATAAAAGAACATAAACTCTTGTCCTTGAATCATGAGGACATACCAAGTATTGGAGGGAAAAGTACTCCAAGTACTTCAACTAGCTAAAAAAATTCACTTGGCGGAACCTAAACTTGTAGTACAACATGAAGAATATGGGTTCGTACATAGAAATGTACTAATTATGATTACCATGGAAAAACATGCTTAAAAGGGGACATTTGGATTGACAGAAAAACACCATCTAAATTGGCATGCATCCCATACACCATCATACTAAGGACAACCACAGGTAGGTCACCTAAAGTAAACTTACCAATCATTCCTTTCCAACCTTTCATCATATTTGCATATAATAAACATATTATTTATAAGTCATGGCAGGAGAGATATAACTCATACTATAACTCAACTATGAACGCTTATCACATTTAAGCATTTAAGTGTCAAGATTATTGGATATCTTTATTGATGAAACATTCATATCATAGCCATTAATATTTAGAGACACTCACAATGACCCTTTTCAAAGTCTACTCGTGCAATGTATATGTAAAATCATATACTACTATCTACACTTTATAGAACCTACCAAGAAACTATAATGATATCTCACGTGATGGGAATAAGCATTTAACTTTTATTGACCATGTAAAGACCCTAATAATCGATGAGATATAAGGTAGATCATATCCATGCACAATATGAAACATAAGAATGTGAAGTTTTTCCTTAAACATTTTGTAGCGTCCCTTTCATTAGATGTGGTGCATTGCACATCCTTGAAAGAGACTACACTTAATGCAGATTTTTAGACATCGTAGGATCTTAAACGTAATGCTCTATACCAAGTTTGTTACGCCTCGAGGCTACCCCCTTGATATAAAACAAAACCTAGATCATGAATGATCCCAAGCTGAGCTGGCATATAATAAACATACTAAATGATTAGAAAATAAAAAAATGCTACGCAGAAGCTTCAAACATTGATTAACGAAAAGTGGGGAATTCCCAATACTGGTCTGAATAAAAGAAATATGTGTTTAATAACAACTGCAAGATCAAACTCAAAACTAAAACTGAATAAACTATGTATGTGTTAAGTCTCTAACTGACTAGAGATGTTGGGACATGGCCAAAGCTAACTCTAGTAAACCTAAAACTGGAAGACTAAATGTAATAGAAACCATGTTTATCATCCTTGAAGAATGAGGACTCACCATTGATGTTGCTAATCTTGAGATTAACAACCGATCTAGGCGTGATATGAATGTTAAAGACATGAACCTACATCATGAAAATATATACCACAGAGTATGCATTTGTAAATTGAATGTAGTGATCATGCAATAAAGATAAAAGCCTGAACACCTATCATAAGAAAAAAAGCATATTGAGCCATCATATAATCAAAACATGAAGGATATACTGTACATGCTGAACATGATCTACACCGAATGCAATGGCCAAGTATATAATATGCTGAAACTCAATACTGAAATATGACTGTGAACCTACACAAAACAACTACAATAGACTATGTGAGCTATTGATGACCGATAAAAAACTCCATGAGTTAAAAGTGGAGTTCGACGTATACGTCACACCGATAAGAACCAATATACATTCCCAAGGATATAAAGACATGACTAGCATGATCATTAGATATAATGCCCAAAAAGGAGACGTACAAACCTACAGGGGCACATAGTTCTTGGACTATGAGATTGATTGACCCTAGTCCAACTCGGTGTTAAGCCTACTTCCTAGTTAATACATGTATATCATAACATAACATAAATGTAATGGATAACGTACTGTTATGACATGCTAAGCGAAAATGCTACATTAATGTGCTTATACTGAAATATTTGAAACTAATTGTATGTAAATCATTACACACTGGACTAACAAGTGTAATTATTGAACTAAACGAAACAACACATCAAGGGTTCTGAATTTCATGCAAGGAATTATGCAACAATGTTACGAAATCATGATAATCTAATTTGGTGTATCTAACATCTAAATAACTAAAATTATCTGAATATCTACAAACCCTAGGTCAAAAAAGTATATAACGAATCAAGATTATCACTAAAATCTAGGGATCTAATGTGTAAATGGAACCCAATAGTTTAACCCCACATACTTGGTGAACAATTTCATGGAGAAACCTTTTGATTTCGGTTTTGAAATTGGCGAAACCTTATAGCATACTTGGACTATGGCTGCTCAACTTTTCCTTTTTTTTTCTCTAAGATCAATGAATTTTTGGTGAATAATCTATTATGTTAGCTTGTAATCTAGTGACTAGGCTAAAATTGAAAAAAAAAACTATATAGTTTAGGGGTTAAACAATGTAGTTTACGTCTCCAACACATATGTAAAAAACCGAACAATCGCTGACTTAAAAAGTGTCAGAGGTCACCGATAGGCCAGAGTCTGTTCTGCTCAATGATCGTTTATCTTGTGGGATTTGAAATCTGGGGTTCTGGACCTTGGCCTGGACAAAAAATATAACACCCCGTAAAATGATAGGATAAATTGTAGCCTAAATGTAAAGATTAAAAATCATAAAATGATTCCCCGAATGTTAGAAAGTCATTTAGGGTTGAAATGAGGTTATAAGGATCTAATCCTAGAGGAAAGTGCCACGGCAAAGGGGCTAAGCCGAATCCAAAGGTCTAGTCTACCCCTAGCTTGGGCACACTACCTAGCCCTTCATGAGAGAGACCACAGACCGTGGTCCACACCACGGCTCGTGAAGGGGTCTAGTTGAGTTATCTTTGTCATTGAAAAATTGTAACGAAAATCCTAGCTACTGCAACAAGGACATGAGAAAGACCACGGCTCATGGTGTTGACTATAACTCATGCAGACCCTCGTGAGAATTACTTGGGCATTTGAGCTAGGGGCGCAAAAGGCATATTTACTGCCTCAACTGCATGAAAGTGACCACGACTGGTGGAGCCCTTAGTTAAGATTTCATGGTAAAGTAGGGCTTGTGCTCCTAATCTTAGATTCTCACAACCGATGATGAAGATCTCTCGTGGTGCCTTGGCATAGTAACTTAATAAGGGTCTATTAATTAATTTCCTTTGTAATTCTTATTAATGTGAGGTAATTTTAGGTATTTTAGGTGTCCTATATAAGTTTATTTTAAGTAAAATTCACCTAATTTTAGTCATTATACTCACACACCTAAATCAAATAAAAAACTTCATCTTCTCCCAATATTTCTCTTTCTAGATGCAAATAACAAGAAAGGAGCCATTGGAGCTAGGGTTTGTGGATTTCAAAGGTTCTTCCTCAAATTTCTTTGGTATTTATATTCAAGGTAAGTATGATTTTGACATATGTGTAGTTTCCACCCATAGAGTCCCCTCAAAATTTGGCTTCCAAGATTTAAGTTTCCCCAAAGCAAGAGTTCTAAATCTATGACATGGGTCTCTTTCAAAAACGTTTTCAATTGTTTATTTATGGTTGTATATGATGATATTATTGTACTAATGGAGTACTTATGATGAAAATCCTTTATGGACCCATAATTCCCGCACATTGCTAAATCATGAATTGATATGGTGGGTTGGTTGATAGTAGAAGTATGTGAATTTAATATGTTTATGTTGAATTAGTTATGGAATCATGAAATTCAACTTATATTATTTTTAATAGTATATGGTTGGGTAGATTGTAATTCATGACCCTTAAAGGGAAAAGTTACGAGTTGTACATCTCTATGGGAATCGTGTATAAACTTGTGATTCGCTTAGAAAGTGAAGATCCAATGAATATTAAGTAATTGTGGTGATGTTTCAGGATCATGCTTCCCCTACCCTTATACATGACTATGTATGAAGGATTGTGAATACGGTAAGCTTGTTGTGTTGATTGAAAGTCTATTCTCATGAACACACTATGAATAAGATGTTACGGTTTAGTCGTATGCTGATGACTCTAAGGTTGAATGGAGATTCTAACCTAATGAATATATGAGCTATTATGATACTATGTATATTTGAGTGCCTAGTTCATTCTTTATGAACATGAACTTAAATAAAAACATAATATGAATGTTAAGGGGAATTATGCTTAGCACCGAGTGGATATGAACATATTTAGAAGCTTTTACGCTAGAAATTCGGACTTCCCAATGTAAGAATCTCATGATATGAAAACATTTTACAGTATACAAAGTTTGGGTTACCAGTATAAAGCTTGTTATCTCATAACTATGTACCCGCATAAGTCTTTAGCTAGTGTATCCACCTCAAATCTATTGCGTTAGTTCTACCTGAGGCATGTACGACACCTCTTTTTGGTGTTGTGGTAAGACACTCAATTCCATGTATCTCACATGGTCTATGTCAATTTAAGTTACATCTCCCTATAAGATATGAATATGAATATGAATATGAAATGAACATGAACTATAACTATGACTTATTAAGAGGTACAACTTAGTATAATTGGGGTATGTTACTCCATTTGTTCATTGCACAAGTGGGATTCAAGAGTGGTTGTTGTAAGGTTTTATTATTCTATAAATACTTGTGAATTATGTTTGTATGATATGTGTTGTTATTAATGATAACTACACACGTGCTAGAGGGTCTATGAATATGAATATCCATCGTTTATATTGTTGACTAATGATGAGGTCACGTGAGATATGAAATGATGCTTGGTAATCCAAACGTGGTTTGGACTTTTTGAAATGAAGTCGAGTTATTACGATCTTGCAATCAGTATGCTTGCACTAGTAATCGCTTTTTTTGGGTTTGCTTATGATTGTTATAAATATGTTTTCCTTTCACAAATTTGCATATGGCTTTTAAACTTTAGATACTGCTTGGTTCAACTAAATTGTCCCCTTTTTGCATGTTTTAAGTATTTTCTATGCATTGCTTCCATCTTATCATAATTTGCTAGCTCATATTTTATATCTTTTTAATAAGTATAGGTCCCGTTCGTTGAGGTTGATTCTCTTTGGTTGAAGGCTTGGATCAATTCTCTCCTTGACTTGGTTAGTCTTCATGGTTCAAGGACAAGATAGATTCTTTCTAGTTTCCTTTCATATGTTGTACTTAGAATCTTTATTGTAAAGGGCTATGACCTTATTTAAGATTTTATTATAGTAGATGGTTCATTGAGATTATGTTAAACTTTTATTTTGGATATTAAAGAAAGGACTTCGATTATAAATATTTTCAATTTCCCATTACTTCTAGTACCTATTTTTATGATTATGCTAACGGCTAGTATGAGACTCCTTCGTGGGCGAGTACCCCGTGTCGCATCTAGGGGTACCCCTGATTGGTGACAACAGACTGTGGTCCCATATACGGATCATGTCGTAGATTGACCCTTGGAGGAATTTTTTCTGTGTTTCAGGGGATGGGCTGCCCTACCTATGGTCTGGAGGTCACCCTACGGTCCATGGGTGGTCCCCATTTGCAGCACGTGCAAGTTTTGATTTTCTATATTTTGGTAGTTCTAGCATACGGTGTGTTACAGGTAGGTTCTCCCTTGCTCCCATGAGTATCCCCACAACCTGTTTTAGGGACCACGATACATGGTGGGCTCCGTGGTCCAGCAACTATTGTTGGGGTGTGAAACTACGTCAGGTTTATCGACCGTGGTTCCTTTAACGGTTCCTGAACCCTAACAGGGGTCACCATTTCTTGTTGTTTTCTGTCGCAGAGTCCATGTGTGATTTATAAGGTGTTACATCTCTAATATATTATATGATTTTAGTATTCCATATAATATTGTGTCCCCTTTGCTTATGCTACTGTTTCTTGACGGGGTCACTTTTGGGCTCAGTTATTTGTAAATATTCTCCCTGTTTTTTTGAATATATGGTCTTCGCTCGATTAAAAATTTTACCCATTTTTTAGAAGTTAGTTTATTCAAATACAATCTTAAAAGAATATGTACTTTCTTCATCAGAAGATGTGATACCATCAACATTAATTAGGGTTTCGTCTTTGAGTTAAGTTTTTAATTACCTTGTTTTATTTAGACACCATGTGTGGTATAAGGATTTGTTGATGGTTGAAATCGTCTTAGTGAAAAAGTAAGTGAAAAGTTGGCCGAAATTTTGAACCTAGCATACCCATCTATGTCAATGTGATTTTGACTTGTATAAATATATGACAATTTTAAGACCGTTCATATTTTATTTCAAAATTTAAGACTAATGAATATGCAAAACTTAATAAACATGAGGATCTTAAATACATTAATATAATAGAGATTGATATTATCTAACGAAATTGGTCTTTTTACCATCGTGTCTTGCCCTAACTTATGTTACCACATTTAATAATGATGAAAAAGGTATTTAAAGTGTTGTAACCCCAATAGAAAGATGTATAAACAACTTGTATATGTTAATTAAGACTGTATTTGCTACGACAATCAAATAATTGGTATACGAATGAGATCTATTTTTTATAAGATATTATTTATGGGCTTTAAATTAATGGGCAAATAAAATAATAACTTACATTCTCCCAAATGGCTCAATGACAACATGACTATAATATACTAGTTTCTTGATACGTGCATTGGACGTGTCTCCTATGTATATTATAGATCCATTAGAACATTAAATTTTATGAAAACGTGTGGTTTAGACTATTCTTAGTATTGGTTAGCAAATTTCCAATAAATTCACAAATGAGTAATTTAGGCGCAAATAAGAAACTTACAGCAATATTTTTTTTTCTATAGAAAACTGTATTAAGTAAATTTAATATCGAGAAACATAAAAAGTAAACATAGACGAAAAAAATAACATATATATAATTTTAAATAACTTAAATTCAGTAATACAAATCATGTACACTACTTTTTAAGTTGTTGTTGATATTGCTCCTACATTCAACAAAGTCGCTGAGTCTTATTCATGAATTCAAACTAAGGCATGAACCAAATAATGCATACAATAGTGATAAATTGCTTCACTACTATAACTATTTAACGAAAAGATGGTATTGTATAAGGGTCTCATGAAACACAAAAGATGAATATTTAAAGATATCTTAAGGTTTTAAACAAAACAATTAGAGATTATGAATATGAAAAACATTATAGTTATATATATTAAGAACAGTAATTAAATAAATAATTAGACATGAGTTATGAAAATGAATATTAATGCAAATAAAGGAGAGAAAAATAATAAATTAATAAATAAAGAACAAAAATATACTAAAAATAATACAAGTGTTTAAACCTGCAAAAAAAAACCAATCTAAAATCAACAAGTCAATGAGAAATTATGATAAAAAAAAAAAAGAGAAAGAAAGTGACACCTAAAAAGTATATGAAATTGAAAGAAAAAACAAAAACCAGAAAGATTTAACTAATTATTTTTTAACTAAATAATTTATTAACCAATAATTATCATGAAACAATTTTGTACATCGTTGTAGATAAATAACTTTGATTTTTTAGATTTTATTGAAAAATAATTTTTTCTTGTTTTTATGGTATTATTATAGTAACTAAACTTTGTAGGGTTATTTTGGCATTTAGACTTTTAACTCTTTTTTGTTCCATTTTTTAGTAATATATAATATAAATAATATAATATATAATATATATCGAAATAATAATGGGGGGGTAATAAAAAATAGTCGTGCATATATAAAAAATATCTTCTATAATGTTTCTCATCATACCATATATGAATGTAACACACCCCGAAAGTTGGAAGTCAAAAGGAAAAGGAAACTATAGAATTTTTGTGATGAAGTAGGTTTTACGAGTCCAACATGCGAACTGTAGGAACTTCTACAAGCTTTAGGAAGGGAGTCGTAGACTTGGAGATGAATTTTTTTGGAATTTTGTGTTTTTGAAGTTTGACCTACACATGAACAGGATGAACCATAGTAAGATTGACGAGTCGTAGATGGGTTCCATAGGTAAGTTTCAATCTTAGTGAAATCTTAAACAGAATCTTGGATTTTTACGGAAGGGTTCTATTGTAAGATTATATGTGGCATAGTATGGAATGCTTATATGAGGTATATATGACTTTGTATCGTACGTTAGAGATTAAGATTTCAGATGGGTTGCAATGTAAAGGAACTACACTTATATTTTAGGTCAAAGAAACCCCTCAAACAAAGTTCCGGATTAAAGAAATGTCTCCGGTATAATATCATCCATTCGAAATGCTTAATTTATATCATAACTTGGGGATAATCCTTTTAGTGTCTAACATTATAAGAATAGTGTGTTACGGGGTATTATATTAGCACAAGGGTTGTATGTTAAATTTTGAAGTCAAGAAAACTAGGGAAACTGTCGGGCAAAAGATGTCAAAGTTTCTCTAATAACATTTTCTTAACTTAGGGTCAAATGTCCTGGATGTTTAATCCAAATATATAAAGTATTATAAGTCCCATGACCTATCATATCAAATGCATATGAGTCTAGTATGCAATGCACAAAACCCTATTTCCAACCGACATTGAATTAGAAATATAACTCCCGTCAAATAAATTAGGTGAAACTAGAGCCTAACATGGTTGTAATGATGGTATAATTTACTAAAATGGTATAAAATGTAGTATTGATGCATTTTCTAAAGTTTTATGTGATTTTGAAGTGAAACGTCAAGGGACGACCAAGGCATTCGACGACTAAGTCACCTATGTGGCTCATATGTGGTAATGTGCCTAATTATGTGATTCATGAGTTAATGAGGTTATTATATGAGTTATTATGGTTTTTATAGTCTGTGTTTCAAGTTTCATAAATTTTGGAGGTCAAACGTCCAAGAACGTCCATGACGTTCGAAAGGTTTGCCTTGAAACGACCTTTTATGTCTATGCATGTTTCGTCGAGTTTTACATATTCCTTTTGGATGAAATTGATGTGGTAGGTTCTAAAATTGTATATGAACATATTTGGGTTGGAAACGTTCAGGGTACAACACCACGTAGGACCCACAAAGGACCTATAGGAGGACTGCAACTCAAGACTTGAAGTTGCATGGCAGCTTGCATGCAGTGCCAAACGACGAGCCCAACGACGGCCAGTCGATGGAACGACGGCTCATCAACTTGGGGCGTCGATGGATCCTGAAAGACTGAAGGTTGAGGAGCTTCAGGAGAAACCAATGATACCCCCATCGACGGGGCGTGGTCTCACCCACGGAACGTCGATTCTGGGCGTCGATGGTGCTGTCATTTTCTGTCAACTTTTTGTTAAGGCTTGGGGATTCTTGGGAAGTTCACCCCAAGTCTAATAAAATAGGAGGACGGTTATTTTGGTTGTTTATGTGTGTTTTAAGATTACATAAGTCATAAAACTCTCATTTAAACCCTTAAATCAAAACTCATTCCCTCCCAAAGTTTCTTCAAAAACCTCCATTAGAGCTCAATAAGAAGATAGAGATTGAATATGGATCTTCAATGGAGTTTCATCTTCAATTTTCATTGGATCTACTAATAAGGTTGGTATTCTTCATCTAATGCTTGCTATCACCTTAGAGTCATTCAATATGATTGTCAAAGATTTAAAAAAGATTGAAAAAGTCCAATTCTACCTCGATGTCTTGGTTCTTGCATGAATGTTTTTCAAACATTAGATATTATATTATTGATGTATAATTGAATATTTCAAATTAAATTCTCCATGAACCCTTGACCTTCTCAAATCTCTCAATTTGGCTAAAATATAGGTTATGTAATCATGCTTTGATATTAATGAATTCAAGTGTAGATTGTTATGGGCTTTTGATTCATGTATAGATTATCATTGATTTGTTTATAGGTTGTTTTAATTTGATCAATTGAGTATTTTATATTCTTAAATCCATTGAATATTAATCTTATTGAATTTATATTGACTTAATACCTATGAATTCTAGTGTAGTTTTCTATGGGCTATTGATTGATGTAATAATTGTATTAAATTGATATCTAATTGGTCTTAGATTGATAATCGATATTGAAGTGACCTAGATTTATTTGAGTTATAGTTTATATGTATTAATTGATGTATCTGGCCTTGGTAAGGGCCTAATGTATTGAAATTGGCTGATTTAGTTTGGATGAGTGTAGATGAATGGGTTATTTATGCTGCCCTAATCTCTTTATATTATTAAACACTTGTTGTATTACAATGGTGATTTGGTATGGTCCCTTATGGTGTTGCTAGAAATTGTGAATGTGGCATTGGTCCGCCGTTACTTTATGCTATATATTAGCATGACTCTTCGCATGTAAATTAATGGTGACAGTATGTGTTTCCTCTATGACTAGTGGATCATGTTAGAACTATGACTATATGCTTGTGGTGTGTGTGTAGTCCCTTAGAGTTGATTCATGATTGTTCCCTATGACTATATTAGTCTATGAGGGTTATTCTTGATAATGTTATGGTAATGTATATGGATGACATAAAGATGATAAGGGTCATTCTAAGTGCTTCAAAGAATGATATGTATAATTGAATAAAGTAAAGAATGATGTATCTTGTTATCACGTAGACTTGTGTCAATTACTATATAACATGTATTAATAATATGTGAATAGAGATGTCTTGACTAAGTAGCTTAGTTGCATCCTGTCATGTAGATGATGTATGTGAGACCTTAGATGATGTTAATAAGGGCATGTACGTGGAACCTTAACCGTGTTAAGGTTGACGTTAGTCGGAAGATCGTCGTAATGGTATCTTTCCTTAAACGATATGGTCTTAGGGTTTTGGTTGGCCTGGATGGCATCATATAATCGTTAGGTAAGTCCATGATTAGCCATATTGTCGCCAATTGAAGGGTAGCCTATTTTGACCCCCTTTAGTGGGGAATGTTATTGGGTGTAACTAGCTCAGGAACCTCTTCAGTGATCCTTTATGTCAATTACTCTATGAGAACAAGGCTCAGCCTCCGAGTGAGTGTGTCATGGGAAGTAAGCTCTACTTGAGACTGAGAACTAGAGTACAATGTAGCTCTACTTTAGAAATGAGACTAGAATGCATAAAATCCCTTTATATTCCTTAACCACGTGCCTACATGGGATGTGTTCTAGTTCTATCCTTGGCAAGTAGAACACCCTCATCGGAGTAGGTTAGAACTCCGGATTTCATGTATAGCTTTCATCATCTAAGTCGGTTATTGCCTATTCTCATCATATGGGATACATAATAGCATTAGAGAAGTTCTATAAAGTTTAGGTGGTAGTATGGGATGATATCTAGACTTGCCATGAACTTTGAAGAAGAAGGCGGAGGGGTAAGTTGAGAGTGTTAGTTAGAGTCCCTATGTCTTGTCTAAGACCATTACTTTGAATGTCCTTATGTATGAATGAGTCTTAATGACTTATTAAGGTAATCTAAGTTAAGAAAGTATGTTAATGAATAAGTACTTATCTAGGAGTAGTTAAGGTTATCTAGTTGGTGTGAAGGGGGAATATGAATTGTCCTTCGGTATCTTACCTGGATAAGTCTTAACAATGACTCCAGTTAAGAAGATGGTTGATTATGTAGACATGATCTAAGACTTAGGTAGTCTTAAGGATTATTTAAGTAATCTTGAGGAGGTCAATTATGGACGTAATCTTCTTGATTTCATTTAAGTAAGTATTTTGATAGCTTTTGAAAGAAGAATGGCATATTATCTATGTGTTGATGTATTAAGTTAGAATGATTCTATCTTAGGTAGTCTATAGGATCTCTTAAGTGTGTGTATAAGGGATCATATGGGTGGTCGCTTCACAACTTTATCAAGTGAGACTTAGAATCACCTTTGCTAGGAGGATCTCATTCTCATGTGTTTATGGGCTTGGTGTGTATCGCACTATAGGTGGTCTTAAGGATCATTTAGGTGTGCCTAGACAGGGTGTATGGCCGGTCTCTCTTTGTCTTTCTTAATTGAGTCTTTGGATAGCTTTTAGTGAGAGGATTGCATGCTAGGAAGTCCTCTTATAATTGAATGGACTTCAAACTGTACCAGGAACTTTCTTTACTGTGAAGTTTGTTCCAAAAATGTGAATAATTTCTTAATGGAATTTATATGTGTTCCTAAGTGCGTTAAATGTTTTTCTTATTCTTATAGTCAGGATGTTTTACTAAATTTATGAAAGCATGTCTTTACTACCTTTCCCTTGTTTCATGGTTTTTTCATACTTCCAGACTCATTGCAGTGCTAATGTGGCTAACCCCTTCTTTTCCCTTTTGACTAAAGTGTAGGAATTGTAAGTCTTGATATCCAGGTGAGGATGGGTAGGTTTCTAAGGGGTTTGAATCTGAAGTATTGGTGAGTCTCATCGATTTCGAGGAGAATATCCACATGTTCCGTTATGTTCTTAGTCTTTATTTTATGTCTGTGGGCTTAGTCCCCAGATTATTATATACTCCAAATTTTAGATGGTTCACTAGAATGTTGTAAAGTTTTAATGTTTTAAAAAATGAACGTCTTCCCCGATGTAATAATTATGAAACATTTATTCGTTGTGAAGAAAGTTTTTAAATTCTTACTCATTTTAGAATGTTTATTATACAGGAATGATACGATTGGGCTTTGATGAGACTTCTTGATGTCTCATTTGCCTTTTGGCGACACAAGGATGCTCTAACTTCTAGGGTGTACTTGCGGGTCGTTACAAGAAATTATTAGGGTTTTACAACAGACAGTCGGGGCAAAATTTGGGTCTCGGTCTACGTTTAGTAAAAAATATGGTATGTCATCTTTCTTGACATTTTAAGCCGTTAAAACATTTCTTTTCACTCACTAACCAAACAATTTTGAAGAATGGGTTCAAAGAGATCTCTCGCATGATTAAGGTTAGTTTTTGACTATTTCTACCATTTAAGGTGACCCCATAAAAACGCAATCTCTACCCGCAGCAATTGATTTCCCCTACAATTAATTGCGTTTGGAGCTAGTTTTTGTAGATATAAATTGGTGTTTATCGGCGTTTCTTCATGTTTTATACTTGTTTTTCTCAGGTAATGATCTCGTTATTCTTTTATGATTGTTTTTGTGAAGTTCTATAGACATTTCGTCAAGTTTGGGCCGTATAACAAATCTACCAATTTATGCTCTATTATGAATTGCTTATACGTGAGGACCAGCTGCATATTTATAATGTTTGCAAATCTTATAACGTAAGGAAAAACTTTAGTAAAGAAACTACGAGCATTCCGACGTTCATTGGAAAGGTTTGGTAAGGCTAAGCTTTGCTCTTCATTTTAGCACCACTCCTGGGTAATTCTTAGAACGCCGAATGTAATATTTTTGTGAAAGGCTGAGATCTCAGCTAAATTATTTTCATGATTCTATTATTTTGGTATTCCACTTTTTCAGAGAAATAGAGTATTTGACATCTACATGTCATTTTATCCGTTTACATGATTGTATGTTTGCACGTATAAATTCTTACTCTTCTTTGGGTGATTTGATTTAAAATAAAACCCTCTTTCCCACTAAAGATAATATCAAAAATCTTTGAAGTAACTTACAGTCTTCAAAACTCTCAAATATAACTTAAATATTTAACTTATTAGAACACTTCATTTTTGAAATATTTCTTTTATAAATTATATAGGAATAAAGTATATGAACTAAGTAAATCACCTTAAAATTGTTATGAATATATGTAAGTTTAGGTTACATTTCTAAAATTTGAGTGAAGTCTTTAAGCTTATATGGAAGAACATATGAGGTTCGATGAGATTTTATATGCCACAGGAAAATGATTAAGGGATTATGAGAACAAGATTACAAACAGGCAAAGATTGGAACATGACAACGGTAACATATATGTGTTATGACTCCATGACATGACATTCCACGCATTCTACTCCTGAGCTATAATCAGAAGGGATATGGGTTCTATTTCCTATATGTTATATGTATGAGACAACGATGTCCTCATCTTGGCAAATATAAAGTCGATTAGGTAATAGGAAGCACCAATATTTCTATCATTTGGTTTACTATATTATGCATTTGAATCTATATATATGCATTCACGACATACATTTATACGAGCATACCATGAATATTTAAATAGTAGAAGGCCAAATCTCATCTATGGAGATCATTTAAGTTTAAGTTTCAGTTTCTGGTGGTACTGTATTACCATTTTATGGTAACTGTTTATAGTTCTAATTTCCACTTTACATACAAGTACATTTTTTTGTACTGATGTCACATTGCCTAGGGACATTTGTTTTTGTGTCATGCGAGCTGTTTCAGGCATGGATTCTGATTGACCCACCTGCAAGGATTCGAGTTCAGATGTGAGTTGGTCAGCTCCATCTTATCTTGACTCTATCAGAAGATGTTTTTGTTGTACATTTTTTGTATAGTTAGGGAGTTTTCCTGACAGTGCTTATTTCACTCATAGAGGCTATTCTGGACACAATATTCTAGGTTTTTTTTCTAAGTTTCAATCTCCAACCCATAAACCTGACACGTTTACATATGTGTGTGTAAGTATGTATGTCTTCGGTTGTGGCCTCGTCAGATTGCTTATACATCTTTATTTTTATGGCTTGCCTACCATTGTTTTGTGTGGTTTATTATTATTTAGGTCATGAACTTCAGGGTCTAGACTTCACAATTAACAGGTTTGTGTTGACCAATCTTTTTGTCTAACAATTTGATTATCTAGTATGCTTTAGTAGGTAACTCGATCAAATAGGGTATCGACTGTCAGTTACACCCCCTATTTTTGGGGCTGACATTAATCAACTTTATTAATGTCTCGTGGAAAGTGACGTGAATTTTGAATATCTGAAGTTTATTCTATGGTTGACCAATATAGATAGTAGGAATTTCTACGCACCGTATTTCCAAAAGGTAGGAACCAATAGTTATTTTAAGGGTGTTTGGGTCTTTTACTATGTATTTAATGCATATAGTATGTCATGTTACCCTATTTATAGGTCCTATAACTACCCTTTTATCTCTAAAACTACCCCGACTCTCTCATTAACTCAAATGCTGAATTCACATCAACATTCGTCTTCCTCAAATCTCTCTCAAGTTCAAGGATAAAGAAGCTTGGGTTTCCGAATCAAGTCTTCCTTTTCATCATTTCTTTTAGGCTTTGATCCTCAATGTATATAGGGTTTCATCAATGAATTTCATTCACCCGTTGAGACCCTAAGGTTTCGCAATTCTCCAAGTTCAGTTTCATTAATTTGATTAGGTTTTATTCAGTTGCTCATGAGTTAATTGGATTTACTCATTGTTTGATTTTGATATTTTTGTGATATTTTCTTATTCAATAACATGCTTTTCAATTGATATCACACGAACCCATACATTGATCATGATGTTTTTACTATGATGGATAACTTATAATTATCTTACAATTATGTTCAATAAATACTATGTCTTAGTTTCTTCATAAATTCATGTCTTTGAAAGTTCATAGTAAAATATCATGATAAATGTATGGGTTCATGTGATATCAATTGCAAAGCATGTAATTGAATCAAAACCATCATAATAAGATCAAAATCAAACAATGAAGCAACACAATTAGAACTCATGAGGAATTAAATAAAAACTTTATCAAATTGATGAAACTGAACTTGGAGAATTGTGAAACCTTTGGGGTTCAATGGATGAATGAAACTCATTGATGAAACCTTACATACTTTGAGGATCCAATCCCAAAAGAAATGAAGAAAAAGAAGACTTGATCTGAAAAAGCCAAGCTTCTTCTTCCTTGAACTTAGAGAGAGAATTGAGGAAGATGAATGGGTGTTAAATAGGTAGAGAAGATGAAGCACCCCCTCTTTCATGTAATATGTTATTTTGTGCACTTTTTTTTCTAATGAAATAAAGGGTGTTAAATAGATGGAGAAGATGAGGCAACCCTTCCTTCAAGAAATTTTAGGAGTTAGTACATGCACAAAACCCTTTGTCTTCCCAATGTGCCACTGAAGATGACTAATGGATTTTTTTTCTTTTTTTCCTTCGCTTCCTTGAGAATATTAATTGAAATAGAATACATTGACCCATAAATGGTCCTATTTCCTTTTACTTATTAATTGAATAAATTTAAAATGGACCATCTTAAAATTTTAATGTCCATTAGGTAGAACTCATTTGATTATAATCATGAAGACCCAAAATTAGAAAGTAAATTTTCGCACTAACAAAAAATTCAAACATCTAATTTGTAAAATAAATAAAGTAAAAAATAAAAAATAAATTCAAACAAAAGCAAACTAAATCTTTAAAAAACTAACAAGCGAGACAACTCTCTCTAAGGAGCTCGGCAAAATAGCCCCATAACTTCGGGAGAAGGGGTGCCTCCTCACCAACGGGGTCGCAGTGACTCAGGCCCGGGAATCCTCTTATTCCTACCAACAAATGAATCTTTTATAAAAAGCATCTATGTAAGCACGATTATATGGACGCTTTCTTCTCATAGCACAAGCGCGTCTTTGCCCCTTAACCTAATTCCAAGGACAAGAAAGAGATGAGTGGTTTCTTGCTCCCTGCTTCCTCATCTGCGCTCATCAAGCCCAACTTTTGCTCTTTGGTAGGTGAAAGACGGTTGAATTGGAGGGCTTATTTATTGAAAAAGGGGGAGTGAGGAGGGGGGGAAGAATGGAAAGCCCAAACTTTATTAACGTCCTAGAAGCCCGCAAATGGTGATTCAGCATAGATTATACATCTAAATCACATAATCCAAGTATAACATAACATATATGGTTGAATATGTAGCGATTATGCATAGTTGGATAGAGGGTGAGAGGATCAAAAGATTGATAAGATTTTAGGGTGAATCGAGGTCGCTAAAAAACATACCAGATTATTGATATGAAACATATATCCATGGAGAACTCTACACGTTTATGTAAGCTAAGGTTTATTCGATGGAGATGACCAAAACTCCATAAATCAAAAAAGTAAGTGATTATTTGTGTTCAATTTTTCTTAAATCTATGAAGCTATGCTAGAACAAAGAGTAAATAGTTTGTGGATTTATATAAAGGAGGGTGGAAGGAGCAGGTGGTGAAATTGTAAAGTGATTCATTGTCGACGATTGAGGCCGGCGGCGGTTGGCGATTGTGGTGGTTATTAGGAATACAAGGGGGAGAAGAAAAAATAAAAGATATTATGGACAAAAAAATCAGATTTTTTGAAGTATTTGTTTTTTGTGATACGGTCAATGAGAGCCATTGTATCAATAAATTTTATGAATTGTAGAGATTAAATATGAATAATAGTTATTGGATCAGGTTTGGAATTAATTGGGCTATCAAAATTGGATTAAAATTATCCCAATTTGATGAATATTGATGAGTCATTTGGGCCAATTCAATTTTTAACATAGAAAGATAATACAAGAAATCCGTAAAAAGAAATGACCTTACTATATTCACATTAAAGGGTTAATATATATATATGGTAAAAATTAGTTGTTCACAACGTGTCCCCCTTTTATTGGAAAAATGAGAAGATTTTCATTCATAAGAAAATGAACGATTATTTAATACTCCATTGAAATCAATTGTGAAAAATATGACATAACCTAACTTTTGATTTTTCCTACGTATCCTTTGCTACAAAGGAACTAGGTCAGTGTAGTTCGTGAAAATTCGATAGTAGAAGTGTCAAACATAGTGGTCAAAAAGTTGCTTGTTGTTGTTTTTCATATCTACTATCTATAATTTAAATATGAGAAAATACCTAGAGAACTATTCTACACTACATTCAAGGAGTTACAAGATCCTTATTAGTTTATGTCTTCTTAGGGTGGTGTGTTGATCCTTGGCTTGCTTTGTGCGTCATTCTTAAGATTTATCTTGATGCTCTCTTTGCATACAGTATTTTTGTCAAGTGCATGTGCATGACTTGGGTTGGAGATAGAAACTAAAAACTTCATGTTATAAATTGAAAACTTCAAATAGGTTGAGGTTTTTCTAAAAAAATAAATGATATGAATTCTCAAACTAGGACATATAACCACTGGAAGAAAAGGGAGAATGGGCATATTTCCCATTATTGTCAAATAGGAAGTGTTGCCTTGGTCGATAGAACCTCAAATTGGGGATTATCCTCAAAGTTATTAATATGGTTTGTTTGCACATGACTTAAAGACGGTATTTATTCCCCAAGATAATCGTATGGTGTGTATTACATATGAATAAAAGATTGTTGCTTATTTCACACGAATAAAAGATTGGTGTGTATTGCACATAATTTTTCAAATTAGGAGATGTTTCCTAATGATGGAATAAGACTAGACGTATTAATTACTCAAAGTTTTCGAATTGAGATGCAAAAAATACAAATAGCAGGTGATGAAACACCAAAATATGTGAATCCTTTTGAGAACCATTTTTTGTGAGGTTTCATCTTTCTGACATGTAATAATGCATTTTCTTTTATCTGGTTGTTGAGCTAAAGATAGATAAAAAATTTAGTTTAAAAGTGATAGTTTATTTGCAGCCTTGATTTTTTTATAACTCGACAATACATTCGGCCTATTTGTCAACTTATAACTCAAATCCCTGGCTAAATAACTTTTCTAAGGCTTCCTCTTTGTTAATCAGAGTCCTTGATATTCTTGGTACTATTACATGCCATGGCGCCATTGATTTCCTAGAGAACGATTTCCCCTTTTGAATATTTTCTCATGACTGAAGAGGCTTTATCGTATTCCTTCACACAAATAACTTTTGGGAAAATATCCAAGGCGTGTTTAGTCCATGACCAATGCCATATTGACTCAGTTACTCAACTTTCCCTTTTGGGGAAACCGTAGTGAGCTTTGCAACCTTTTTGCTATTCTTTGAAACAAGATTATGTGAGAAGGACTGAAAATGTTAGATTTGAGAATATTAAAAGATTAAATTAAGATAGACTTATACTTAACATTGGGTATTCCTTTTTAATAAAAAGACAAAATGAACTTACCTAGAAACATATATGGACTTGGAATTAATCATGCAATGCACTTTGTATTTGAGTCTTAATTTATTTACTGATCTAGTTCTCTAAGTATGAACCATTATGAATCTCAAATTGATTTATGTATCCTAGCATCACTTCATGTAGAGGGGTTGACAAGCGGTGCTCTTTCCACTTTCCCTCAAATTAACTATTTTCATGTTGTTCTCTCTCATTGTCTTAAGATGCTCGTGAGATTTTTGGACTATAAGATCTTCTCTGTTGTCACCTCATGGTTCCTATGAAGGTTTTCACCGATAAGACTCTCTTTCTCTTTTTTCTCTTTTTGTATTATGGTGCAAGCAATCGTTTTGACTTATAAGTATATTTTTTTCTTTTGATAATCAAGTGTCTACAAAAAAACATATTGAATTTAGTATTCTTAAAGAGTTAATCAGAAATTGAGTTGCCGAACAGAACCATATATTGAACTACATTTTGGGAACTATTGTAACCAAGTAAAAAAATACCCTAGCTTTTTTTTACTTTTAAACAAAAAAAAATAAATAGAATAATAACTTATTTCGATTGTAAAGACAACAGACCCAAAAGGGTTGCCTATGTATCCTTTCAGAATTAGGATGAATATAGGCCAAACATTAAAATAGAAGATATATTTTTTAATTGATTACTTAATTATTTCTTTAGAACGATGGGCCTTCTTCTCCCAACTAAAAATGTTAACCCTCCTTTGTACGTATCTAATGCATTATATTTAGTATCATTTGACTGTTATTGTATTAAAAATTATCTCTTTATTTTTTTCTCTCCACATCAGTAAGGTGCAATATTCCTTTTGACAACAGTTTCTTAATAAGATATGGACTTCGACAATTTAGAGCAAACTTTCCCTTAACTTATTTATGGTACGGAAGAATGCATTTTAAGACAATTTTTACTGCTTGAAAATGTCTTATGTACACCCTTTTGTTATATACATGAGTTATACTTTGCTGATAAAGCCAGCCAAAAAAATCGTCCACTAATCATTTTTCATCGATTAATGTCAGCTAATCTAATAAAATTTTACCCCATTCTATATCGTAATTTTAACGTCCCTATAATTTGTAGAGACGAATTTCAAGTCATGTTGGGGTTTACCCCCCTTGGTTCATACACCACATGTAACGTGTGTTTTCACCATCAGTGTCTTTTTTTGTACTATATCCACAAATGTGTGGAATGTAACTTTTTCATATGGCATTGTTTCTGGTGCCATGAATATATTTCTGAGATATTTTTTTATGCTTTTTTGGCATCTTCCACAACACCTATGGGTTTTGGTCGTTATGGAGTAGAATTGTGATGCACAATTTTGAATTTGTATTCTGATTTGTAGTGTTGTATGTGATGACAGTTCTTAGGTTACAAAAATAACAAATGATGTCATAATGGAAAAAATCCACTACCTTCTTATTGGTGACTACTTTAAAAGTACAACCTCCATATTTTGTGAATTAATCAATTGTAACCAAAATAAACTAATGTCCTTTCCAAGCTATTGTCTCAATTTGTCTGATAACATCCACTCGCCGTGCGGCGAAGGGACAATGAGAGGGCATAGGTTGTAACTCTCAAAGAGGTGAATAAATTAATATGTTGACAGTGATGATATTTCTTTACAAAGTGAAAGCAATCTCATTCCATCATAAGCTAGTAATACCCTAATCGAAGTAACTTTTATATCAAGGATATATCATATATGTGTTATCCACATATCTCCGCATATACTTAATTTATGATTTACTATTCTTCCTTAGTATCCACACATCTATGTTAAATTTGGAGTTCGTTTATACTAAATTTCCTGCTAAAAAGAAACCACCAGCCAGGCGCCTAATAAGTTTCTAGCTTCCATTAGCATGTTATGGATATTTTTTTGTCAGTGCTTGGTGTCTAGGTACCATCCATCACCATTTCGTTCTACTTAGATTTTCTTTGAATAGTAGTGTTGGTCACAATTTGAATTTCAAAAGGAGTGATACTTAAGGTTTCTAGAGTTTCAATCACCTATAGCTTGCCGAATAAGGAAATTAGAATCTCCCAACATAATCAATTCTTGTACTTCCAAATCTATTTCATATTTAGACCCATTATTCATGCTTAATACATTACTGTGTTATTTCAGAAGAAGAAAAAAAGTAGACATGCTGCAGGGTAATGCTGCCCTGTGGGCTATATGAGAATTGCCTCAATCCCTGTGCCTTTTGTATTGACTACTCCCTCAAAGCAAAATCTCAAGGCATGACTTTTGTGATCGCCTGATTTTGATGTATTTTTACTTTTACTTGTATTTTGTTGTTCGATAATGTTAATTTTTATTGTCATTCTATTTTTAAAAAATGAATTAGCCCAAAGGGCTCAATTTTGATTGAATTGGGCTAATTTGAATTCAATTCTATTAGACCAATCAATATAAAATCTAGTCCAATAACTATGACTCAATTTTAATCTTCTCCATTCATAAATTTTTTGATCAAATGACTCTCATTTTACCCTATCATAATACAAACGACCTAAAAAAAAAGATTATGGTTCAGTTATTTTTTAAGTTTTCCTCTCTCTCCTTTATTTCCAACCTATACTTCCACTGGACCCCTCCACCACAGTTGGCCGCCGCCGTTGGGCACCAAAAAATTCGTAGAAATATTACTTTAAACTTTCACCAGTTCTTCCTTCCCCCCTCATGTACACATATTCATAAAGCATTTATTCTTATTCCTAGACAAACATCATAGATTTAAGAAAAATTTAATACTTACCATCAGTTTCTTTTTAGATTTATGGAATTTCGATCATCTCCATTGTAACACCTCTAATATGAATTAGATGATCATACCACGTGTCATGATATTTTGAAGTTCTAAAATAGTCTATAGTAGTGTTTAGAGGCAGTGTTTAAAGTTTGGAAGCGTTTGTAAGTAAAACATCCAAGACGTTTGAATGTTTTGACTTGAAACTTGTTTGTGTGTCTTAATGTTTCTTTGCATGTTTTACGTGTTTGTTTTTGTTGAAATTGCTATGAGAGGTTCCTAACATGTATACTAGTATATTTGGGGTGGAAGCGTCTGGGCATGACTCCTCAAGGACTGCCTTAGGGTTCCTTGAGGAGGACCCAAAGCTTGGGCTAGCAAGCTTGCAGCTGCATTTGTGCATGAAGGGAACAAGTCTGCGTCGCGGACTTGGTTTAGAAAAGGGCATATTTTAGCCAGAATTGCGGGCCATATCTCAGCATCCACTATTTTGGAATTTATTTAAAAAATCTTGCAGGATCAGCTCCGCTTCGCGGACTTGTTTCCTGAGGATAGTTCCAAAAATTTATGTTAAGTTTGACTTGTCGAAAAAGTTCAGATTAATGTGAGTGTATTTTGGGTACTTTGGGAATTGTTTATTGATGATTTTTAATTCATATTTGACCCCTATCCGAAGACAAAACCCCATTACCCAAAAATAAATCAAAGATCCAAAACCCACTTCGCTTCCAAATTCTCTCAAACCTCCATTGGAGGGAAAACTCAAGCTGAAGCTAGAAGGTGAATTGTCAAGAGGTTTCTTCTCCAAATTGACTGGGTTTTCATAAATTATGGTATGGTTTTTATCTTGAATCTTCTTTCTTCAAGGAGCCAAACTTCAAAGTGTTTTCCAAGACTTCTCAAAGATGTCCTATTTTGATAATCTAGCCATGGGTTATTGCATGAAATATTTTGAATCAATGATTTATGATTGAATTGATGTTAAGTCGATGATTCTAAGTTAAAAAGTCCATGAACCCATGCAATTCATTAAATTCTTATTTTGACTATTTTATGGGTGATTTGATCATGTATCTATTGTATTGAATTAATATGTAGTTTACTTTGGGTTATTGAATTATGTAAGAAGCATGTTAGAATTGTGTATAGGTTGCCCTAATTGGATTAATTTCATATTGTATTATGTTTATTCATGGTATAGTTAAGTATTGGTTTTAATTGGTGATTATGGTTATTGCTAAGAGCCTTTATGTATTGGAGTGGTTGAATTGTCTATGGATTGGAGATGTTGATGTTGGAATGGTGGAAAGTTGACCTAACATCTTCTATCTTGTGTATTATATGTTTTTCATTGTGATGTTTAGTATGGCCCACTTATTGTGGTGGTTCTTATGTGATATACTTGTGAAGAATGTGGCATAGTCGGCCTTGCTTTCATGAATTGTGATATTATCATGTTGTTACTTGTGATGTTGATCAAGTGAAGTATGTTTTTTGTATATGTATAAAGTGAAAGTATTTGTTATCTTACTTCTTTATAGGTGATCATGATAGACTATAGTGATGTCTTTAGGTATGGATACTTGATGTTGAAGTATAATGCTTCCTAGTTGACTATATAAGTCTTGTGATAAGAATGTTAAGGTTTCTATAGGAGTGAATAGGGTGATTTATAGTACACATGGTTGACCCTATGTGCTTCTTAAATGTTATATTATATGTGAAAAGGTGATGTATGTGAGTATTGTTTTGGTAGACTTGTCCCTTACTTGATTCATAAAGAATATGAATATGACTCTTGACATAGTAGGCGAAAGCACCTTTTTCATGTATGTATTGTGTGATTGAAATATGACACTGAAAATAGTTAAGAGGGTCATTTATGCGGAACCTTCAACCTAAATAGAAGGTTATGATTTCCTTGAAGTTGAAAGCTGTAACGGTATCCTTCTTGTGTGGATGATGGACTTAAGGGTTGGTTGGATGGAACGACATGAAATCATCCTTAGGAAATTCATTGAGTTATCTTAGTAAGCATTGTATGGCAGCCCTAGTAGACCCTCTTTGGTAAGGTGAATTATGTTTTGGTTATGACTACTATATGGTACTCTTCATATGCCCCTTGACTGAATTACTCAATGAGAACAAAGTCTAGCACAGAGAGAATATTCTTGGGGAGTGACTCTACTTAAGATGAGAATAGAGTACAAAAACCCTTGATATTCCTTAACCGTGTTCCTATATGGGATGTGTCCTGGTTCTACCATTTGCAAGTAGAACACCCTCCATCGGAATAGGGTAGACTCCGTATTCCATGCCTAGCTAGTATGGTCTATGTAGGTTATTGCCTAATGTCATCATGTGGCCTACATGGTAGTGTTGGATAAGTACTATGAATTTTAGGTAGTGGAATGGGATGTTATCTAGACATTGCACGAGTAGGCTTTGAAGATGTTAGTATGTAGGTTCCCTAGGTCTTCTCCAAGACCAATATGTGAAAGTCCTTAATTGTTGAATGTCTCTTAAATTGTTTAATAAACATAGTGACTTAAGCTAAAGATACTTTAATGAAAAGGTACTTATCTAAAGTTGCTTTGATGATTGCTTAGGTAGGCTTGAAGAGGGTGTATGGTCGGTCTCTTCATTTCTTACTTAGGTGAGTCGTAGAGTAATTCTATGTAGGGAGTTTAATTTATGAAATGGGAATAATCTTATCTTAGGTAGTCTAAAGGATCACATTGGTGTGTGTGAAGGGTTTGTATGGGCGGTCGCTTCATAACTCACTCAAGTGAGCCTAAGAATAACCTTGGGTAGGAGGGTCTCGTGTTATGTGTTTTGAAATGATCTTGATACTATACTGTAGAGTATGACTTATATGTGAAGTTAGTGTTAAATGTGGTTTCTTATACTAATGTTATGAAGGTTTTCTCTAAAAAGAGCTTGATTTATATAAATGTCATTTTATCATGATTTTTTTGCATTACACCATACTTAGTGCATTCTAATGTACTAATTTCATATATTTTGTATATCTCTAAAGGTGTAGGTGGCAATTGAGAGGAGTTCTTGAAGTGAAGCATGGACATTAGTATTCATTCAAGAAAAGTTGGGGTATGTCCTCAATTGATTCGAGGACATAACTATGTTTAGTTTTTTTTGTTAAAGATATTGTAAATAGACTTAGATATTTCTATATTGTATTGTATGGGTCGTGTCCCAAGATATTCATGTGTCTAAGATGACTACTTGAGACTTATTATTTCTTAATGATTTTCTATGAAAGATATTTTTAAATACTATTGGATTGTGTGAAGAGTTTTAATTCCGCATTACTTTTCATACATGTATGCTATGAATGATGTCAAAGGGCCTGTAGAAGACCTCTGAGAGGTCGAGTACGCCGTGTTACGACTTTAAGGACGCACTATCTTCTAGGGTGTGCTCTTGGGTTTTGAAAAACTTGGTATTAGAGCATAGGTTATGAAATAGTCTTAGGAATCAAAAAGTCTCATAAAGCCACGTCTAGTAGAGTCTTATTCACCAGTGTGAGTCGCGACACAGGTATGAGCGAGAGACTAAATCACGATTGTTCCACTTTTCATCACACTTGTGTCGTGCCATAGGTGTCCTTCTTAATTCTTTCCCTTGTATTTATAGAAGATGACTACTAGAATGATGGATGCTAAGAGAAGAGAATGAATGAGGGAATTCCTCCCCTAGTTGAAAAAGTTGAAAACATTCTCCAAGGTGGAAAATCTCCACAAGGTGTTCATGCTCCTCAAGGTGAGCAAGTTCCTACTGAGGGTCAAGGGAATGAGGTTTTGGTGGTTCCCCCGAAAATGACTAATAGGGAGATTAGAGAGGCTCTTCTCTCCCTTGACGGAGCTATGAAAAATCATGTGACTAGAGATATTGGGCCTAGGGTGAATGCTTTGGAGGGTACCATGACCTCTAGGTTGAGATACTTTATGAGAATGAATCCTCCTATCTTTCTTAGTTCTATGGTGGGAGAGGATACCCAAGAGTTTCTTCATTGTGTGTACAAGGTATTGAGTTTTAAAGGGGTGACTTCTAGGGAGGAGGCGGAGTTAGCTTCGTACCGATTGAGAGAGGTTGCTCAAGTATGATACACTTAATGGAAAGATAATAGGTCGGTTGATTCGAGTCCCTAGAGTGGGAAGAGTTTAAGGAAGCCTTCTTAGGAAAGTACTTTCCCTGTGAGAGGAGGGAGGTGATGATTGAAGAGTTAATTAACCTTAGGCAATGTAACATGAGTGTTGAAGAGTATTCTTTGAAGTTCACCTTGTTGTCTAGGTATACTCCATCCTTGTTGTATAACCCTAGGGATGAGATAAGTAGGTTTGTGACTGGTGTTGCCGACCTTGTAAAAGAAGGGTGTCGTACTGCCATGATCCATAATGACATGAACTTGTCTAGGCTTACGTTTTATGCACCATCCATTGAAGAGTCTAAACTTTGTGGGATCTCAAGGAATTTTAAGAGGAGTAGATCTAATGAGCAAAACCAACCTACGTTCAAGAAGAGGGCTCCAATACAACAAGGATCTAGTGCTCTTAAGGTGAAGATGAGGGTGGTAGTGATTATCGATGTGTTAAGTCTACTTTTGTTACTTGTGGGAAGAAGCACTTTGGGAAATGTTTAGTCGGTACGCTGTTGTGACTATGTTTCAGGTAAGGATGGTCATAAGGTGAGGGATTTTCCTACTATTGTAGATAGAGGGAGAGAGTCCAAGCAAATTCCTCCTAGTGCTCCGGAAAGTGATGCTCCAAAGAGGAATCACTTCTACGTTCTTCAAGCTATAGGAGAAAATTCGAGTGATGATGCCGGTAAGTTAAAGTTTTCTCTCTTGTGTTTTCATGGGATCCTTCTAAGTAGGGATTATGGTGAGTAGTGGAGTTTTGATTTGTTGTCTCTTCTATTCTATTCTATTAAAGTTTAAGAGTTAGAATGTCATAGTAGCATGTGCATGTTGAATTTTGTTTGGGAGTCTTGTTGAAAATGAATTTCATTAATCTCCTTGCATTGTGCATTTCATGAAGTTTTGATTATGTGGTAAAGTGAGTTCATATGGTTTTGTATCTTATATTTTCATGCTTCCATCATAATTTGCTTAATTGTTGCATTAGTTTATTAATTTGGATGTTTCATTGTAACGTTTGGCAGTTTACTATAAAAGATTTAGCACTTCACTATATGAAATTTGGAAATTTGACTAAATTATTCTTTTATGAAAAATGTTTATAATGTGCACAAAGTTGATGTATATGAGTATGATAATGTGTTGACAAGGAGTTCCTCCTATATGAAATAAAGAATGTTAGTCTTATGGCATGATGAGGTTTTGATTAATTTCTATATTCTTGTTGCATTTTGAGTCCCTTGATTATGTGGAACTGGTGTTTCTCCTATATATGTGTATTGTGTATTTTGTGGTATGGTTATTTGCTGCTAGTATTGAGTTTCTTATCTCTTGATGGTGCTTAAAGTGTAGTGAGTTTCATTCAAATCAGGTGAAGCTAGAGACTAACACGTGTTTCATGAGGTTTTGAAGTTCTAAAATGGTCTATAATAATGTTTAGAAGCAGTGTTTAAAGTTTGGAAGGGTTTGGAAGTGAAACTTCCAAGAATGTCCAAGACGTTTGAAACTTTTGCCTTGAAACATGCTTGTTTGTCTTAGTGTGTCATGGCATATTTTATGTGTTCGTGTTGGTTGAAATTGATGTGAGAGGTTCCTAACTTGTATATGAGTTTATTTGGAGTGAAAACATCTAGGCACGACTCCCCAAGGACCGCCTTAGGGGTCCTTGAGGAGGACCCAAACCTTTGGCTAGAAAGCAACCCAAGGCAGCAGCATTTGTTCAAGGAGGGAACCAGCCTGCATCGCAGACATGGTTCAGCAAAGGGCCTATTTTGGCTTGGGTCGCGGTCCTGTTGCAGACTCCATTGTTTAAGAATTTATTTTTAGAAATTGTGCGGGAGCAGCTCCGCGTCGAGGTCTTGTTTCCCGACGATAGTGCCCAAAATTTAAGTTAAGTTTGACTTGTCTAAAAGGTCAAACTGATTTTTGGGTATTTTTGGGTACTTTGGAGTCGGTTATTGACAGTTTCAAGTCAAAACCTCGTTATCCAAAAAGAATTCAAAAATCCAAAACCCTTTTCTCTTTCAAATTCTTTCAAACCTCCATTAAAGGGAAAAGTCAAGTTGAAGCTATAAGGTGAATTTTCAAGAGGTTTCTTTTTCAAATGACTTGGCTTTTCATGAATTAAGGTATGGTTTTCATCCTTGAAATTTCTTTCTTCAAGGAACCAAACTTCGAAGTGTTTTCTAAGATTTCTCAAAGATGAACTTCTCCTATTTTGATAATCTAGACATCTGTTCTTGCATGAAACATTTTGAATCAACGATTTATGATTGAATTGATATTAAAGTTGATGATTCTAAGTCAAAAACTCCATGAACCCATGCAAATCATGAAATCCTTATTTTAACTATGTTATGGATGATTTGATCATGTCTCTATTGTATGGAATTCATGTATAGTGTACTTTGTGTTATTGAATTATGTAAGAAGCATGTTAGAATTATATATAGGCTATCCTAATTGGATGAATTTCATATTGTATTATGTCGATTCATGGTAAAGTTTAAGTATTGGTTTAAATTGGTGATTATGGTTATTGGCAAGAGCCTTTGTGTATTGGATTGGTTGAATTTTCTATGGATTGGAGATGTTGATGTTGGAATGGTTGTATGTTGACCTAACCTCTTCTAAATTGTGTAGTAGAGGTGTTTTCAATTGTGATGTTTGGTATGGTCCACTTATGGTGACGGTGCTTATGTGCTATACTTGTGAAGAATGTGGCCTTGTCGGCATTACTTTCATGAATTTTGATATTACCATGCTGTGACATGTGATGTTGATCAAGTGAAGTATGACTTTTATTATGCATATGTATAAACTAAAATTATGTTTTCTCTTATTTGATTATAGGTGATCATGATAGACTATAGTGATGTATTTAGGTGTGTATACTTGATAGTGAAGTATAATGCTTCCTAGTTGACTATATGAGTCTTGTGATAAAGTATGTTAAGGTTTCTAAAGGAGTGAATAAGGTGATTTATTGACCCTGTGTTCTTCTTGAATGTTATGCTATATGTGATAATGTGAAGTATGTTTTTCTTGTTTTGGTTGACTTATGTACCTTTAATTGATAAATGAAGAATATGAATATGAATCTTGACTTAGTAGGAAAAAGCACATTTGTCATGTATGTATATGTGTGATTGAAATATGACCTTGAACATCGTTAAGAGGGTCATTTATGTGAAACCTTCAACCTAGATAGAAGGTTATGATATCCTTGAAGTTGAAAATCGTAATGGTATCCTTCTTGTTTGAATGATGGACTTAGGGGTTGGTTGACTAGAAAAGCATGAAATCATCCTTAGATTCTCATTCTCGAAGTTTGGTTGGTCCTCACCTTTCGAGAACGATGCCACTATCTAGCTATCGATGTTGTTCTAGTTTAAAGACTTATAGTTTTTTCTCTTTCATTTGAAGACTATTGTTGTATATGCTTATATGTGGCTTTAGTTGTAATTAAGTATGGGTTATGCCCAAATGTTATACTCATTCTAAATGGTTTAAATGTGAGACTTATCCTAGACTTCCTATTAGAATATATTGTTATATTGTGTATGTGAAAATAAAAGAAGAAGCCTATGTAGTGCTTCCAATTCGAGGAGTCTCTGTAAACTCCCTATGTTATATAAGGTTGGAAGGTAGAGGTCTATGTAAACCTCCTATGTAAGTGGTAGATGAAAGTTAAACTTTCGCAATTTTAACTAGCATGTTTAACCAATGTTATAGGCTAGTCTAAATCCTCTCCGAGGATGACGACGCTGATTACGTATAGGGGGTGCTCCCCATATGTGAAAAACTTCGTATTAGAGCATGAGGTTGAATACTTTTAAGATTGATGTCTCACTAAACCACGTCTATATAGATTCTTATTCATAATTGTTGACGTGCCACACTTATGAATGAGAGACTATGTGATGCTTAGGATATCCTCATATTCTTGTATTCCTATGTCGTGCCTCTAGAGTCTACTTTATGTGTTCTTTTTACCTAAGCCTTTAATTGGGATATAGGTATGAATACTCGAAGGGCAGGTGCTAGAAGGGACGAGGAAAGGATTACTAAATGCGGGGGCTCATGACAAACCTAAGCTTCCTTTGCAAACTATAAAGTTTTCCCTGCCCCCTTTTTTTTGAACAGTGCTATGGGTGAATCAACTCAAGGTTTGCTCCTCCACCGATGAACAGATTAGAGATAAAGGCACTTTTTAAATTTGTCCAGCAATGACTTCCTAAGCTAATACCGTCACTTCTCAATTCCAAGCCACTATGGCTTCTCATTTGAGAGACTTTACTAGGATGAATCCTCCTATGTTCTTCGGGTCAAATGCGGATGAAGATCCTAAAGATTTCCTAGATGAAGTCTACAAGATTTTATTTGCTATGGGTGTTACTACGGGTGAAAAGGCCGATTTGGCCGCTTATCAACTCAGAGATGTGGCGCAAACTTGGTATACGCAATGGAGGGACAATACGGTGCTTAGAGGTGGTTTTGTGACTTGGGAGATGTTCAACAGAGCTTCCTTGATAGGTTCTTATCTAGAGATTTGAAGGAAGCTAAGGTGGAAGAATTCACCAATCTTCATCAAGGAGGTACGAGTGTACTTGACTAATCTTAAGTTACAAAATTGTCCTAAGTGTGCTCCATCCTGTGTCCTAACCCACGGATGGAGATAGTTTTTTTTCCTTATTAGGAGTTTCCGATGACTTTGGGGAAGAATTCCTTCGGCTATGATTCATGATAATATGAATATTTCTCTTCTAATGGTTCTGCTCGAAAAAGTGGAAAGAATGTAGACTAAGAGGAAAATAGAGAGGCCTGAGGCCAGGGTCTTTTGAAAGTGGTTCTCAAGGAATGTTGGAAATTTAAGCAAGCCTAGTTTACAAGAGTTCTCCAATCAAGTCCCTTTTTAAAAATTTTTTTGGTTTTTTTTTTTGCCCCTTTCAAAATTCCCAAATTACGTGATATGGGTCTAACCGAAGTCTCAAAAGGGAAGCCGGTACTAGTTCACCAAGAAAGAAGTCTACTCGTGGAAAGTGTGGCAAGAAACACATGGGTGAATGCCTTTTGAACGGACAATTGTTTAGCCTGTGATAAAAGTGATCACAAGGTTAGAGATTTCCCTAATGCGAAGGAGCAAGACAAGGGTAGTGAGAAAGCAAGTGGTTGTAATGTTGATGCTCCAAGAAATAATCTTTTTTAAGCTCTCCTCTCTAGGGTTGAACAAGAGAGTTCTCCCGATGTGGCGACTGGTATATTACAAGTCTTTTATTTAAATGGTTAATCCTTACTTGATCCGGGTGCTAACTTTTCGTTTGTTACATCTTTGGTAGCTAGAAAGTTTGATATTATGTCCGATATCTTCAATGAACCTTTTATGGTGACTACCCCGGTAGGTAATTCTGTGGTTGCAAAAAGGGTATATAGAAATTGTCATATAATGTTGCCCAATAGAGTTACCCATGTTGAACTAGTAGAACCTGAAATGGTCTATTTTGATTTTATTTTGGGAATGGATTGGTTGCATACTAGTTTTGATTCCATTGATTGTAGGACAAGAGTTGTCAATTTTAATTTTCCTAATGAACCCGTCTTGGAGTTGAAGGGGGAAGTTATTTTCCTAGAGGTCATATCATTTATTTTCTAAAGTCTTCTAAGATGATCTCTAAAGGGTGTTTATACCATATTGTGAGAGTCAAAGATTCATACTCTAAAACTCCTCCCATTGAGTTAGTCCCCGTAGTGAGGAAATATTTGGAGGTCTTTCCTAATGATCTTCCCTGAATTCCTCCTGAATGGGAAATTGATTTTGGTATGGACTTGCTACCGGTACAAATCGCATTTCAGTTCCTCCTTATCGGATGGCTCCAGCTGAATTGAAAGAGTTGAAGGATCTCAAGTATTTACTCGACAAAGACATTATTCAACCCAGTGTTCCCCATGAGGTGCTTCGGTATACTTGTGAAGAAAAAGGATGGGTCACTTATTGACTATCGCTAACTCAATAAAGTGACCATTAAGAATAAGTATCCTCTCCTTGGATTGACGACTTGTTTGATCAACTCCAAGGGGCAAGCTACTCTTCCAAACTTGACTTGAGAACGAGATATAACTAACTTAAACGGCGTTTCGAACAAGATATGGTCATTATCAGTTTAGAGTGATGTCTTTTGGGTTGTCTAATGCTCAGGCGGAATTTATGGAATTAATTAATAGGTGTTCAAAATTACCTAGATGCCTTTGTAATTTTCTTCATAGATGACATCTTGGTATATTCGAAGAATGAGGGGTGAAGAGATGGACCATTTGAGAGTGGTGTTACAAGTTCTGAGGGAACACCAACTATTTGCCAAGTATAGAAAATGTAAGTTTTGGCTAAATTCGCTGGTGTTTCTTTGTCATGTCATCTATAGTGAGGGTTTAGAGGTTGATCCAAAGAAAACTTAGGAGGTTAGAAATTCGCCTAGACATTTGGCCCCAACTGATAAAAGAAGTTTCTTTGGTCTAGCCGGGTACTATAGGAGGTTTGTGGATTATTTTGCATACATTGCATCTCTTTTGACTACTTTGACCTATAAGAATGTAAAATTTGAGTGGTCGGAGTCTTGTGAAAGAATCATCAAAATCTTGAAAGATAGACTTACCACCGCTCCGGTGTTGCTTTACTGGAGGGTATAAGGGTTTTGTGGTAGATTGTGTGCATGTCAGTGGGATTGGGCTGTTCATTATTCACAAACACGGGAATGTTTTATATCCTATCCCCTCTAGTCAAACGTCAAAGTTTCATGGAAAGACCTACCCAACTCATGATCTTGAGTTACGGTCCTGGTGTTTTCCTTGAAATATGGAGGATTTACCTATATGGTATTCATGTTGATGTATATACTGACCACATACGTCTTCAACGTGTATACTCAAAAGGAGTTAAATCTCCAACAACAAAGGTGGTTGGAATTATTGAAAGATTATGACATGGGTGTTCTCTACCACCCCGGCAAGGCCAACAATGTTGCGGATGCTCTAAGTTATATGACCATGGGTAGTGTGTCTCATGTGGAAGAAGACAAGAAAGACTTAGTGAAAGATGTCCATAGGTTGGCTCGTTTGGATGCTCGATTGGAAGATTCTCCTAATGGTTGTTTCATGGTCCATCATAACTCCGAATTGTCTTTATAGCCTTGTTCCATCATTGATTGAGTTAAAGGAGTCGGTTCTTAGTAAACTTAATAAGTCATTATACTTAGGGGGGATAGTGTTTTTAGGTACCAAGGGAGGTTGTGTCTTGTGTGTGCCAAATGCAGGTGATTTGAGAAACAGGATCCTAGAGGAAGCTCATGGTTCCCGTTATTCAATTCATCCGGGTTCTACTAAGATGTATCATGACCTTAGAGAAGTGTTTTGGTGGGATGGTTTACAAAGGGACATAGAGGAATTTGTTGCGAAGTGTGCGAATTGCCAACAAGTGAAAGCCGAACACCAAAAATCGGGTGGCTTACTTCAAGAAACATATGTTCCCACTTGGAAGTGGGAAGGCATTAATATGGATTTTGTAGTGGGTTTGCCTCGGACACAAAGGCAAAATGACACTATATAGGTGGTTGTGGATAGGTTAACGAAATCCTCTCAATTTATCCCCATTAAGTCTAATTATTTGGCGGAAGAGTATGCAATGATCTATATCAATGAGATCATGAGTTTTCATGGGATCCCTTTATCCATCATTTCTGATAGAGGTGCTCAATTTACTTCTCAATTTTGGAGGTCGTTCCAAAAAGGGTTGGGTACTAAGGTGAAATTAAGCACCGCTTTTCATCCCTAAACAGATGGTCAAGCAAAGCATACTATTAAAACCCTTGAGGATATTCTTAGAGCTTTTCTGATCAATTTCAAGGGAATTTGGAATGAACACTTGCCTTTGGTATAGTTCTCTTATAACAATAGTTACCATTCGACTGTATCTATGGCTCTTTTTGAAGCTTTGTATTATAGGCGATGTAGATCTCTGGTTGGTTGGTTTGAAGTTGGTGAGTCTTAACTCTTTGGTCCCTAATTGATTTATAAGACTTTGGATAAAGTTCATATCACCGATTGCAAACAGCCTGTAGTCGGTAAAAGTCTTATGTTGACAATAAAAGAAGAGATTTAGAATTTGAAGAATGTTATAAGGTGTATTTGAAAATTTCACACATGAAAGGAGTAATGAGATTTGTCAACAAAGGGAAGTTAAGTCCTCACTATGTGGGTCCCTATGAAAGTTTTCAAAAGGGTTGGTAACATTGCATACAAGTTGAGATTACCTAGTGAGCTAGCTTCGGTTCATTCGTTATTCCATGTTTCCCCCCTCCATGCTTTCAAAGTGCATTGGTGACCCTGAGTTCATTCTTCCTATGGAAGGTCCTAGGATGTGGAGCGAGAACCTCTCCGATGAGACGTTCTGTGGAAATCCTTGATAGAAATTGAAGAAGTGAGGAACAAAGGAGTGGCCTCCGTAAAGGTTATATGGATAAACTACCACTCCATTGAGGGAGTAATATGGGGGCCGGGCCTACATGAAGTCCCGTTATTCGAATCTATTTTCTAACTAATTTTTAAGTGTTCCGATTTATATGAAAATGATGAGTTAAATTGAAATTTGACTTGTTTTTTTGAAAGATGTGCATAATATGGTACAAGTTTTTGCTAAAATGGAGTTTCATGGAAAATGTTTCTTTTGCTTCTTTTTGCACTTATTTGTGTATTTGGTATTTTTTTGCCTCATGATGAAATGATATTGAACATTTGATGTGTTTTTGGAATGATTTTTTGGCATAAATGCCTCTTTGGACCCTTTTGGTATGCGGTATTAGGGGGTTTTTTTTTTTTTAAAAGAATAATCCATGGATTTAGAAATTTAATCCACTATACATTGTTTGGTTACTGTGGATCATTTAATTTAATCCTGGATTGCTTATCCATCATATGTGGTATTATCTTATCCCTTGGAAAATGGAAGAGAACTAATCCCAAGGTTTATTAACCCTTGGATAAGATCCCTAAATGCTAAACTAACCCTTTCTTCTTGGGTTTTACAAATTTCTTTTTGTAATTTAATTTCCTTTTATTTATATTAGGAGTGGTTTTTTATAAATTTCTTTTTAATTCTCCAATTTTGTTTGGTGTAATTTAAATGTTACTAAATTTTTTTCTCCATTTTTTCTTGAATTTTTATGATTTCAAGATATTTGTCATTATAACCATTACCCACCCACTTGACTATTTGTTTTAAAAATAAGGCTTTAGGTATTAACAATTTAAGTAGTCTTAATCTATGTTAAGTTTAGATATATCTTAACCCCAAAAAAAATTAAAAATACATTGTGCCATCACTGATCTTCTAGTGTACAATAATACCATTAAAAGTACTAACAATTTTATATATATGTTTTGATTTAACTAAATTAAATAATAAATAATTCATTAAAAAATTATCTGGATCCGGTAGTTCTCTACCTTGACTTAGTTACATGAAATAAACACTCATAATAACACAAGGGTATAATAGGAAAGAATTTTTTTTTTAGAAATTTAAATGACACACAAATTAAGTAAATGTATAACCAAACACTTGACAAAAATATCTCTGCACATTAATTCCTGCATTACTAATCCCGCATACTCATCCATGCCTTACACTCCTTGCACTATCAATGTTTTTGTACCAAACCGACCCCTTTATGTATGTTGAGCTCATTGTTTGAGAAGGAAATTCCTTATGTTGTGAAGTTGAGCTCTCATATAGGGTAATTGATGTTTTGAGTTTTTAAGTGTAAATATCAAGTTGTTTTTTTTTATTTGAGTTGTAACTCATGTTGATTAAGTTTTTGGTTGTTAGGCTGCTAGTATTGAGTTTATCCTTTCCCTTCAAAAGATTTTAATGTCATTCAGGGACAAATGTTCCTAAGGAGGGAGGGATAATGTAACACTGTGAAAGTCCAAGACCTAATCTACAGCCTCACGCGAGTTTGTAAGGGTTGTAATAATGTTTTAAGGTCAACAATGTTTGTAAGTCCTTTAGGAGGTTTAGAGTCAAAACTTCAAGGAAAGTCCATGACGTCCGGAGACTAGTGAAAAAAGATGCTAATGTGCCTTAGGCTATTTCATGGGGTTTTAGGAGTTGGAATTTAATGATTTTTTTGTGGAAAGGTGTTAAACACGTATTAGAATATGTTTAGGGTTGAAACATCTGGGTACGACTCCCCAAGGACAACCCTAAGGGTCCTTGAGGAGGACCCTTTAATTTTGGCTAAAAGTTGTCAAAAGCAGTGGCAATCTACACTTGCCAATAATGGGGCGTAGGTTGTACGACAGGTCGTTGATGACTCCGTTGTTCTAAACTTATCCACTTTTCCAAAAGTGGCCAAAATCAGGGACTTTAACCAAAATTACAGACGTACAGGATCGTGCGGGGAAAGGTCGTCGACTGACCTACATCCCGTAGGTCAGGACCGTGTAGGGGTTCAATTAATTAAGGGTTAATGGTGGTTAATTAAGTTAGTTAAATGACTATATAAACTACCTAAGCTAAACCCAACTTAACAGCCCACTTTTCCCAAACTCAAATTACTCTTCCTTCTGTTTACATTCCCTCTCCCAAAGAAGACTCCATTCAAGGGAAAGTTCTAAAAGTTCTAGGGATTCAATAAGATCAATTTTTGCCATCAATATCAAGGAATATCAAGGTATGTGAACTTTTCACCTTTGGGATTCCTTTTCCCAAAGGGTTCTTCACAAATTGGTTTCAAAAAGATGATGTCATATGGGTTTCTTTATAATCTGAATTTGAACGTCTAAATTGTATTATTTATGGTTCCCTTGGATCTATGATTATATTATTAGTATTATTTTTCATCATTATAGTTCTTGATTATTTAACCAGTTGGGGGATAGATCATAAATGAGCCCAAATACCCTAGACCCAGGTTATGAACTCATTTTGGAAATGACCTAGTATTGATTATATTGACTTAATTATTGTGTTAATACTATTGAAATATTCATTAACCTATTGATGGAGGTATAATGGGAGTGGTTGACGGGTAAGACCATGAATGAATGGATTTTGTAAAGGAATGGTACGACTTTTGTGATTGTTGAACCTTTACTTTGATTGTGATGGTTTGTACTTGGTGATGAATTTCAATTGAAGCATGTCTTGTGAATTTATTAAGTAGGTGTTGGTATGATGATGAAATTGAAACGTCTTGATTATGTGAAGGTGTGAGATTACATTTAATATATAATGAAATAAGGTTTGTTATGAATTACCTATGTGTGTTATTATGACTTGATGATGATAATGTGTTGATCTCACATATGAGGGTCTTATTTAAAGGATGTTCTCATACAATCTATTTAGCTAATGACTATGATATACAAGATGTTAGTCTCCTATGATCTAAACTAAGATATGATGAATAATAAAGGGTTAAAGACATTTCAAAAAGGGACTCTAGCTTAGCACAGAGTGAACTACTAGTAAGGAGTGTCCCTTTATAGGTAGGGAGAGTAGGTTCACTATGTACTCATGCGATGGGATATGATGCAATATGAAAAAGAGGGTCCCAAATCACATCTCTTAGTTCTGAAACTATGTTTCCCCGTTTTCCCCATATGAATATAGCTAGTGGATCCCACCTAGATTCTATGTTTATTGCGAATCTAAGCTATTCTAAATCCTCCCCGAGGATGACTATGCGGTTTTACAATCTAAGTGTGGTTCCTCGGATGTGCCAACTGGTATCAGAGAAGGTTGAATATTTTTAGGATTGATGTCTCACTAAAACACGTCTATATAGATTCTTATTCATAATTGTAAAGCGTGGAACACTTATGAATGAGAGACAATGTGATGTTTAGGAAATCCTCATATTCTTGTATTCCTATTTCGTGCCTCTAGAGTCTACTTTATGTGTTCTTTTTACCTAAGCCTTTTATTGTTGTTATAGGTATAAATACTCGAAGAGCAGCAGCTAGAAGGCCGAGGAAGGGATTGATAATATGGGGGCTCATGACAACCAAGCACCTCCGCAGGACAATCAAGTTCCTCCACTTGAACAAGTTGCTATGGGTGATCAACTTCCAGTTTCTTCTCCATCGATGATCGATGGAGAGATAAGGGAAGATTCTCTGAATTTGGGAAAGTCAGACTTCGTCGATCTTCCTTTCCTCTCCACTTCTTTCTTCACGTTTTATCATTCAAATACTATGATTTTAGTCATTTCAAATCCAAATCACAAATCATTTCCGCGATGCGCCCTTTAATCATTTAGCTTGCTAATTTAAGTTTAGTTTGTCTTCATTTAGTACTTTTGACGACATCCATGGTAATCCTTCCCTGATTCAGTCAGTGAGACACCAATAGGGAATGCACTTCTCCTAAGTTCTTCCAATTTAAGGCTGAACTTTAGGCAATAAAGAAGTGACTTGGAAATCCTCAGAGTTCTCTTGCCGATTGTTTGCCTTTTTTTCTCTTTATTTTTCAGCTTATGTTGTTCTTTTATCCTACTAATGTCCTAGTTTTGTTCCTCAACCCATATACTTGAAATTCAAGGATTTTTCATAAGGTTGTGGCAAAAATTTAGCATTTTAGGGCACTAAAACTATGTAAAGCATAAATATATAAGGTAAAAACGCGAGACGTACCAATGACTACATGCGCAGAATCTTCCTTATCCTAGCAAGATTGAAGAACAAACAACATGTTTTGGCACCAGCACCAGATAAGTTACCCTTTTTAGTCGAGGGACATGCAAGCGCTTCTGAAGTTGTGTATTGAGATCTACCATTGTTACCTTCTTGACCCTGTTTAAAAGAAAGACAATCATTAAACTTGTGACAAGTCTGACTACACCCAAAACATCCTTCCTTTCCTGCAAGACACTCGCCGGATGATTCTTACTATACTTAGGGAAAGTTGGGTAGGTTCTGGTGCCTGAAACACTCATGTGGGACTTAGAGATGAATTCCCTACCTTTCTAATCATTTCTTAACTTGGAGGATGGAACACTAGTTGATGAAGGTGCTGGAGTGGAATACTTTTATTGTAAGTGTGAGTGACTTTCACTATCGATTTCTGTTGAAAATACTCGTTTCATATGCTAGCCGTTTTGTTCTCCTTATCCTATTCCCTAAGATTATGTTCCTCATACTAATGAGAATGGTTTATTAGCCTAGAGATGTTCATATCAGATACCCGATATAGAAATTAGTTTGTTTGAGACCTGTAGTTGTCAACCTTGTGAGGAGTATACTTGAAGAGTTGGGTGAACTTGAGCGCATACTCTTAGACTGTCATGTTACATTGCCACAAATTTATGTACTCCAAAACATTTGCCTCTATCAACTCTCTTGAAAAGAACCTATCTAGAAAAGTCTAACAAAAACATTCTCAAGTGATAGGTGTTGCATCAATACCCATGTTCTCTTTACATTGAGTATACCAAATATGAGCGACATCCTTAAGATTATAGGATGGAAACTTTACCCTATCATTACTTGTAACTTGCATCACTCTTTGCATAACTCCAAATATCTTTTTAACCTAATCTATGAAGTTTTGGGGATCCTCACAAATATGTAATCCTATTAACTCAGGTAGATTCATACTAACAAAATCACGAACCCTGCTTGCTAGTTATCCACCACTAGCATTTGTAAGAACTGGAACCTCGTGGTTGTTCTGATTAGTCACACTCTAAGACAAAACTATAATTGGTTTAGTAAACTCTGCATTAAAAACTTCCTAATTTGGGATTCGAGAAGTTGTGTTCGAGGAGGCATGATCTGAAACATATAACCTTGAGTTAGAAGGAGGAATTAGATCATACATTACGCACGATAAGAGTAACAAGAAATTGAAGTTCTCCTAAAACACTTTGTAGCCTCCTTTTCATTAGATGTGGTGCACCTCACTCCTATGAAAGTGACTATACTCAGTGAGACTTTTAATACATCCTAGGACTCTTAAACCTAATGTTGTGATATCAAGTTTTCACGTTTCAAGGCTACGCTCAGGACGCGAACACGGGACCTAGTATCACGAGTGACCCAAATCTAACCCTTATGGCATATAATAAGCATACTAAAAGATAATTGAATTAATAAAGTACTCTGTTGGAAGCTTAAATCATTATGAAATTGAAGTGGATTGATGCCCAATTATAATCTCAATCACTGAACATCTGAGAGTTTTTAGAACCATAGAAAAGTCAACCTTATGAGCTACAGCTGAAACTCACTAGTCTGAAAATTGCCTCTAATGACTATAAGACTGGGGAAAAAAAAAAAAAAATGCCCCCAGCTAACTTAGAAAAAACTAAAATAAAACCAAAATTAAAAGCAAAGAAGACACAATAATTTCATTTGTCCTCGAAGGATGATGACTCACCACGATAATGCTGAATTGAAGATTGGAACCGATCTATGTGTGATCTCAAAGATAAGATCCTAAATCTACAAAAATGTGTACACAAATACAATGTGAAATTTTGGTAGTGGCAAAATCTTACGACTAAACAGTTTCAAAATCATTGGACAAAGGCCCTAAACCTAAAGTTGACGACTCCATAGGTTTTTGGTTCAAATCATGATCCATTACTATAGAATTGTTCAAATTATCTTTAATTAACAACACAACCAGTATAACCTCTAAAACTATTCAGATGAGCTCTGGCAGCCTGTGCAAACAGAACTATAAGTTGTTGTCATGGATTTCCTAATTCATGGTGATCAGTTGTAGTCTTGAGGGTAAGTTGACAACTAACTTTTAAAAGTAACTTATATAGTGTGTAAAGTTTAGTTACTTTAATGCGACAAAATATAGTTTCTGAGTATACTATCTCACTTGCTCACAATATGTAGTCCATACAAACTGTACTAAAATGAATTCAAACAAAATCAGGACCTAGACAAACTATGTTTGATCAAATTGAACATTAAAACTTGAAGCCTCATAGCATCAAATAGCATTTGAGAATAATCAGATGGGGATACATGACGACTAAGTTAAAAGATCCTGAAAAGTGAACTGAGCCACACTTCGAGAGAAAGGTAAACAACCATATTTACAACCCTATTTCGAGAACCCGGAACACATAGCAGGCACACTTAAAATTGCGACTGAAAAAACTACAGACCATATTTGAACAAAACTAGAAGAAGACTAAGTTAACTTTAAGAAAATAGATCAAATGATATCAACTAACAAACTGATATAAACTAGCAGCTCAATATTCCAGTCACAACAACGCATTACACTCTTGTTCTGAAACCAAAAAAAAGGAAAAATTAAAGGTACAGAGATGTACCTCTCTCGGAGCGACGAACTCGGGATAGAGACGAAACCAGGAGCGTCGTCAAACTACAAAGCTCATTGTTCTGCCTCTAATGCCCACTTCCTAATAATAAAAGGAAAAAATAACTATATGAATAAAAAACAACCAAATAAAATAATATCCACGGATCTGTATGTCTTGATATTTGAGTCTGAAAATTGTGCTGCTTATGAACTGTCTGTTAATGTCTATCTTTGAAAATGTTCATTTTGAGATGAGAGTGCTGCTCCTATCATTGTTGAATCATTTAAAAGTGTATCATTATTTTGGCATCTATATTTTGGCAACTGCAATATGTTTTTATATTCAGAAATATGATCCTGAATATCTTTAGGTCCTTCTTTATCGGTGACAGAGTTGGTGTTGGTATGGTAAGACTAGGAAGGATGCTCACGTAAGCAGCTGAGAAGTAGTTCTGAACATGGCTGGTAAGAATCCTTTTGAAATTCCCCCTGTTGAAATAGCTTGGTTTAAAACTTGTTTCAAGAATCCTAAGGCTATACTGTGATGGTTATTCTTTTTCCTTGTTTTACTTGTTTTCAAAGAATCCTTGAGCTAATACTGACTTCTTACCAAATAAGCTCTTATAATTTCATCTTCACTAGACAGGTCCAATTCTGTACTGACTTCTTACAAAATATGACAGCTAAGACAATAAGTTCACAAAAAAATAAGATGAAAAGAAAGGAAAATAGTAAAAGGAAGCTCTGCTCTGATTAATTATAATTTGCATCGTACTATATATAGATGTGTATTAGAAACTTAGAAAAACATAATGACAACTTGTGCACATATAAAAGCTCGTCAGAGAAGGACAATATTTTCATCTCTTTCAGCCATTACGTGGACTCCATCTAACAGCCACTGAAAGTCAAGTAAACAAGATAGTGAACTACACCATTTTATGCCTACGGCCACCCAGTAAAGTGTAGCCTAATTTAGCAAGAAGTGTAACCTTTGATAAAAAGCTACACTTTTGGACTTTAAGCAACGCTTTTTAGGGGTTGGCCTAGAGCAGCGTAACCTTTGACATTAGGCAACACTTTCTAAATGTCGCCATCTTTTGCTACACTTATAAAGCGTAGCCAAAGAGGTATAAGGGGGCACGCTTTCTTGTGATGCATTAGCGACCCTATTTTTTATTATACTAAGCTACAAGCTTTAAATGTTGTTTTTTTTGCTTTGTTATTGGTCACACTTAAAAAAAAGTGTTGTTGTATGTGAAGGCGGGGAATGGCGCGAGGGAAAATTTAAACGAGGGGGAGGGGATTAGAAGGGAAGACAATATGGGGAAAAAACGAAGAGGAGGTGTTAAAAGGGAGAGCGGAAGAGGGTAGGAAGAAGGAGTGGGCTTGCCTTGGGCGTTATACGACATCTAGAGTAACACTTATAAAGTGTAACTCATACCGTCTAGATCAACACTAAAAAAGTGTAACTTTTCTTGTGTACAAGATAACATTGGCCGTTCTAGAGCAACACTTCTGAAGTGTGACAATGTCGTGTAGAATTTTATAACCACAATTTTTTATTTTTAAGAATAACAATTTTTATTTGCATATATTCAATATATAATCACATAATTTAATATACAAGTAACCAAAAGCACAAAATTAACTAATAACTAGATCGAAGTTATTAGGTTTCAAATCAACTTCGAGAAATATTTCTTGTACAACCAATACATACAAAATGATTGCTTAAAGATCTCTACTATCAAATCAAATGTATTCAAACGTATATGACAATCGTTCAAAAGCTCTTCATCGTTCACTACAATAGATCGAGTTTACTTTTGGCCACATGCCATTCAAATTTAATTACCGACATTTTCCTGCACATTCAAAATGAAATTACAAGTTAGTGAAATAAACCATGTATTTGTAATGCTTAATACTAGTCATTTCTAACAATACTTCTTCCCAGCCCCTTCCCAATGTAGTGATACTGTTATCAAAAAACAGGACTCTTAGTTGCTATTAAAACATGTATTTCCATATGCAAATAACATGTCACGGCAAGTAACTAGAACAAAATCCATTTTTCAATAACTTGTTATTACAAAAACTATAAATCCTAGTTCTACATGCATTCCCGAGACTCATTCAGCAAATATTAACAATAAATCTCGGAGAACTGAACAAAACACTTAAATGATATTACTCACAAACATTACCCATTGCAAAAGAAATTCATTTATAGGAGGATATAAATATCATTCCATGGGAAGCACACTTGCTTCTAAGAGCCAATGTAGATGTACAAAACCAAAAAGGGAAAAAAATTCTTTACAAGGGGGATATAAATATCATTCCATGGGAAGCACCAAGTGTCTCCTAAGAGCACAATGCAGATGTACAACAAAAGAGCTCAATAAACTTTATGCCAACTATATGAACATAACAAAAAAAGCTCATAATACAACTAATTGCAACTTTTTTTCCTTCAAACATGTCTCTCCTACCAGTGAGCTAAAAATAACTAAATCAAATCCAGTGGTGCATCTTCTCGATAAATATTTGAGGAAAGAAATTATAATATAACTCCATTATGTACGGGTTGAGCATTGATGACAAAAATGACGTCTCTCATTTCACAATATAAATTTGACCTGTACAGGTAAAAATGTACAAAATCCATCTCATACTAAGGCCATTTCTTTTTCTTGAACTTTTTTTTTTTTGGTCTTTTGTTGTGCTAACTCTGTCTAGTTGGATTTTGTTATAATATAGCCACAAATGAGGTACTCACACACTAATATGAAATTTCATCAATATTGTTTCAATAATTTAGTTTATAAAAGAAAAAGGAACAAGTTGAACTAAGTCCAGAAAGAAAAGCAGCCAATACACAAGCACTTCTCTGATATAACAAGATTTCCAGAAATATCGAATACTGAATACAATAGAAGAGAAAATATCCTTTGTATAATTTCAACTAACACCTAGTTAATGATCTCTGTAAGGAGTTGGACAAGTGAAAAAACCTGAAACATGCGAATCCAGGCAACTTTATTAGTCAAGTGGTGAACATGTCTATTCTAGGTGGTGTCAATGCGGGGAAAAAAAAAAGAAATATCAGAAATGGTGAACGGATATTTCATGCCTAGATCCCTCGCACCACAAGTTCAGGATGTCAAAATCAACTTTGATATTATCACCTAACTAATCCTTTTCCGTCTACACATTCTGGACTAGCCATTTAATATGTTAAATAACTGAATCAGGAGGTTTTTTTGAAGGAGGAAGTCCTTGACACTTGACATACACATGTATAGGTGGTCACAATTGAGAATCCACCTTCTCGAAATCCCTCCATATGGAAATATATTAACCCTAACAACCCCATTAACCTCCGCCTGCAAGATCCCAGGAAACATTATGCTAGGTTCCAAGTTAGCACTTAAAAAGGGTTTTTTGGCATCTAAGTGTAAAAGTAACTTAAGGGTAAGAGATATAATAATAATTGATGTTTTTTTTCTTTCAGTCAATTAATTTTCCTTCATATTTCTAAATCAGTTATCAAATGACAACAATAACATCAGAGCAGTTCTCAGGAGTCTGAAATAAATTCATGACTAGGTTAGATTGCTTTAGTGTAGGTAGCTTCATAAACAACATGTCTCACCTAAGCCACTGAGCAGCAACAGAGTCTGGTGCAGTAAGTGAACGAAAAAATGCCACATCTAAACGAGTATCATATGTCAATATTGCTCCTTTCATGGTGACAAAAAAAAAAGATAGATAACAAAGATTATATGAGGAATCATTTGATTTGCTTCCAGTAAGACTTGACATCTAGTAAGAATATATGTGATGGTCCTAGGAAGTTATCAAAGTCAACTTGTTTACTCGTTCAAAAAGTCCCACAGTCGGATTCAGTTGTGCACAAAAATTCGCCCAAATGTCATAGGTTACAAAAATGGCTAGCAAGGCTAGATACCCACTCCATTCTCCACCTTCAAAATATTTGCTTAATGATGCATATCAAGTTCCCCTGAAAGAAAAAACAAAGTCAATATTCCTTTTTGAATGCTACTCGATATAGATTTTTACCTTTTTCTTCTCAATCAAAAAAAAAGGATGATCATTTCGTTCCAACTACGCCCCGCGCCAATCCAATTCCAGAAGGTGTAGCTATCGAAGAATTAGTTTCATCCGGAATACAAGAGTTAGAACTTCCGGAATCAGTTATGAAGCTCTGATATGCAATGGCGTGCTTGTCTAACTAGAACCTAATCATGGAGTCACATTGTCTACTGAAAAGGGAGGGCATGGATGTGGCCTCGTATGGCAATGGGCAACATGTGAAGCTTCTTGGTCCTTCTATTAGGGAACCCAATGTTTATGACTTCCTTGGGAGTAAATCTTGCACCTCAGCGTTGGCAGGATAATGCAGCTGGTGGCCCCTTTGATGTTTTAATTACATTTGAAGAAAAAGTTTTTGATTTTGTGCTTGAAGATCTTCATAACCGAAACCAAGTTTAGACTTTCAGTAAGATACATCGGGTGCTCAACACAATTAAAAGCTGCAAATGGTTAACCATTGCACAAGCCAAAACATAGAAGTGGTGATATAGGAAATTGGAACTAGATATGGAATACACACAAGAAAGAAGAAGGAAACCAAAAAAGATGTGAACAAGGAAACATGAACTCCAAAATAACAGGAAAATATTACAAATCTATACTTGAAAACGTATTCAAGCTCCAGCAGAGAAAGACAACAAAGAGGAAAAAACGTCCCCATCTCCTTGAGAATTGAAATAACACAGGAAGGTATGCACAAAAAAGGAACAGTATTTGCATCCATTAGAAATTCACCTTGTTACACATCAGTTTCTCCAAATGTTGACACAGAATGAGTAAATATCTATAAGTAATTGCATTAAGGTAGATAATGGCACTAACAAGAACGTGCAAATCCTGTGAAAAGCAAGTCTAAAATTTAGACATCCAAATATAGAATTTCTAACCTGATTAACCCTAATCCAACAAAACCGTATTCTTCAGCGAGAACTATGAAAAAAATAGTGTTGTTCAGCAAGAACTTTGATAGAAAACGTGTTCTTCAGCGAGAAGCTCTTCAACTCTTCATGATAAATCTGTGAGAAATTTTGTTATGCAGCGAGAAAACTGAGAGAAAAAGAAAAATCTTGAGACTGTAGGCGAATAAGTCTTCCTTTCAGTCACAGCCATGACCGAGAAACTTAGCTTCAGCTCTTGATCAGTTTTCCAGACTTAGCTTCAGCCCTTCCGTTCATCAAAGAACCGTTCATCAGAAAAAAGTATGTTCTTCGGTTCATTATATAAAATTGTGTTTTGCTATAACTTACAATAGTCACATGGCTGAAGTTCATTTCTTCTCAGGAGTAAGAATGTACCTGCAACCCCATGTATTAAACTCTACTCTACACACATGATATAAACCAAAAAAATAAGATTAGGTGAGTGAAATGCTATAAAAATTGTGTTTATAAAATCCAAATACTCTTGCTTTCTTGAACTGTTGTGGAACCATAATCCGAACATCAAATAAATTTTGGAATTAAAAAGCAAACATGTATTGCATTAAAACTAGTCTTAGTAGAAACAAACCAAATATAATGAGAAAAGCTAATACAACTTAACAACTTTTAATACTTTAACAATCGAAAACATCTAAAGTTGGTATGATTTTTTATTATTGCTAAAAGAAGGAGCCACAATAACTGAAAAATAAAACTTTGAACTTCCTGTAATTGAATCCATATAATCTCTTCTTTATTTATACTTTCTTAAACTATGGGCATTTATTATGACTGAGTGTCAAAACAGAATACATAACATGAAAATAGAAGAAAAAGAAAACAGACGAGCCAATGGTGAAGAAAAAGAGAACAGACAAGCCAATTTTGAAAAAAAAAGAAAACAGACGAATCAAAAACAGAATACATAACAAGTTCAAATCTCTTCAGTTTTCCATTTTTTCTTTTTTTTTCCAGTTTTTTTCTAAAAATTTTTTCTTTACTTAATTTTTTACGTCAATAACTCAAATCACTGTCATCTAAACTAAATCAAAATAAACAAATTTTTCATTCCAAATTCCACGTGACCAAGAAACCTCCTTAAAACTAATCGAAACCATATGAGTTTTACTCAAGAAAAAAACTAACAGATCCCTAACCTGACACCAAACCAAAGGGCATAAAAATAAGCACAATTTAAATGAAGTAATATAACCTTATAAGTCAATTGCTAGAGTTACTCATAATTGTATCCATCGCTCAATTTTTGTACTTTTTGTAACTGTGGCCGAGGCAAATAGTTGTATGAACTAAATAATTCTGACACAGAGAAGATATATTTTCCACACTGACTAAACTTACAAATACAAACCAAATAGCCAAAAAGTTAAGTAATAGAGAAAACCACACTTACCACACTCATTCCCATTTTTTCCCATACAATGAAAATAAGAAATAAAATAGTCATTCCAGTTACATAGTTCATTAATCAAACTTATTATATATAAAACATATATTTTTCAAGCTCTAATCTATCAATCACGATAAGATGTTCTTTCAGTTGGATTCTGTTTTTTGGGGGAAAAACTAGTTATTGAGAGATCAAAAGGTATGCAAAACAATAGGTACATAAATTTTGTCATGATAGAGAAGACTATAGCATTTTTTTCGATCCTCTTTGATGCGTGAGAAAACCTTCTGGTGAAATTGGGGCAAAGAGAACCCTTGTAAACTAATCCTACATACTGCAACAATGTTTTCAATCAAAATGAAAAACCATAACAATATAACTAAAGAGAGGCGATGGCCGAAGAAAATCATACTGGTGAGCCATGGTTAAAGTGAAGGTAATGAAGACAAAAATGTGTACACCACCGTACCGGACCATAAAGTACAACTTACCGAGAAAGGAAAACAACAAGCAAAAAATGCTGGAAAACTTACCCGAAGCGCGGTTGGAAACTACAAAGTTTATTTTATGTATCCCATTCTTGCGCACTCTTCAGACATTGAATAAGATACGTTCAATAAGAGTTTTTGTAGCAGCGAAATCAATACGTAAGATAGAATGTTAGGGTTGAGGAGAAATGCATTATGCAAAATTTCCGAATAGAGTACGAAGTGAAGGAGTCCATAAGGACGGAACGAGAGAGATAGTGGCAAGTTTCTTCCACACACAACTTCTTCCACACTCTTCCATCCACCCTTATGGTGCAGTTCTCCACAACCCTTCCCCTTGAGCTCACCATCCACCGCCTATGTCTAAACAAAACATAATATTATGTCTACAAAAAAATTTTCAGATCTAGGGCAAACTAGACTTGGAGGTGTTTTTCTTCTTTAAGTGAAATAAAGAATTTTGTTTGAACTTATTGAAAATCATATAAAATTATCCGTTTATTATTCCACCTATTACTCTATTCTTATCTATTATTGGCTTCAAAATAATCCTTCTTATTCATCCTTGGGTTTAAAATTACTACTTATTTAATTTTTTAAAATTAAAATTCTTTAAATATTTTTTTAATAAAATACTTAGCGTTCAACTAATGTGGTTTAATATTTGAGTGGTTTTCCTTTCTTGGAAAAAGCTTTTTTGACTATTGAAAATTTAAAATTATTACCCCATTTAATTATCCATCCCCAACTACTTAGCTCTAGTCTTATCTATTTTTATTGGCTTCAAAATATCCTTCTTCTCCATCTCTGTTTTAAATTTACTACTTATTTAATTTTTTAAAATTAATTCTTTAAAAAAACATATGTTTTTTAAAAAATACTTAGCGTTCAACTATGTTATAGTTTTAATTTATATATAATTCATAAACGAACCCACTTAACTACCCCCTACTACTTACTTCGTTACTCTAAACAAACCCTCCCCCTCCACCCAATTATAATCCAATTTGATATTAAAATCGTCATAATACCGATGAAATTATAGATTCGTGGAAAACATTACATCCAAAATTATTCGTGTCACGACGACCCAAATCGGATCGAGACTTGTCACCCCCCAATAACCCTCCTATTTGAGCTAACCAACCTATCTAAACCTTAATCATTTCAATTTAATATCACCAAAAGCAATGCGGAAGACTTAAACAACTCATAAATAAAATAAAAGACAATTCATAACTTCTTCTATTCTAAAATTCCACTTCTATTATAATTTTCCAATTCCCCAAAACCTGGAAGTCATCACCACAAAACATCTATGATCAATTTACAAAAAAAACTAAAGAGTATTCTATCTAAGAAGGCTAAAACAAAGAAAAAAGCTAGTCTAAGTTGCCGCAACTCATGCATCGAGACATGAGGAAGGAATCCCATCCAAGCTAGAAGCATTAGCCTCACCCTGAAGATTCCGGTGTGGAACAAGACTGGCTTGAACTTACTTCACGGTGAGTCGAAGATGGCAGTCACGTTTCTGCCTCCCCACAAATAAACAAAAGGAAAACATACAAGTAGGGGTCATAAAACCACAAGTACTGGAGTAGGTATCCACGCCAACTCAAACTAGAAACCATTGACTAAAGAATAGAGTTGGTTAATTCCCTTACCGGCCTTCCTCCTCACACCTCCTGCATCCTTAGCATGCCAAAGCATTTACATTACCATGATCCTTTTTTACAAACACCAGCAACAATATCAAAAGCGGACTTCACGCCTCCTCGCATACACTCCGTTTGGGAAACATGTTCTTAGATTGAGTATATTAGATTAGTATCATCTTTTCAAGATTCATTATATTATTACTCCTCGTGTCGGTACGTGACCTTCCCGCTCCTCATATTCTATTCCTAGATCCTTGTAGTAACCGGGAACGTTTAACAAGCACCCCACCGAGTCCATATACTAATCCTGGTGTCGAAACGTGACACTTCGAATCCTCATATTCTTAATCCTGGTCCCCCAAGGACGTGGCACCCGATCCATATACTAATCCTGGTGTCGTAACGTGAAGCACTCCGCCTCATAATTCCCTCTCCTGTTACCCAGCGAGTTCCCTTTTCACCCTCTCCCATCACTCTCCCCAACTAGGGGACATCTCACATCCCTTTCTGTTCAATTAAGCCTTCTTCTTTCTACCAAGGCATTATCATTACAAAGTAGATTTAGTAGGGTTTCTTTATTAAGATTTACGATTCAATAAAAGCTTCAGCTTCATCATGCTTATTTTTAAGTCACAATCATAATGTATATATATAAAATCAATCATGCATAAACCAATAAGCATAAAGTTTATAATACTACTAAAATAATACCCAACACATATCATTCGCTATTAAGAGTTTTACTAACTACGAATAAGAGTGGTGAAAACCCAACCTGCCATAACCTACCTCCACCGAAGAAGTGCGAATCAACAGCTATCTTCTCAGATCCCTTGCTATCCTCTTCGTCTCTCCTCTCTCTCCTCCCTCTCCTCCCTCCTCTCTCTCTCGCTCTCTCCGCTCTCCGCTTCTCTCCTCTCCTCTCTCTACCTCGTCTCCTTCTTCTTTTTCTTCGTCTCTTTGTTCTTTCTATTTTCTAGTTTTTCTTATTTAAATAAACCCTCTTTCTTTGAACCCGAATTAGTATATATTGAGTTTTAAAAAAAGATGGCACCTAATATAAAATCTAATAATAACCACTAATTAACTTAAGGTTACCCCCGTCTTTTAAACCCCAGAATTAAGACTTATAACATTAACCCTAAACTGTTAATAATTAAAAGCAGGAATAGTCAAAAACGTCCCTTAAAACTATAAAGAAATCCGACCCCGAACGAACTGGGGATTGCTAGCCGTTGCCGGGCCCGCGCGCCTATGCGACGGTCCTTCTCGCTGCGACGTGTCCCCCGGTCCGTCCTGGCTGTCCGTTCGTATGCTTCAGAGAACTCTTTTTAAGTGGAATGGGCCTGTGACGGGCCGTCGAGCCTGCGACGGTCCGGCCTTGCCACTCCTGCCACTAAGGGCCGTCACGACGTTCATAGATCGATTTTCAGTAACCCAATTTCAGATTTTCTAAGTTGTTTTTGAAACGACACCTCCACGACGGTGCCGTCGTGTGCCCGTGACTGTTCGCGTGGAGTTTTTGTTCCACCTCAGCCTATTTTTTCCTCCCCAGCAATAAAAAATCCGCTGCTCAAAACGACCTAAAGTACCCGGTCGTTACCACTAGAATCCCAATTTTACCCCATCGTCTCTTCCCCGACGATCACAAGAAGGAAAACAAAGGGCGATAAGGAATACCTGAATCGGTAAACAATGTGGGTAATGCTCTTTCGTCGCATATTGCCTCCTTTCTCCCAAGTTGGCTTCTTACCGGTCGAATTCTCCATGAACTTTGATAGATGCAATCTCCCTTGACCTCAACTGCGAATTTCCCTATCTAAATAGCACAAGGAATTCCTCCTTCGTAATAACAATCGCATCAGCAAACACTGAATCCCCACGGATAATGTAGTTTCCTCCATCCCCATGGTAATCTTTTCCAACATCGACACAATTTGAATATAAAACCGTATGTACTCCTCTTACTTCCGGACAGCCCCTGGGGGCAAGGCTTAACCATCATTAAAGCCCCCTCCCCTATCGCTTAAGTACTTCAAAGGGACCAATGTACCTTGGGCTTAGCTTGCCTCTTAACCAACCGCATCACAACCCACCCCCTTTACAATTGGGCGAAACTTTCAACAAGACTTGTTCAACCCACGCCCTCATGCACTCCAAATCTCTAACCTTTCATCCGATCTGCATATTCCTTTTGCCCCTACTTTGCGGCCGCTGAAAGCTTCTCTTTGGAATAGAATTTTCACTTTCTCTATTCTTTCATTCACTTTCTCTAATCGAATCCCCGTCAAAAGATCAATCCCCCCCAAGGTCTATACCTCGAATGGCATCAAAAACCAACCAATGGGGGGAACCTACACACTCTATCTCCTAAACATCTCCTACAACTAAATGCTTCAAATGGAGCCATATCAATATGGCGAAGTGATAGCTATTATGTAATGGAAACTCTGAACTCTGCTAGGGTAAGAAGCTATCCCAATGGCCACCCAATTCCTACAAAAGAACACAACCACACATACCACAACCCGCACTAACAAATAATAATCCTCCAACACTTGAATCGTTCCGCATCAGACGACCATCGTTCTGAGGATTGAACGGCGGTACTAAAAAAGGTCCAACCTTAGTACCCAATTCCGTATGCAATGTTTTCCAAAACTTTAGAAGTAAAACACTGCGTACCGATCTATCTGATATGCTGGGACGTGGACCCCATGCAATCGAACGATTTTTGAGATTAGATCCTTGGGGGGCCCCTTGGCTAACTTTCTAACTTCTCGGCAATTGTAAGTCACCTAAAAACCGGAAAAAATGAGCGACTATATTACCTAAACCTATCAACAACCCCAAATAGAGTCCATACTTTTTGCCCAATGTCTGTTGGAAGACCAACACACGAATTCGCATTTGCAATTCTCCTCCTCATTTCCATTTCTCTCTCATTTCCATTCCGGAATGTGGCAATTCCTCCTTCTTTCTCTGAAGTTTGTTCCTAAACCTTCCTTCCTCCGGGTCTTTGGTGTTCATACTTTAAACTTTGTTGACAATTTGACTTGCGATAAGTCCACCATATCAAATCACGCGTTCAATTCATTCTTCTCCACCAAAAGTGTTGTTTTAGGTCACGGTAACATCTTTGGTTGCACCCGGATGTATCGAATACCTTGAACTCTGAGCCTCTGTCAGAATAGTGTTTGATCAAAATCTTACGGCGGGGTACACACTACATACCCTCCCCTTAATAATCCTTACATACCCCTTCCCTTTAATCCTAAACACCTCCTCATCGATTGTTTCGCTTCTTTAGCCTCTCCCTTGCACACACCTTATCTCGGGTTCGGCTTAGTTTCTCGTCATCAACTTTTTTCCCTCCCCTTGAATCTTGTCAAGAAAAATAAGATCTTCCTCCACACACAAGCTAAAAAATCCTCCCTTCTTCTTTTACTTCTAATCTCATGAAGGGTCGTTAGCCAGAATTCTGAAAAAACGTCCTAGCCAGTGGCCGCCTAGAAGCTTGCAAGTGAGCTAGACTTTTCTGTTTTCCCATGCTTCCCCCGCCTTTCTACTAAAGCATCCCTACATACCTTCGCCTTCCCCTTCCCCTGATTATACAAAATCTTGATGTCCGTAGTCCCCCCCTTCCGTATTTCCCCACCATCCTCTGTCTCAAATTTAAATTCTCTCTGAGTAAAGACATACTGGTAAACTACGATGATATCTGTATGAGACTGTTCACACTTAACCCCATATGATATGTTCTCTTGCTTTAATTATGCAAACACCTAACCGCGGTTGGTCTCAATTCCATCATGAGTTTGGATAGTTTACGTTCAGGCACTTTTAATGGTCTTGAAGCATAAGCAATTCACATTCCTTTATTCTTCCTCTTGCATTAGGTACGGCACCCAAACCAGATAGGATGCATCACAATAGACAATGACATTCCCTTCACCTTACCTTCCTTCCACTGGCAAGGGTGAGAATTGGTGGCAAGTAGTCAACAGAGTCTTGAGCTTCTGAAGCTTTCCTCACACCTCATCCGACCATACAAAATGGAACATTTTTGCTTAGTCAAAGTTTCGTCAGTTGGGAAGCATAGAAGAGATCCCTTGACAAATCGACGGTAGTATAAAACTGGCCTAAGAAGCACCCTACAAAGCTTTCTTATTTTTCTGACACATTAGTAGGTCTTATTTTACCCAATTCTCACTACTTCGATCTTAGAAGGAATCCCACCATCACTCCATCTTTTATAAACCCACGTGCCCCCAAGAAGGACACTGCATCTAGCCAAAATTCACTACTTAGAGAACAAACTTGGCATAACTCTGTTTTTCTTTCCTCCCTCAACATTTCCAAATACCAGTCCCTCAAATGCTCCTCAATGTTCCTTCTTACTCTGGATTATATCAGTATATCCATCATAAATCCGATCACAAAGAGATCTAAATATGGCTTTAAAAATATTCCCGTTCATCAGACTCTGAACGCAGCATGGGCATTCCGTAGAAAGACCAAAGACAACTACACTACAAAAAATTCGTAATGCCCATACCTGGTTCTTAAAAGCAGTCTTTGGCAGGCACCTCCGTTTCCAGTATTATTTTCAATTGATGAATAACCGGACCTCAAGTCAATCTTAGAGAAGACACAAGCACCTTGTAACTGATCGAACAAGTCATCAATGCGAGGAAGAGGATACTTGTTCTTTATGGTTACCTTGTTCAACTGCCAGTAGTCTATGCACATCCGAAAACTCCCATCTTTCTTCTTTACAAACAAAACCGGAGCACCCCAAGGAGATGCACTTGGTCAATGAATCCTTTGCTCAACAATTCTTGAAGTTGGGCTTTTAACTCTCTTAACTCCGTGCGGGGCATTCTAGAAGGGGGTAATAGAAATGGGCGTGACCCCGTTCAAGATCAAGACAAAGTCATATCCCTATCTGTGCATACCAGGAAGATCGGCAAGGGAAAACACATCAAGAACTCAACGGACTCACCCACCGACTCAATTGAAGGTACTTGCGTAGGTCATCCTTGGATGTGCCAAGAAAGCTAACCACCCTTTACTTAACCATTTTCTTAGCACGAAGAAAAGAGTGATACGCACCGGATTGGAAGTGTAGTCACCCTCCCACACTAACGGATCGTCCCAGCTTGGCTAACGTCACCTGTTTTAAGCATTACAATCTGCCAAGATCGCAAATTGCGGAGAAAGCCAAGTCAACCCAGAATTACATCAAAATCAACCATTTCTAAGAATACCAATCTACATAAGTGTTTTGCTCCCCACGACGTTCACCAAACGACCACCTACTTTTTCCAACTACACATAGACTCCCCCACCGGAGAGAAACACGAATAGGCATATCAAGTACTTCACAATGTAATTTTTAAGACCATTAGTCAAATGAGAAGATACATAAAGAATGTGATCCAGGATCAAACAATACGGAAGCCATGCGCAATCACAAACAGAAGAATTACCTGTGATGAAAGCAGCAGAAGTCTCCGCCTCTGATCTTCTCTCCCAGGGAAAGCAAATAACATGGGCCCCTTTTCCGGTTTGTTTTGTCCTTTCCCCTACCATGTTGTGATGTAGTGGCTCCAGGTTTTCCCATCCACCAGCCGGCCTTTTGGTGACCACCATTACACCGCGACCACCCACGTCTCCCTGGAATAACGGCCTCTTTCCATGACCAACACCCTACCTCTAGCTTGTCGGGGGTCTATCACTCTGTTTTGGACAATACCTCTTGATCTCCCAATTTCCCCACACCTCATACCAACTCTCTAGATTCATCACGCATAGGTCTATCAGAGAAATGTTTGGGCCGGTCTGTGGTGGACCACCCCAATACAGTTGTAGTGAAGACGAAAGGTTCGAACTGAATAGCCTCCTCCTGAAACCCTTTCCCTAAGTAAGAACCATTAAACTCACCTCCCTTTCGAAACCTCTTTTATGTCCGACGCCGTGGTGGAATTCATCTCTGGCTTCACTCCTTCCACCCTACTACGATAATCTACCACTTCTTGGAAGGATTTTGCCGTATCCGCACCTGTAAGGCTGAAATCTCGCAACTCCTGATCTCAAAATCAACTCAAACCCCTTCGACAAAAACGGAAACTGCGAATCCTCTCTTGTTGACTGAAACTAGTTTGGGTGGCAATATCTGGATATTGCAAACGAACTTAGCCTCATATGCAGTGACCGACAATCCTACTACTTGCTCTAGGCTTAAGAACTCTCATCCCTTTTCCTATCCCTCAAAGTACGGGATATACTTTTCCTTTCCATGAACAACCTAGAGAATGAGGCCCAAGTTATAGGTGGTGCCTCTGTGTTGACCAGCAACCAGGTGGACCACCGCCACCCCGCCTAGACGCACACATTTTGGCTTTCCCTTGAAAACTGAACCTCATCGAACTCCCACCACCAAACCTTTTTAACTATCCCCATCTTTTGTGCTAGATAGCTCATGACAGTCAACCAGAAAACGTTAAGCATCCTCAGATTCTGCACCCTTGAGACTGGGGTTTTATTTCACGAACTTTACAAAAAGTTTCAATGCGGGATCATACAGTCGTCATTATAGCCCAGTAGTCAGACGGTGGAAACGTGCCTAAATGTTACGGCCACTTGAGGCACTCCATCACGTAGGCATCCATCGTGGTCTGCATGTATGTACTCTGACACCTTGGAGGTGTTGGTGCATAAAACACTGTGTTGGTCTGTCCTGATGACTCTACCCTTGATCAGACACCATCCCTACCTAAGTAAGCGAGTACCCTGATTGATCCTTTACCTGGGTGTAGGTTCTGGGGTGCAGTTTCCTCATTCTGTACTTTGATTCAGTCTCAACATCCGCTCTCCCATCCTCCCCTTCTCTTACACTATCCTCAGTCGGGGTGGAGAGTCCACCGCCCTAGCACCAATGGGCTAGGTGCTCGTCCTCTCCCTCTAGGGAATTCCTCCCAGACCTCTCCAGCGGCCTCTTGCCACTGTTGCACTTCGAGCTAGCAGCCCCAGTGTCTGGCCTTCAGATGCAGCTTTTCTTGCGTGTTTGATGTTTGCCGTAGTCCGTTTCTCTAGTTCTAACCATCTGCGAATAGATGTGAAAGATTTGGTCAGATACAACTTGGGTATCACCTAGATACCATTGGATCCAAGTAATAGCACGAAAGAAAGAAAAAAGTAATGGAATTTTCTAAAGTCTTCTAGCCTCTCAAGAAAATGTAAAGGCGTCCCCCTTACGTTATTTCAGACCCGACTAGACCTGTTCTTTTGTGTGATTAGACCAACGAACCTAATGCTCTGATACCAAGTTTTGTCACGACCCAAATCGGATCGCGACTGTCACCCCACAAATTACCCTCCTATGTGAGCGAACCAACCTATCTAAACCTTATCATTTCAATTATATCAACTAAGCAATGCGAAGACTAAACCATAATAAAAGACATTCAATAACTTTCTAAAATTCCAACTTCTATTAATCCCCAAAACCCTGAAGTCCATCACACAGACCATCTATGATTTTACTAAACTAAGAGTATTCTAAGAAGCTAAAACAAAGAAAAGCTAGTCATATATGCCGCAACTTCAAGTGTCATCAAGACATAGAGGAGATCCCCGTCCAAGCTAGAGCATTAGCCTCACCCTTAAGATCCGTGTGACAAGACTGCTTGAACGTACTGTTGAGTCAAGATGGCGGCACAGTTTGCTGCACTCCACAAATAAACAAAAGGAAAACATAAAATTAAGGGGGTCGTGACAACCACAGTAGCTAGAGTATCGTATCATGCAGCCCAACCTCACATAGAAAACTAGTATATATCAAGTATACATCATACAATCAACTATCTCCTGTTCAAGCATGCAGCATCACATTACAGTGTATCCTAGGTTACAACACCACGCATACATCTAATGAGTGACCTCACAGAACGCTCCTCATCATCTCGTTTGGGAAACCATGGTTCTATTAGATTGGTATATTTAGTTTATCCACTTTCAAGTATTCATTCGTATGAACATTATTTCTCCTCTCTGATGTGTTCCGGTAACGTGACAGCTGCTACTACCTCATGTATCCCTCATATTCTATCCTGGTACCTCGACTACCACACACACCGGAGGGAACACGCTTATCACGCCACACTATCAACCCATAAAATACACAATATCCTGTGCGGAACGTGGACACTTCCGCTCCCCATCATATTTCGTTTAACTCCTGGTACCAAGGAACGTGTGCACCCCGATCCAAATACTATCCTGGATGTCCGGAACCGTGACACCCATCCTCATATTCTACCTGTGTACCTTGGATACGTTGGGTTCCCGAAGTCCTCCTAATCTCCCAACTTCCGTTTCATTTAAGCCTCTCTTTTCTACCAAGTGCCAATATATCGATAACAAAGTAGAATTCTGATGAGGTTCTTTAATATTTGATTGCAATAGCTTACAATCATGCATTATGTTCTTATCTATTCACAATCTAATATGTTATATATATAAAATCAATCATGCCAACACACAATTAACGGATATCGTAATGTACTCTTACCATAAATACTACCCATCCCCACATATCATTTTGCGCTCTTAAGATTTACTACGAATAGTGGTTTGAAACAAACCATACCTATCTCTCCTGGTTTGCCCACCGTAATGTATTGCGATCCAACAAGCTCTCTTCTCAAAAATCCTTGCTATCCTCTTCGTTCGCTTCTCCGCTACTCTGCTCCTCACTCGTTCCGCCATTATCTCTGTTGTTCGTGTCTCTCTTTGTTCTTTCTAGTTTAATTTCTTATTTAAAAACCCTCTTTCCTTTTACCTCAGGATTAGTATATATGGTGAGATATTTAAAACGATGGCTCACTAATAATCCACTATTAACTTAAGTTACCCTTGTTACCCAAGTACTATTAGCTTATATACATTCCCTATAACTTTCTAATTAAACAGCAGGTAATAGTCAAAACCGGTCCCGTAAAACGTATAAGAATATCCGAGCCTCCGAATCTGGGGATTAGCGTAGCCGTGACGGCCGCGTCCGCGCCTGCGACGGTCCGTCCCCTGCTGTCCCGTCGTATGCTTCAAACTCTTTTTAAGTTGGAATGCCTGTGACGGTGGCCTGTCGAACCTTCACGGTCTCCGTCCTTGCCATCCTTCACGTCACTACGTTTCAGAGAGGTCACTTGATTCAGTACGCCACATTTCTAGCTTTTCTAAGTGTTTTGACACGCAACACCGCGTCGAGTACATTGGTTCCTCCACGACGTGTCTCGTCTGTTGTCCGTGAACGGTATCGCGTGGAGTTTTGTCACAGATCCCCACTCAGCCTATTTTTCCCATAAATAAAATCCTCTGCTCAAAATACTAACCTGTCGTTACAATTCGATTCCGAAACTGAAGCCAGCCCCAATTAAATTTAGGTTGATGAGCCGCTTATTTTGTAGACACTTTCAATAGAATTCTCTTTCAAGATTTATTAAAATATTAATGATTAAGGTAAATAAGTAATATCTCCGACATTATTTAATGCAGCTTATTTGTTTGACTAATAACTCATTCATTTTTACTCAAATATTTATTGACGTCTATGATTTGTTTTACAATCTTTACGGACCTATTATTTTGCAAATTTTTACGTTTAAGTAACCTTACGCATCATTGAGACGTAAAAGAATATTCCTTAACGATCGAACAGAGTCCAACTTTTAAGTTTTATCGGGTCATTTGGGTCAGTGATTGTGGAAACTTGAATGTATGATAATTTACTTTCTATAGATATTTTTACCTCAATTTTTTATAAACACTCAATTGACATACTTTTTCTGTTGTTGCATTAATATGTGACGGTTTATTATTTGAGAGGGTGTAATTAGTAAGGGTGGTTGATTAATTTTATCAATTTCTAATAAGTTAAATTATACCAAAAATTTTAGTGCCACGTATTTTAAAAATATTTTACAATAGTTTTAAATTTTAAACAACACACAGTTAACTAAGTGTCAATTTTTGATCCAAAGGTGTATGACAATGGTATTTTGAAGCATAGGTGGGTGGGACAAGGTAATTTCGAAGCCAATTGTGTCAAGTTGTGGAGAGAATGGAGAGTATTTTGTACCATTTCCAATACTTGAGGGTATTTTAGGCCCTTTTCCGTTTTTTTATTGTTTAGAAATTTTTTTGGCCAAATAAAAATAGGAGGGAGAGATAAATTTGTTGGAGGGAATAATATATTTTAGTGAAAATTATAAGGTCACACTTGACAAGTGTTGTTTATATAATTATAAAAATAGTTCACTTTAAAACTGTAATAATTTATATAAATATGTGTGGCCAATTATATCATGATGTAACAACGCTTGTAAAGTGTAGTCTATATTACTAAAGAGTACGTTTTACAAGTGTTGTCAATATTATCGTGATCAAAAGCCAAAAACTAAAGCTACACTTTAAAAGTGTAGCCTTAAAAGTTTTAGGCAACACTTTATGATAGTTGTCTTGATTTAGTGTTGCTTTAGGCCTAAAATAGTGTAACGACCTGTTTAGTCGTTTTGAGCAGCGGATTTTATTTCTTGGACAAATAGGCTGAGTTGACAAACTCCACGCGAACCGTCACGGGCACACGACCGTCGTTGTATGTTGTCGTTTCAAAACTAGAAAAATCTGAAATTGGGTACTGAAAAAAATCAACTCTCTGCACGTCGTGACGGAGTGGAAAAGTGAACGGACCGTCGCAGGCTCGACGCCCCGTCACAGGCCATCCACTTAAAAAAGAGTCTCCTGAAGCTACGACGGACAGCAAGGACGACATCGCAGGTCGCTACGGCTCCGTCACGGCTACGTAATCCCAGTTCGGCGTAGGATTTCTTTACACGTTTACAGAAGGGACATTTTTGACCTATTCCGCCTTAATTATAAAGTTATGGGGTTTACATTTAATAAGTTTAATTACTTGGGGTTAAAATAGGTAACCTTCAATTAATTAGTGATTATTAGTGCCAATCTTTTAAATTTCAAACTCAATTCATATATATTAGGGTAAAAGAAGAGTTTAAATAATCCAAATAGAAAGAACAAATGGAGACAGAACAGTAAGAAGAGAAGAGGATAGAGACTAAGAGGATAGCAAGGTCTTGAGAAGTCGTTTTGATCGCAATTCTTCGGTGGAGGTAGGTTTCTGGTTGTCACACTATTCGTAGTAACTCTTAATGCGAATATATGTGTTGGGTAGTATTATTAAGTCCTTCTATATGCTTAATTGTGTGTATGCATGATTGATTTTTATATATATAACAATATATTGTGAATAAAATAAGCATGATGAGCTAATTGAATTCTTTAAATTCTTGAAGAAACCCTAATCTAGCTTGTTACTGATAATGCCTTGGTATAAAATAGGCTTAATGAACGAAGTAGTGAGGATTAGGGGATCGGGTGCCACGTTCCGTACCCCGGATAGAATATTAGGAGGAAGTGGTCACGTCCGACCCAGGATAGTATATGGATCGGGTGCCACGTTTTCCGGTACCAGGATAGAATATGAGGATCGGAGTGTCACGTTCCTACACCAGATAGTATATGGATCGGGTGCCACGTTCCCGGTGACCAGGAATAGAATATGCATGATCGGAGTGTCAGTTCCGACACCAGGATAGTATATGATCGGGGCCGACGTTCCGGTAACCAGGATGAAGATGAGATCGGAAGGTGTCACGTTCCCAACCAGGTAGTATAATGGATCGGGTGCCACTTTATTCCGGTACCAGTGATAGAATTGAGGAGCGGAAGTGTCCGTACCGACACGGAGTAAAATCAATATTATGAATCTTGAAAGATGGCTAATATACTCAAAATCTAAAGAACATGTTCCCCAAACGAGTAATGATGAGGAGGCGTGATCCGCATTGATGTTGCTGGATGTTGTAACCAATGATTAATGGTATTGTTAAAGCTTCCATGCTCAGGATATTAAGGTTGGATTTTATTAGTTACTGATATATCCCTGTTTTCTATTTTGAGTTGGCCGATGATACCTACTTCTAACGTTGTGGTTGTAACTACCCCCTACGTTTATTTTCCTTTTGTTTATTTTGGAGTGCAGCAAACGGGCCGGTCATCTTCGACTCACAGTAGTTCACCAAGCAGTCCTTTTCACACCTGATCGTCAGGTATCTAATGCTTCTAGCTTGGACGGATCTCCTTCCTCATGTCTTGATGCCTCTGAAGTTTCGGCATAGCTAGTTAGCTTTTCATTTGTTTTAGCTTCCAGAATACTCTTACTTTAGTAAATTGATCCTAGAATGTTCCTTTGTGGTGATGACCTTCCACGATTTTTGGGGCTGTCCTCTCCGTTGCCACTTTTTCGCCTTTCTTGCCTTGATCTTTCTTCTCTGCGTTTCCGTCTTCCGCATTCCTTTCGTTTGCTCTTCCCTTTGTCCCTGCCTCCGGAGTTCCTTGCTATGGTTGGGCTTCGCTATCCCATAGGCGGGTCAATGTGGGTGCGCAGTGCGAGCTCGGTTTTGGGTCGTGACGACCTTGGTAATCCGAGCATTAGGTTCGTTGTCTCATCACGACAAAACATGGTCTAGTAGGGTCTTAAAACGGTAGGGGGACGCCTTTACTTTTCACTTTTCTTTGAGAGGCGAGAAGACTTTAGGACAATTCCATTCTTTCTTTCTTTCTTTCGTGCTTATTACTTGGATCCAATTGGGTAATCTAGGTGATCAAATTGGTATCTTGACCCGCATCTTCACTCTATTTCGCAGATGTTTAGAACTAGACAACGACTACGCCAACATCAACATCACAAAGACAGATGCAACTGATCCAGCCATGGGGCTGTAGCTCGAGTGCAAACAGTGGCAAGAGGCCGCGTAGGTTCTTAGGACCGTCCTCTATAGGGATAGGACGAGCACCTAGCCCATCTGGTGCTAAGGGCCGGGGACTCCTCCACCGACGAGGAAGTGTAAGAGAAGGGGAGGATGGGAGAATGACACGTACAGAATGAGGAAATGCCACCCCAGACCTACCCCGAGATGATCAATCAGGTTCTCAGCTTATCTTATGGTGTTTTATGATCAGGGGTCAGGCCCACCAAGTGTTTCTGCACACCCACCTCCGGTTTCAAGAGTACAACATGCAGCCACTATTGCGTCCTCGTATGATGCCTCATTGGACATAGGCACGTTTCCCACGTCCTGACTACTGGGCCTATAATGACGAATTGAATCAGCATGAAACTTTTTTGTAAGTTTTCTTGAAATTAAAACCTCCAGTCTTCAAGGGTGCAGAATCGATGATGCTTCTAGTTTTTCTGTTTGACTGTCATGAGCCTACTACACAAGATGGTATGTAAAGAACGGTTTGGTGGGTTTGAGGTCCGTGAGTTATCAGTTTCAAGGGAAAGCCAAAATGTGGTGGCGGTCACCATTTGAATGTCAAACCAAACCAGAAGGTCACCCACCTAAACTTGGGCCTCATTCTCTGTTTGTTCATGGAAAAGTATATCCCCCTACTTTGAGGATAGGAAAAGGATGAGTTTTCTTGAGCCTAGAGCAAGGTAGATGTCGGTCATGCATATGAGGCCTAAGTTTCGGGCCCTATCCAGATAATGCCCACCCAACTATGTTTCAGTCCACAGAGCTGATTCGCCGTTTTGGAAGGGGTTGAGATCAAGTGCGATTTCAGCCTTACAGGTAGCGGCTACGGCAAAATCCTTCCCAGAAGTGGTATGATTTCGTATAGAGGTGGAAGGGAGTGAAGCCCGTGAATTCACCACGCGTCGACATCCAAAGAGTTTCGAAAGGGGGGTTAGTATTTTAATGGTTCTTACTCTAGAGGACAGGGTTCCGGAAGGCCTATTCAGTTCGCCCCATTCAGTCCTATCACTAACAGACTTTAGTTGGTGTCCACCCTCAGACTGGCCAACATTTTCTCTGAGAACCTATGCGTAATCTAGAGAGTGTTTATTGGTTGTGGGGAAATTGGGCATATTCAACGAGGTATTGATCCAAACGAGTGTAACCCCCGACCGCTCGAGGTAGAGGGTCATGACAAGAGGCCATAGTTCAAGGTATTCGATACAATCCGGGTGCAACCAGATGTACGTGACTCTACAGCAACACTTTTGGTGGAGAAGACATGAAGCTTGATATTTTGGACTTATCGCCAAATGTCCCAAATTGTCAACAAGAAAAGTCATGAACACCAAAGACCCGGAGAACACTTCAGAGAATGCCCATTCCGGAATGGACATGGAGAGAATGCAATGGATTCGTGTTGGTCTTCCAAAAGACATTGGTCAAGTATACCTATTTGGGTGATTGTTGATAGGTTACTAAGTCGGCCATTTTATTCCGGTTAGGTACTTTACAATGGCCGAGAAGTGTTAGCCAAATCTATATCTCAGAAACGTCTCGATTGGCATGGGGTCCACTGTCCATCATATCAGATGAGGTACGAGTTTACTTCTAAGTTTTTGGAAAACATTGCACGCGAATGGGTACTAGGTTGGACCTTAGTACCCAGTAGAAGGAAGCTTTCCATCCCCCGACCCGATGGTCAGTCTGAGCGAACGATTCAAGTGTTTGGAGTATATGCCCTCCTGCGTGTGTGATAGATTTGGTGGGCCATTGGGATAACTTCTGTACCCTTAGCGGAGTTTTTCATATACTAATAGCTACCACTCTGCTCGCTATGGCTTCCATTTGAAGCTTGGGTATGGTATGGGATTGTAGGTCCCCCATTGGTTTTTTTGATGCGTTCGAGGTTAGACCTTGGGGTACTGATCCTTTTGAGGGGATTCGATGGCGAGAATTGAAATTCTATTCAAGAGAAACTCCTAGCGCGCAACCGTATGCAAAAAGAATATGCAGATCGGAAGGTTAGAGAACTTAGAGTTCATGGAGGGTGAACAGTCTGTCTTGAAAGTTTCGCCATGAAAGGGGGTGAGCGGTTTGGTCAAAAGATGCACTCTAGCCCACGTACATTGGTCCCTTTGAAGTACTTAAGCGAGTATGGGAGGTGGCTTATGAGTTAAGCCTTGGCCCCCAGGTTTGTCGGAGTACAAACATCCGGTTTGCCATTTGTCGATGTTTGAGAAGATACCATGGGGATGGAAACTAATTATCCGTTGTGATTGCATTTTTGCTTTGATGATAATTTGTCTTACGCCGGAGGAAAGCCTGTTGCTCAGTTTTAGATAAGAAATTCGCAAGTTGAGATCAGGGGATGCATCCATCAAGGTGCCATGGAAAAATGACCCGGTTTGAAGAAGCCACTTGGAGAAGGGGCAGATTGCGAGAAATATACCCACATCGTTTACAGAGTCGAGTATTCCTTTTCGCCCTTGGTTTTTTTGCTTGTGACGTTCGGGGACGAACGATGGGTAAATTGGTATCTATTGAACGACCTGTTTTATTCGTTTTGAGCAGCGGATTTTATTTTGGGAAAAAAGGCTGAGGTGACAAACTCCACGCGACCCGTCACGGTCAACGACCAGGACCGTCTTGGCGTGTCGTTTCAAACACTTAGAATCTGAAATTGGGGTACTGAAAATCAACCTCTGAACGTCGTGACGGAGTTGCAGGACGGACCGTCGCAGGCTCGACGGCCCGTCACACAGCCAATCTCACTTCCAAAGAGTCTCTGAAGCATACGACGCCAGCAGACTGCTCCGTCCGCAGGCGCGACGGCCCGTCACGGCTACGTAACCAGTTCGGGTAGGATTTCTTTTACAAACGTTTTAAGGGAGTTTTTGAACTATTCCTGCCTGAAATTATAAGTTTGGGTTTAATGTTTAATAATTTAATTACTTGGGGGTTAAAGAGGTACCTTAAGTTATTAGTGGATGAATTAAAGTGACCATCTTTTAAAACTCATTATATAATAATTAGGGTAACAAGAAAGATGGTTTTAATAATCCAAATCGAAAGAACAAAGGGAGACAGAAAAAGAGAAGAGAAGAGAGGAGAGTACTAAAGGAATAGCAAAGGCATCTGAGAAAGATCGCTTGTTGATCGCAATTCTTCGGTGGAGGTAGGTTATGGTTTTCACAACTATTCTAGTAAACTCGTAATAGCGAATGAATATGTGTTTGGGTAGTAATTTTAAGTCTTCTATAATGCTTAATTTGTGTGTATGCATGATTGATTTTATATATTATACATATATGATTGTGATAAATAAGCATGATGAAGCTATGAATCTTAAATCTTGAAGAAACCCTAATCTACTTTGTTACATGATAATGCCTTGGGTTTAAAAGAAGCTTAATGAATGAAAGTAGTAGAATTAGGGGAGATCGGGTGCCACGTTCCGGTACCAGGATAGAATATTAGGATCAGTGTCTCCGTTCCGACCCAGGAGTATTATGGATCGGTGCCACCCACGTTCCGTACCCCCAGGCATAGAATATGAGGATCGTAGTGTCACGTTCCGACACCAGGATAGTATATGGCTCGGGTGCCGTTCCGGTACCTATAAATTGAGGATCGTAAGTGTCCCCCGTTCCGACACCAGATAGTTATTGGATCGGGTTGCCACGTTCCGGTACCAGGATAGAATATGAGGATCGGGAGTGTCACGTTCCGCACCAGGCTATTATATGGATCGGGTAGCCCAACGTTCCCCGTACCTGAGGATAGAATGAGGAGCGTAGTGTCACGTACCGACATGAGAGTAAATATATAATGACAATCTTGAAAGATGCTATATACTCAATCTAAAGAACATGTTTCCCCAACAGTATGAATTAGGGCTGCGCAGTCCTCATTGGAGTGCGGTTGGTGTTGTAACCAAGGATTAATGGTAATTGTAAATGCCTGGCATGCTAAGGATATTATTGATTTTTGTATGATGTTTACTTTATATAACCGTTTTTCTATTTTGAGTTGGCCGATGATCCACCTACTCTACTTTGTGTTGTACTGACCCCCTACTTTTATTTTTTCCTCCTGTTTTTTATTTGTGGAGTGCAGGCAAACGTGCCGTCATCTTCGACTCACATAGTTCACAAGCCAGTCTTGGTCACCACACCGATCTCAGGGTGAGCTAATGCTTCTAGCCTTGGACTGGATCCTCTTCCCTCATGTCGTTTTTTTTTGATGCCTTGAAAGTTTCGGCATAGACTAGCTTTTATTTGTTTTAGCTTTCCTAAATACTCTTAGTTTGTAAATTGATCAAGATTGTTCTTGTGGTGATGCTTCCAGATTTTTGGGGAAGTACTAGAAAGTTGATTTTAGAGTTATTGATTGTCTTTTATTTATGAGTTTAAGTCTTCCGCATTACTTTATGTTGATATTAAATTTGAAATGATAAGGTTTAGATTTGGTTTTGTTTTTCGCTCACATAGGAGGGTTGAAATGTGGGTGCCAGTCGCGGCTCGGTTTTGGGTCGGTGACAAATATGGGTTAATTAGACCTATGAGTTTTGTAGCCACATCCATCAATTTAGTCCAAAATAAGTTTCTCAACTTTTCAAAAGAATAACAAGTATGGTTTGTAAAATCCAAACCGTATATGAACTTTGGTAATTAATTGTAAAGGGGCATTTGGGTGTTTCCCTAAGGACTTTTTAATATACTAACTTCCGTTTTGTTGTCTACCCTAAGCCCTATACAAGGTTTTAACCCCAATTAGCCATTCTTAACTCATTCTCCTAAATGTCCCTAACTTGACCGATCCCACTCTCCCAATTCTTCTCAAGTATAAGGACGAAAAGAACTCGATTCATCTAAGTCACTAATATCTTTATTTTAGGCTTCTAAAATAAGTGTGTATGGTGTGTATGTGATTCCCCCATGGGAGGCCTTCCTCGTGGTTCCACGGATTCCACTTTTAACTGATCAAATTAGGGTCTCAATTCACAAAATATGAGTTTTCCATAAAAAAAAAAAAAATCCAATTATGATTGTGGATTAAGTTCATCTAATAGCATGATTTTGGAAATTTATATTGTTCATTTAGTTAAACTTGTATTTATCCATGCCTACATTATGCGTTCAACCATTCTACTATGATAAACCCGTGAACTATGAATTATGAATTTTGAAGATTGCATGTTTTATTGAATCATATTTTTGTCTATTCCTGGTTTGCTTGCATCAATTCATATGGAGAGTTTATTGGAAGCAGTAAAAAATATGTTAGATAACCCAGGGACTATGGAAAAACAAAAAAAAAAAAAGATCAAACACTATGTTATAAATCGGCGGATCTGATTTATTCGAAGAGGTTATACATATAATGATTGGGCTGTTATTTTGGAATTAATGGAAAGTCAACGTCCGATTATGTTTTTTTTCTTACTAAATGGTGGTGCTATTCCCATGAAAAAGTAAGCAACAAAAGTGCACAACACCTCTTTCAACCATGAAATCCTAAATTTGTGGGGTTGTACACGTCCTAGAGTACATAGTTGTTTGGTTAACAAGATTCTTTGAAGCATTTGAAATAATGCAAGAAATTTATAGGGTTCCATGATTCTTATTGTGATAGCCAAGCGGCTATCACATACTCATACGCGACGAATCCCAAGTATCACAACAAGACCAAACATATTGACATCTAGTATAACTTTGTGGATGAAATAGTAAGGAAGGTGGAGAAATATATTTTGTAGTACCTTTCCTACACACTAAATGAATATTGTTGATCCTTTAAAATGTCATCTTAGAGGGCTTATTTTATACACATTTAAGGATCTGCTTGTGTAAAATTTTGCTAATATTTAAGTATTGTCAAAAATAACTTGGTTGTTCATAAAATTCGCTTATATATAATACTAGTGAATTTATGTTCATGCTATAGTACACATTGATATTTTTGTAAGAAAAAAGTTTTTTAAAACAAGTTAACGAGATTGACCTCTCCCTCATACACCAATGCCTCGTACGACGCGGAACAAAGAGATGAGTACACCATATTTATGACTTGTTTTTAGAGCCAGAATGTGAAATTTTGTGTAAGAATATGTGTTTTAGCATCACTTAAGTGGGAAAATAGGGCTAAACATTTAGAGGTGTTTAGACCAAAGTTAATATGATGTTGGATAATCAAAAGAATTAGATACTTACACTAGTATAAGGTGAAAATATTGTAGGAGGTTCTGCATACCACGTATGTCAAGCAATGAATGGTCAATAAAGCGATGGTTCTCTGTTTCTTCATTTTGTGAGACCCCAAAAAGTTAAAATGACTTTTTAACGAAATACCTTTAAACCATTGTTGTTTTTTAAGTTTATATCAATTTTGCTATTTTGGCATGTTACAAATAGTCATGAATTATTCGACAATGCTATACATGTCTTGGAAAGTAGTTGAATTGGAGATAGATTAGAGTAAAAAGGAAAGACGATTAATTGAATATTAAACTTGTATATAAAAGACGACTATCGCAGTAACCATATTGATATTGTGTGTAATTGTGAGTATACAGTTAAATATGAATTCGTGTTTACCTCTTTAAAAGGATGAAGGATCGAATACGTAACTATTGAAGTAGTAAATGATGTCTTGGGTATTGTGAGTAATAGTGTACTAAAATTTATAGTAACATTAAATTCTAGTGAATTCTTTCCATATGTGATTAGAAGCTTACATAGGGCTTGTAAGAACATGAAAACAAGGCTTAATGCTTACAGGAAGAATTATTTGTTGTATGAATTATGTGTCTAGTTAATGTCTTATTAGTTTGGGTCTTGTCCATCATGTGTAAAGTGGGAAATGTAAATTTTTGATGGGTCATAAGTTGCCCATGTGGACCGATCCGATCCATTTTATTTTATTTCTTAAGATAAGAAGTAAATGAATTAATAATATTAGTTTTTGAAAAGACGAGGGAATAGTTAGGAAGCTGCAACTGTTCAACCCTCCACTTTTAAAAAGTGACCTCTTGTTTTCAAAACGTGAGTTACAGAGAACGTAAAAAAAGTGCGAATGAAAAGAAAAGCATAGAGAAAAACTAAACGTTGTCCTTTTTGCCAATATTCTATTGGACACACTCAAAAACATTTAATTTTTGATCAAGAACATTCTTTGTTTTCTTTTTATTGGAAGAGAGATTTGGAGCAATTCGTTTTGATAGCCAAAATCAACACCAACAATTTCCACCGCAAGTATTGAGTTTCTCATCTTGTTGGTTTGCGACTAGAACTCTATCGTTTTGGAAAATATATACTTTATGTTGATTATTAATAAAAACATTAGGCAAAAGGCTAAAAAAAAATTAAGCCAAGACTTATAAATTAAGATATCAAATCCCTTCAAACTAACAAAATAATTAATATCATGCCATGGACGAAAATTATCTCAGATCAAGACCACTTGGCTCTTTCTTTCTTAATGGAAATCAAGCTTTGTTTGCAAACAAAAGCTTCCAGTGTGTTTTGCACACCAGAGATATGAAGTTCCTTGATCGATTGGGAAAAGAAGTTATAAGACACTAGTTTTCCTTCCTTGCTTTCTATCATTAGTTCTGTGCCATTTTTCCAAACCAACAAAGGTTTCCTTATGAGCATTGGTCCAACTGTAAATTCCTTTGCCCAGGACTCTCTCTTCATTATCCATATATCAATAGATTGTTCAACTAACATGTCTGGAGAATAGAACTCAGTATAATTAATCAAAGCTAGATTTTGATTCAAGACGGAGAGACTCTCACTTCTATTACCATCTAAATCCTCAGGATATGCAAGTTTTTGGAATGACTCTGTGCTAAAATCGAACGAAACAATACAATTATGACCTATGTTTAGATATCCATGCCAGTAATAGGCTTTGTTAAATAATACACGAGAACAATGTAAGGAATCTATTATGCATTCCAGATCCTCAATCTTCTCCAACAATTTGTGCTTAGATTGTAGATTTCTACCTTACTAATAAACTTGCTGTTAATATCAAAATCCTCGAATTCATTACTGGGATCTAGGATTCTAACAACCTTATAATCATTAGTGTTAGTGTCAAACCCAATTCCGGTGGCTAGGTCCATACAGCAGTTAATCTTTTTGCTAGGAGACAAGTCAGCGAGAAGAGGGAGAGTGCTAGGAGGGAGTTTCCAGAACTCTCTTAACGCTGGGTTATACAAAACAATACCCCTGTAACTACAAATGCATAATATGCCATTACACACACCTGCAACGTTCACACCTATATAATTATCCATATATTCTATATTTTCTGCTATACATTTGAATGATTCATCATTTGAATGCAATGTTAACATATTTTTACCATTATAATAAATGGAATACTCGCTTGTGCTTTCCTCAATTTTGATGTAGCGCTTGAGAAATATGAATCGATTAGAGAGAGAATCATAATTGTAATGGATAAAGATGAAATCAGCGTTATTTATCAATGAATACAAACTTTTGGATACACATTTTAATCTTATCAACGATTTTGCTGGCAATCGCTTCAATATGTCTATCATCACATCACCGAGAAGTTCCATCCTTTTCTCCTCCACCTCTTCCATCCTCTAAAAATAAGTTTCTGTCTCTTTGCATGGTATTACTATGATCTACATACAGGCAAACATTGTTCCTGTTTTATAGCAATCTTTTCAGGAGGTAACAGTGTTCCTGTTTTATAGAAATCTCTTCAGGTGGTTTAAATTAATTAGGTTTTTGAGATATAGTACTTATAATAAAATAATATATAATTTAGAAAGAGTGGGGTAAAAGATTTTGTTTTCAAGATTTTAACATGAACCTATGATAATATAAATATGCATATTTTCTCGTATTATTCAATTTGGATAAACACGTTTTTCATCCTATTAAAATATGAGTCCGATTAAAAATATTTTATCTATTTTTTATTTAAATCCTTTTTGAGAGACTAATATTAAACTCAACCCTCACATGAAAATTGGTATATTAACTCCTCCAGAAATTTTTAGATGAACTAAACGTAAATATATTATTTTTTTTTTCTCTCTACATTTTTTCAATTAAAATACTATTTCAATATTAACTTTATTTCTTTCTACAATTCAAGTCATTTTTTTCTTTCAAGTCATTTTCTTCATTTTGCCTATGACTATTGCCTTATCCGTAATTCATTTTGTGGCTCGAGATTTATAGCGCATACATTATTTTTGTTTTTCCTGTCTGGCTATCAGTTTTTTTTTTTTAATTATAAAGGAGATGCCATTATTTTGTTTATTATTATTCTGCTTTAATAAATGGTTCAATGGCGTTCTCCCTCCTATAAATGGAGACCGAAGGTGGCGAAGATACGGGATACTCGATTTGGGGGTAAGAGATTAGAGAAACTAGTAATTTAAATTTGATATTTTGGTTTGGGAATAATTCTAGCATTTAGATTTTAACGAGAGTTTTGATGAACGTACATTACATTTGAATATCAATAATGTATTAAATTATTTTTAAAAATAATGTCAATATTATTAAATAAAAAAATTAAACAAACAATTATAGATTCAACATAAAGTGTACAAGTTCCTAAGAATAGTGGAACTACTAAACTTCTTTTTTGATTCATTCAAATTGTTAAATCAACATGCGAAAAGCACGTAACTATTTATAATATAATGCTCCCGATATAGATAACTAAATTGACACTTCTCGATAGTGTACAATTAAACTATATCTATATATATATTTAATTTAAAAATTAATTGTTATATGTATAAATTTTTTTTTAAAATCTCTTAGTTACATCTCTTAAATACATTTTTTCCTTCTTTTCGTATAGCACATTACTTAGTTATTATTGTATTGTTACAGTTCTTACTTTTGATATAATATAATACAAATAAATATTGATATAAAATAATAAAAATATGTTGAATTGGATGTTTTTAGTTAGGGTGTGTTATATTAATTTAACATTCATTGCTAAAATCCATTGAACTCTGAAATTTGTCAATGTGTGTAAACTTGAATTTTTAAGAAGAGAAGAACATAAAACATTATAAATCATATTTTAAAAATATGAGGAAACTCCTTAATTTAAAGTTAACAAGGGGTAGTGAATATAAAATTAGAGCTTGACTTAGTGATTTAGGAGTTCAAATTACAACTTTCTTTTTTCAAAAATTCTTTAATGAAAATTTTGAATCCGTCACTGTATATCTTTATACCACCTTAAAAACATGAACTCCCTAAATTGAATTTTAAATTACTACAATACCGACAGTTTAAATGGAGGAAGGGTGTGGCAGAAGTGGCTGTTAAAGTGATGATTGAGGAGTGGCTAAGAGGTTGAGGTAAAACAGAAAGGGATAACAAAAATGATAGAATCAAATAACAAAAATAAATTAAAATATTAAAAATTGTTTTGACGTGTGGCATGATCATTAATCTACATATTTTCTTACCGGTTGTTTTGGCAGAAGAGGGGATGTAGATATTACTCTGATATTATAATGCTTAAGTGTCTCTTAATAAAAGATCTAAGTTTTGGACCCCACCCCCCCCCCCGCACGCCCCCCCCCCCCCCCCGGAGTTTTCATATATTTTCTCAAGATTAAAAAAGTTTCATAAAATTATTTTTACATTTGACAAAGTTATAATCAATCCATTCTAATTGAAAAATGAATGACATGCAATGTGACATAGCAAGTTAACACTGCAAAAGCAAATAATTGGAACAAAAAATATAGCATAAATTCAAATTTCAACAAAAAGATAACACTACACTATTATATCAAATTCCAATATAACATAAAATACATTCTAACTTAACTATCACGACTCAATGTATATCCTACATGCGGCATCGCGTATAGGATCCCTAGAGACCCTAAGTCACTTGACATAAGCTTGACACCATCAAATACATAAAGAGAATATAACATGCGACATATAAGTCTCAAAATCTTTTGTACGAAGGAAGATAAATAAAATTTATATATTATTTTTTAAAAATAATTTATTTATTAAATACTTTTTCACTGATCTTAAAGTAGATGATGACAACTTTTCAGCACCAACACTTCATGACGAGATCCTCCATTGTCGAAGATGATCTTGCTGAAATTGATGAATAATTTCTTGAACAAGTTAATGAAGTTATAGAAGATATCAAGGAACAAGAGATGAAAGAAGTATAGAAAGAACAAGATGAGGAGAAGATGACAGAAAAAGAAGAGGAGAAGCTGGAAGAGAACGATGAAGAAAAATAAGAGGAGAAGCTAGAAGAAAAGAAAAAGAAGAAGTGGGAATAGGAAACAAAGCTCAAAGAGAAGAAAAAATGAAAAAAATTAAGAGGAAAACACAACTAGTGGAGAAAAAGAGAAAGAACAAACAATAGGAGAAGATAACATAGAATGAAGAAGAGGAAAAGTTGGAAGAAGAAGGCTTGGCCAAGTTTTTTTGAAATATTTATTGGTGTTTTAAGACAGTTTTTGAAATAGCTGGTTTTTTTAGTGTTTGCGGTTTTTCTTAGAAAAAATGCACACTGGTAGTTTAACATCTTGAGTTTTTAATTTGTCCTAAATTTCTTTACCATAAATATGTTTTCCTTTTAGAACTTTTTGGATTGACTAATCCTTTTTTTCTGTAGGAAATGTTTTAAGACTCTAATAAATAGAGACATGTCCTTCTAACTTAATCAACATTCTAATGTAAGTCTTAAGGGCTATTGAATGAGTTTGTTTAGAGGGAGAATTTGTGGATCACAAGCTTGATACGTTATCACTTGTGTGAACCTCCCATGTATTCCAAGTGAATTGAATTGAGGTTTTTCTCTTCTCTGTATTTTGGGTTACTCTCATATTCCCAGAGTGGATGGCTCATATCCTTTGTGGACGTAGGTTTTAATTGGGAACCAACGCACCACGTTAATCTTTGTGTCTTTTGGTAATATTTTCGTTGTCTTTATACTCGTTGTCTTTCGAGGTTTTGCTTTTGCTAGCTGCCGCATTTACAACCTGCTTTATTTTCGATCCTACAAGTGGTAATCAGAGCCCGATTCAATGATTGATTCAGTGTTAATGGTTCGACAATCGTGATTGAACCAGTTAGAAGGAGGTGTTTCATGCTTGGGACGGGTGTAGTTCTAGCCCAACCTTTTTGACAGTACCGAAGATTTTATTGGAGAAATTGTTTCAGAGAGGTTCTCTGTGTTGAACTTAAATTTTTGTGAGGAAGATTATGGAGAGTAAAAATCAAGTTGTTGTGTAAAGTTGGGTAGGGGTAACAGAAGTTGAACAACTTTATTTTGTCCAGAAATTCAGCAAGGAGGAATTTTGTTAGTTTTTAATTTCCCCTAAAAAATGCACATCTGGTAGTGTTTTAACATTTTTATTATGAACGCTTTATTCGATTTCTTATGATCTAACTTTTTTTATGAGTATGTGATTTTGGCTTAACTTCTATTTTTTTTTTTACCATTCTAGAGTAACAAATAATTTAGTATCGATTATCGACAATAGAAGTTTGTAGGGCCTAAGACTAACAAAATTGCTATAACTGTTTGATCTCCTAACATAATCGATTAAAAATAAAAAAAATAAAAGAGTACTATAAATAGAGAGAAATACTTTATTTACTTAGCACTACATTCTTATTACACATTTTCAAAAAGCAAACACAAAAAATAAATCACACAAGATAGTTTTTAGACGTTTTTTCTTCTTCTGCCAAAATCAATCTTTCTTTTAGTTGATCTCTATCTGTTTCAACATCTTTTAGCAACACTTTCAAGTGATTCCTCTACTCTTCGGCTTCTTTTAAGAAAGTTATTAGCAGATATCTATTTTTTTTGAATTCTCATAAATCTTTTAATATATCAAATTTGACAACACCTTTAAAATTTGATGGGTTACTCATTGATGAGTCATTTTCAGGCCATCTAAAGAGATAGCATATGCCAACTTCACAATCAATGAATTGTCGATCTGAATTTATATCGATATGTGATGTCCTCAATGTAGCTGGATTACCACATTGACAATTGTAAGACTTTTTGCATTGGACGTTTCAGATGCTTGAGACATTGTAAAAATAAAGGTGTTTGAGTTGTTTCTAAGGGTTTTTGTTGTTTAAGAGGAATTGCCTTCCTTTTATACAAAAATATAATCAAATATTACTGTTGAAAAGTATCATTTGAACTTTTCTTACCGTTGTAAAATTTATATATCGAAATATTTATTTGTTTTCATAATATATAGATACCTTATACAATCGATGAATCTCTATGTGTATGGAGTATGTATGACTAATGAGATTTACACTTTGGCATTAATGAGGTATATTCAGGTTTATATCTATGTTAAAGCATTATCAATACTGCACCTACTTGAAGATGCACTTATATATAGACAAAAACTAGTATAATTTTAACAAAATAACAATTAACTAGTAATACATCATATTTTTGAAATTTATCCAATTAAATAAGTCTAAACGAGTCATATGATCAAGTATTTCATGGACCGAGAGCACCCCCTATTCGTAAGACGACATATATAACCTCGAGGGGTACTCCTACAAGCCCTTAACATCACCATAAAATAAAGACATAGAATAATGCAAAAAAATAAAAAACTTTTACAATAGAAGTCAACTTCTTTCGTTTAAGGAAAATAGGAAACTAGACTTTTCTCAATCCCCATCTAGAGCATAAGAGTAAAATTAGGGTCAAACCCTTACATTAATGAAGTCTCCAAATATCGGAAATACACTATCGTCTAGAAAATAGAATGTAAAGTAGAAACTAGAACCAATGACATCTTGTCCTCGAACTTGAGGAATCACCAAGCCTAGGGAATATTAGACCCTTGCTTAACTTGAAGAATTAGTCTCAACGACCGGAGCCTACACTCATAGTAAAAAGGTAGAAAATGGGGTTAGCACAATTAATTGAACTAAGTATGGAAGCATGCATAAAAACCTTAAGCCTTGCAAAAAGGGACATTCAGTTGAAATCTTGCCTTTATTAAGTTCAAAAGTCATTATGCACATTTAAATTAATCACCAGTCAAACCATACCATAAACCACTTTAGACTACCATAGCCATGCATAACCCACCTTGACTTCACCCAAGCCAAAAATCATGGATAAGGAAACATCATGTTTATAGTTCATAGTAAGCAAGTCATTCCAACTACCTACTCATTACATGCACACATGGATTTATATACATTCATGTCATAGGTAAACCAAACCATAACACTTTCATAGGTCTACTGTTGCAATGCACAAGTGAAGTCCCATACGCCACGGTCGGCGTAGAGGCCGGGGGAAGCAAGTCACTATAAAAAGTCATAGATATAGCTCATGTTCATGTTTACACTTATTTCATGGGGTGGTTCAGTGGTTTCTGAAATGGTATATACCGTTTAAGTAAAGAAAGCATCCATGTATTGTCCTAGCCATACCACAACCCCTCTCCAGCCTCACTTGTGCCATGCAATGAATGATGGTTTCGGCATAACCCCCACTCACACTGACAAAGACCCCTCAAGTAATTATAGAACATGCTTTAAGTTTGTGTTCTTGGTTCATGTTCTTGTTAATATCATGTCATGGATTTTAGTCTTGTCATGAAGAGAAGTTTAGATTTAACTGACATAGACTATGCGAGCTACACGGAATCCGGTGTACTGTCCCATACCGAAAAAGGGTGTTTAGCTTGCCTAAGGTATAACTAACATGGTTTGCTTATAGGTGGATCCACTAGATAAGAGACATATTTGGACACATAATTATCAGATACAGAGATTTCTTCTAGAAACCCGAACTGACTAACGTAAAAGGTTTCCGTCTCTTGGTCCTATCCACTTGGCGCTAAGACTAATTCCCCTTTTTATAATAATGTTAAGTCTTTACTTTATAATCATGTCCATAAAACAATACATATCACTCAAACATCATGGTTTCATGGTAGCTCATAGATTCCTTAGAATCCTTAGTAAGTGAATAAGTCTTCCACATCATGTTGATTAGAGTGTCCTCTACAATCAACACAACATTGAAATCACATCATAGCCGTTTACATGTATAGGTAAGTGTAAGTGTGTAGGGGAAAAGGGTCTTGCATCAATTCGATCAACTCACTACAACCATAAGATCATCACCATATATTTTAACCACAAGTTCATACACAATCTTCATCAACCTACAAAAACCCTAGCAATTTACCACCACTCAAGGGTCATTAATCATATTTCACAATTACACCTAGTGCTACAATAGGCATGAATAAAACATGATTCAATAACTAGATTTACACGGATACGATTCATAACAATCATCTCGCATCAATACACCCATCACAATTCATGAAATTGGGGTCATGGGGGATTACATGGGTTTAAGGGATATTTTACAATAAAAATCACCATTAAACATTAATTCATCCATAATTTAAGACAATTAATACAATGAAATCCTTTTTAGAAAGAACCATAGTTAGAATCAAAACCCTAGTTTTTGAACAAGTTATCATTTTTGAAATCAAGAGTTGAAGGGCTACATGAAGAAAAGTATTACATGAATTAAGTCTCCCATACCTTGATTGATGATCTCCTCACGAAATTGAGTGAAAAGGGTGGATCTTGAACCCCTAGCTTGAGTTTTTTCGTGTTCTTCAATGGAGTTTAGAGAGAGAATATTTTGGGAGGGAAATGGTTTTGATTTTGGGTTTGTGAGTTATGAGAGTTACAAGACTTGTTTAATACTTATAAATGCTTTTTAAAACAACTCAATATAATCGTCCCCACCCTAACTTAATTGGTAATAAACTACCAAACCGCCCCTACCTAGGCCGAACCTAGGCAGCATGTAGGCCCCATGCACGAGTCCCCATCCACATGGCGTGGTTTGAAACACAGACCGTACTGGTCGCTCATGGTTTGGGTCAGAGAGGGGAGGATCAAGGTCTTGCTGAGGAGATAAAGTCCCAACTCACGAGATCCTTTCACAGAGCGTGAGTTGGTCCACGAACTATACTGCACGTTCATGGAATGGGGCTGAGACATGGCATATTAGGGACCTTTTGTGGAGTCTAAGTCTTGACTCTGGACACCCATATACGGGGTGTGAGTCAGTCCACGCCTCGTGGTTCTCCCTTCTTGGATGGGACTGTTTTTGGGCAGTTTTAGAGCAACCCCTTGACCCTAATCAAGGACCTTCGGGGGGTCCTTAGAGGGGCATGCCTTGACGTTTAGGGACTAACACCTTGCTACTAGGTTAGGAAAGTCATTTACGACTCTTCTCTTGAAGTTTACCATATTTAGGACACTAGGAGTCATGTGAGGCTCTAGCTTAGGTCATTAGATTTTCGAGATGTTACATTATCTCTCCCTTGGGAACATTCGTCCCCGAATAATGAACACAACATCAAACAAAGATAGAAACTCTACACAAGCAGCCCTCATGCATAAAACATAAAAATGAGAAAAACTCATAAATGGACAACTCACCATATGCAAAATTTGAAGAGGAGGAAACTTCAACTCCGTTTCACAACATGGACAAAAAGATACAAGAATGTAGGAAGTACATCTACTAACTCAATATACATGTAACTCATCAATTCCCATGAGCATGGGAGGAACTTATACTAAATTCAAAAGAATGACTTTATACATCATCGCTACTTATGTGGGATTTAGATTGTCAGAAAAATTGCCTTAAAAATAGTTATCACTATAAAACATTACCATGAGCTTTTGTTTTACTTATTTATATGTGCTCTTAATATTTCAGTATTTTAGGCAAAGAAAAGGTTTGACTTATAATAACGTCACCTGAAGTGTGTATTAGTTTTGATTTTATTATTTATTTAATAGCTAATTTTATGAGATAAATCTTTTCATTAATGCAAATCTCTCTCTCTCTCTCTCTCTCTCCTCTCTTATCTAGTCTATCTTATCTATCTATCTAATCTACTTCTATCTATATATATTATATATATATATATATATATATATATATATAGATCTATAATAATATATAATATAATAAAAAGTGTTATGTATTCAATGAATGTATTATCAAGTTAAGAGATCTTCTAATATTAAATTATAGAAATCACATTTAAGTTTTCAATTAACAGAAAAATTTTATATTTGGTACGGTAATATGGAATAATACCATTTTGCATTTTGTCCCTTACATTAATTAACATTTAATAACTATAAAAAGAAACCCAAATGCAAACTTCTAGTATTATTTTTTGGAAGTAAAAATTTACTAGAAATCCGGTCACTGCACATTATACCTCTTATTACAATTATTTGCAAACGTATTAACACTCTTTGCACATTATTTAGTTATAGTATGATGAATATTCATAGTTACTCTACATTAATTAAGTTCTATTTTCATCTTTTTCTAATATTAAAATTTCGCGGGCCTCTGTCCGGGACCCAGAATTTAAAATATATTCTCTTTCTTTATGACACTAACCCTCTCCCTCCGACGGTTAGTCTCCTCGTCGCGTGCTATAGCCCCTTATATGAGTACGGGTCACAAGTCGGGTGTCCTTTCTCTCCCCCTTCCACTCTCGTGACGCTTTGTACATGTCGCTCGTCATCACTCTACCTCATCTCCTATTCGTCGTGTGGTCGCGTGGCTACTGGTCTCACAGCGGTGCGACTGGCACGCGTCTGATCCCGATCCGCCGTCGCGTGTGACCGACGCGGTCTCGTGGCCCGCCCGCTACTGGCGCTAGTCTAACTCTTTGATGGTGTGGGGTGTGGTGCCTGTGGGGGATGTGTGTAGATAAACAAGTGATTATATATATGATTTTCCACTAATAAAATATATTCTTTAATTCTAAGGTTTTTGTAGTTTTTCCGTAAACAAAAGAGGAAACCTTTCCATTTAACCTTGGGTGCAGTCAATAAACTATCTTTTATTTAGGTACATAGTCAATCTAGAAGCCAATATAAGAGTGAACACAAAAACCTCATCTATTATGTTGTAACTTCTTAAAATATAATTATATACAAAAAGTCTTCTAAAAAAATAAATTGGTAGTTGTTTCTCTTCCCATGTTTCAGATGACATCTAAACAGTTTCACCAGGAGTAACACTGCAAAGCATCTCAGGTTTCGCTAACAAGAAAAATACACACAATATCGTCTATAAAATAATATGAGTAAAGATACGACAATTACATGATTGACCCTCATCAAATTGAAAAATCACATTTAACTAATAAAAATTTTCATTGAACATCTTCATAGGTTTGCTTGAATAAAAGATATATATGATGATCCACATTGAATATTCGCGAAAGAATCTGTAAAAATATTTTGTGCAAAGCTTATAATTCAAATCTTCACTTAAATAAGCAGATACTATTTATTATAACATGTAATTTCTGAATTGGTAATCACGTGCAACACGCATATTGAAACACTAATTAATAAACAGATAAAATGATTTTAAAATAATTTTTTTAGCAACAAATTTAACGACGATTTCGTCATTTCTATTAAAAATATTGGCGATGGATTAGCAACGAAACTCAAATGACACAATATTTTGTGACATATTAGTGACCGAAACTCTGTCGCGAAGTTAACTAAAATGACGAAATAAATTACGAAATTTGCAACGAACTATATAAGTATAACGAAAAAACATAAAGAGACATATGAAGTTGTCCTGAATTTTCAAAAGGACACTTTGACTATATGAGCATCCTATTACTCCCTAAACAATTCTGAACATATATTATCACATCAGTTTTTGATCAATTCCAGATTATAAAAAGCAAGTGCTATCACGCAACAATCATTATGTGACACGTGTTAATTTGATTTAAGATATAATTTTTTTTTCATTTAAGTTTTTCTTTATTTCTCTCTCTTACTTTTTCTACTTATTTTAATTTTATTACATTAATTTTAATTTCATTTAAATTATACTTCATCTTCAATTCCGCCCCTACTTTTAAGCTACCCTTCCCTCCATTTTCTTTCTTCTTCTTCACCTTCCACCCTAACCTTACTCCAGCCCACGTCAAGTTGAGCCCCTCCCTCCATTTTCTTTATTTTTCTTCTTCTTCTTAGGTCAAATTCTTTTCTTTCAAAAATCATACTATTTTTTAGACTTTGTTGAGTTATTGATAACAAACTAGTTATTTTTTCTAAGAAAAAATAAAATTTTGAAGGTATCCATCAATCATTTCATCTCATTTTCATTTTCATATAAATTTTTAAATAGAAATGATAATTTGAAGGAAATCAGTGAAATCCTCCGAAATTGAAAAAGTTTAATTGGAAATTTGAATTTTAAATAAAACTAAATAAAACTTATCTATATATTGCAATCTAGGGTTTATCAGTTTTTTTCGAAATGTAATAAAGTATTTAAATATAATTTTCAGACTGAAGAGAGTTAAACGACTAGTCCCTTAAAAAAGGGAGGTGAAAATGTGGTAAAAAGTGAAGTTGAAAGTGAGAAGCTTCAATGAAAATGACAAGAAATTTTTGAAGAAGACGAAGGAAAGAAAAAGAAAAAAAAAGAAAAGAAAAAGTGAAAATAAAAAGAAAAACAAGAAATTATATTTTATAGAAAAATACTTGTAAGAATAAAAAATATTCATTTTTTAGCTTGTTTGCGCTCTTAAAGAGAGTGTATACACTTTCCATGCCATGTGGACAAAAGATTATGTAATAATATTAGTTCAGGATTGTTTTGAGGGGGAGGGGGTAATAGAATACTTGCATAGTTTAGGTGTCTTTTGAAAATTCGAACAACTTTATGTGTCACTTTATGTCTTTTCTCACAGATTAATCCATTACTAACGACAAATATCTGTCACTAAGAGATTATTAATGAGCAAAATGGCAATAACTGACAGTCCGTCGCTAATCTGTCACTAATCTGATATAGCGACGTAATATCATAGATTAGCTACAAATTTTGTCTTTAGCTAAATGCTGATTTTTGTAGTGAATAACTCTTGTTGATACGTAGCTTTGGTGATTTGACAAATCATGAAATCTGATAGGGGTGTAGACAGTAAAATTTTGCATTGACAAAATAAAAATCAAGAACAAAAAGTATCGCAATAATCGTTTTATTGATTCAAAGTACGACTGTTACAATCTCTACGATTCCTCTGAATTCACCTTTTTGGATAAAATTTAAGGGATCTTGAGATTGATATTGAATTAATCTTGAACTTTAACTTAACTATTGATCTTGACCTTGAACTTGAGATTGAACTTTATCTTTGATCTGGAACTTGAACTTTATCTTAATCCTTGACTAGTTGAATTCCAGGTTGTGAGCTTGAATTTTTTGAATCCCACAATGAACTTGAACTTGAGCTTTATCTTGACCTTCACTTCTAGTTGATTTCAATGGCTTCGAGTTTGATCTTAAATCTAGTGTTCTTGATCTTGAGAGTTCGACTAAAATCTGGTGGTCTTGATCTTGATCGTTCTTGAACTCACGAAATCTTGAACTTGTAGATGAATAGCTTTTGATCCACAAACTTTCTCTAGATTCTGCTAATTTCTTGTCCCTTAACTGAATTATGGAGACCCTCTTTATGTTTTAACCCTCCAGCGATTTCACATCCGAGAATAGCCATCTAACGTACCGGCGTCGTCGTCCTCTTGAGGTACTAAGACTAGCCCTCTTAGCTTACAATCATTATATTCATAGAGGGGGCAAATTTAGCGAAAAATGTAACAACTTTTCATAACCATCTACTCGGAGTGTTTACAAGACCACATACAATAAGTAATATAATATATATATAAATATATATTATATATATAATTATTAAAATATATATCTATATATATATATATATATTTATATATTATTATTATATATTTACATAGACCTTTCGTATAGGAAAGATTACTTATCTCCTTCTATTTTTTTATTGCACATAAGTATACTAACATATAAGATAGTCCATAATAACAAAAGTTGTTTATCCATAACCATCTAATAAGAGTGTAAATATTGGGATAACCCATACATCAAGTAAAGAAACGCCTCACATGGGCTATACAATGTTTTTCTACTAAATGAAAGGAAAGAACATAATAGTCTTACACTGAAACACATTATCTAGATATTGTAATCGCCCTCGGAAAGTGAGGACCTCCCTACTTTGGATGAATGTAACTCCAACTCCCCTTCTTCAAGTCGTCTTCAAAAAGCCACTTCAACGACTTAACCTAAAATGTTGGAAAAGGAAGAAATAGGTTATTACACCACCTTGTACTAAGTACAACCATATGCACACATACTTTGAAAATATCTAAGAAAAATGGACATTTTCCATAAAAAGTATGCACTTTTTCATTTAGAACTTATTCACATCCAACAAGACCATACCAAGCAATAATGCTGTTTCCATTAAGTCATAGGCATGTTCACATCACAGAATAACACATCAGTCTAGTCAAGTCCAACATGCACCATAGAGTTGAATACATAATCCCAAGTAAGCTCTATCATCAAGTCATCTTAGAGCAACAAGCAATGTATAAGACTAACATTTCAACATAATCAAGAAGACATTACACCATGAACCCCTATCAAGTCAACAATTGGTGCAATGACCAAGCAAAGCCCCCTAACCTTACTTAATCAAGTACCTAACAAGAATCATGACTAACATCCTACTTCACATATCATAACATTTAAGAGTAACATATATCTTGCTTTTTAAGAATATAGACCAACGCATATTCTAGGTGACACACAACATAATAGTATCTACACTGTGGCAAGTTCCATCATAATACAATTATATAGCATTTAGAAGCATTTTCAACTAAGACACCCTCCTAAGACTTCCCTTAAAGGCTACTAGTGCAATGGTTTAGGTTGAGTTCATACCCCTACCTAGACATAAGCTAAACCTCTTAGGTTCATCTTAGTTTAAAGTTCAATGTTTTTAGTTATTTAAACCTTAAGAATACTGCCCTAACCGACATAGACCACATGAGCTAATGTGGAATCCTGGTGGTCATGGAACCCACTGAAAGAAGGCGACTACTTGCCAAGGGTACCAAAATAGAACATATAAACTACGTGGGATACACTAACTATAATTCCTACCTACGGGGGCAACTAGTTTCACGAACTAGGAGATATAGTTGGGAACCCCTTTTGCTACTGCCCATGTAGTCCTCCAATCTCAAGAGTAAATTAGTGATTCTACCTTCCCTATGTGTGAAGGTACACTCCTCACTCTAGTTTACTCGATGCTAAGCGGGTTAAACCCTATGACCTACAATAAGCTATGATGATTAATAAAGACATTAAAGACACTTTAAAAAGGGACTCTAGCATAACATCATCATCATCATAGATCAGTGATAATTTCATGACTATTATCCTTCCATTACAACTTATATAGGTGAATTTGCACATTAACATTCTCATATAATGAATGCACATTGGGTAAATCACAACTTACCTCCTATAACATTTACATCTTCAGCTAATCTCATGAAAATATCTCAAATTCATGTCCCAAGACATTTCAATTCAACACATACATACCACCTATAATCCTAATCACAGCTACCCAATACATACAACTCAATGACTTAATCACAACATAAACCACAATTAAGTAAATGATAGGGATCAATAATACTTACAAGTCCCTTCATAGTTCAATCTCAAGGTTTTACCACAAACCCTCAATTCAACCCACTTGGTATACATCAACATCTTCCATAACAAAACATGATAAAAGGCTAGAAGAATCAATTATATATAACAATTCAATACTAGATTATAGCTTAAAACAAGATACTCGGTCAATCCTCAACATACTTCATAACCTTGATCATCTTCTCAAGAACTAGCATGGAAGACTATAATTCACCCTAATTCATTCATGATTTGTGTAACAACAATATTTAGTAGTAATTCAACCAATAACCAAGTCAATTGAACCAATACAATCTAATTCATATCAAGATCAAAACCTAGGGTTAAGGGTTACGTGTCATCTTCTACAAACTAGAACAAACAATCAAGATATATCATAATTAAGTTAGAATAAATAATAATATATTCATAATATCCAAAAGGAATCATAAAAAAATCAATTCATAACATCAATTTTGAGATTGGATGAAACCCACTTGAAAACTCAATTTTTTGAAATCAATTTGATAACCCTTTGAGGAAAGACGTCTCAAAGGTGAATTAGATCTCATACCTTGTTAATTTATGAAGATTTATGGAATAAATTGATCCCTCGCATCCCTTAAATCCTCCCTATCTTGGTCCTCAGTGGTGTCTTCCAATAGAGGGAGAGAAAGAAGAGAGAAGGAAGAGAGTTTTGTTTTGTAAGTTATGATTAGTCTAATGGGGTTGGGGTCTTTATATGGGGGTTTAATTAAATTAATTAGACTTTACTTGACTTAAACACTTAATTAATTAATTTGATTCACTTAAAACGTGCAAAGAATTGGACCCCTCACAGACGAGACCCCGATCAACGGTCGGTCTGTGAGTCGACGAGCCCTGCCTCTTCCGTGCTGCACTTCATCGATGAGTTCAAAGACTTGTCCAAATGGACCATTATCCAAAATGTATAAGTGTTGGTCGACGTATGGAATTTATTTCCCATCGATCCACACACACCTCGTCGACTGGCTTCGTCGATGCACACTGTCCAGGCAGTCTTTGACCCCAAAATGAAAGGGTCCTCCTCAAGCGCCCTTGGTTAGTTTTTGGGGAGTCATACCCGGACATTTCAATCATGAATCACCTTAATCACATGTTAGACACCCTTCCACCAAATTTCATGAATTTTCGACTCCTAAAAGCTAGTCAAATAGGCTAAGGCACACTAGTACCTCTTTGCACTAGTTTTCGGACGTCATGGACGTTCTTGGACGTTTTGGTTTATTGACTTCGTAAATGACTTATACTCATTAAAATGGACCTTAAAACATTTTTTAAACCTTAGGACACTTATGTTAGTCTCTAAAACACGTCTTGGCTTTTTGAAATGTTACATTACCCCCAGGAACATTCATCCCCGAATAACACTAAAATTCTTTTGAAGGAAGGAATAGACTCAAGACTAGAACCCCAACAAACAACAACACCTAAAAACATGAGTCACAACATAAATCATATAACTTTACTCAAGGCAATTTAAAAACTTCAATTACCACACATAAGGCTCAACATTACATTATGAGGAATTTCCTTCTCACAACAACTACATGAGCTCAACATATCATATATGAGTCAATTATGCAATATCATAACTTATCAACATGATACATATCACTTCATCATCAGGCTAACCATATAAAAATTGCACAACATAACTCAAAACAAGCCAAAGAGAAAAATTGACAATTTTAAAGTTAATTAGGCACGTTTCGCTTTAACATTCACTGTAACCATATAAAAAATGCACACTTTTTCAAAAACTTCACAAAAAATCAAAGCAACTTCAGTTCTAGTCATTATATCATTATTAGTACGGAACTAATACCTGATTACAAATAGATGAGGGGTAACGAGAACTTCACCGGTCGGACTGGATCCACTGTTGCACCCTCAACTAGGGGTTATTCCATAACACTTTTGCAGAAGCCACTCTTTCTCCTTAATTTGTTACTGCACTACAAGGATTTGAACACGAGTTCCTCATAAGAGAGGTTATTCTTCACACCAAGACCCTAACTAGGAAGAATAGATCGGATCACCGAACACTCTTAGGCTGGAAACAGGAAAACCGGATGAATCCGAAGCGAATCACTGGGAAGTTTTCAATTCATAGGAACTTAACCAACTCTATAGCAACATTTCATAGGACCCAAATAATACGAGGACTCAACTTCCCTTTCTTCAACCTCTAACCACCCCTTTCAAGAGGAGAAAATTTCAAATGCAATTATCATTTCTTCAAACTCTAAAGCCTTTCTCTATGATCGGCATAGAACTTTTGGCGATATAGGAATTTCAAGAGATTTTTATAATATGACTTTCTCGGGAAAGTCTTATAAAAACCAAATCGGGACAAAGAAGAGAAGGCTCACCCACTTCAAACCATCCCAATAGGAGACTCTCAACACCTCTTACATAAAGGCTTCAAAGGGAGGGCCCTGGATATGGATGAATGAAAACTATTATAGGGTAAGCAAACTCCACCAAAGGCAATGGCTTACTCCCAATTCCCCTTGGAAGATCAATAAATACAAGAACTAAGCATATCCGTAAGGGGTTGAAAGTACGCTCAGATTGACACATCTGTGACTTGAGAAAAAAAAAATTGAAAAAGCTTTCTTAGATTTCAACCGTGTTACCCAAGCGTGTTTATGAATGACCTCACATTAAACCTAGATGTGAATTATGCACAACCCTAATCCGATAGATGGATAATGGAATACCATGGCGACACACAATCTAATCTATGAAGATCTATCATAATATTCCGCAAAATAAGTAGACTTGACAGGAAATTAAAATGAGCTGGCTTGGGTCAAACTATCCACAAACCACCCCATATTAGGTCATATTGCCTTTGATCGAGGTAAACCCCAATACAAAATCATAGTGAGTCTTCCCAGTTCCAAGTACGGAACTGGATTTGTTGTAGCCAAGTCACCCTACCTTTGATGCTCGTCTTTCACTTGTTGGCAATTTGGAAACCTATCTACAAACTCCGCTATGTCCTTTTTCAAACCTTCCCACCAAAATACTTCCCTAAGATCATGGTACATTTTTTGACGCACTCGGGTGAACGGAGTAACAGGATCGATGGGCTTTCTCAAGGATCCGGTTTCTCAACCCATACACCTTGGGAACACACAATCTTCCTTGGTACCTTAAAACACCATCCCCCCTAAGGAGAATGACTCATTTATGTTGCTAAGAACCGATTCCTTCAACTCCATCAATAATTGATCAAGTTAATGTTTAGACTTCACCTCACCGACTAATAATGACTCGCAGTTATGATGGACCATAAAACCACCATTCGGAGAAATTTCTAACCTCACACCTAATCTAGCCAACCTATGAACATCTATCACTAGGTCTTTCTTGGATTCATCTATGTGAGACACACTACCCATAGTCATATGACTTAGAGCATCCGCAACCATATTGGCCTTGCGGGGGTGATAAAGAACACTCATATAGTAATCTTTCAACAATTCTAACCACCTTCTTTGTCAGAGATTCAACTCCTTTTGGGTAAATACAATTGGAGGACTCTATGTCGGGTATACACATCAACATGAAACCCAAGAGCAAGTAATGCCTCCATATATTACAGAGGCGAAGACCCAGGACCGCTAATGCAAGATTAGAGTGGATAGTTTCTCTCATTCACTAAGTTGCATAGTAGATAGGTATACCTTCCAGTGCATAAAGCAACCCCTAAAGCCCACTCGGGATGCGTCACACTACACAATGAAATAATTTGTTAACCTCCGGTAAAAGTCAAACCCGGAGCGACGTACGGACTATCTTCCAAACTTGAAAGCTTTATAACATGCCACTACTCACGTCAAATTTCTGACTTTTTTGGTGTTAAGGAAGTCAAGGTATATGCACGGATGAAAAACCATCCACAAACCGTAGATAATAAAACTGCCAGATCGAAGAAACTCAGAGTAGATTAGAGCAATGGTCTAGGTAAATTCTTGACCGCCTCAGTTTTACTTGATCAACTCAACTCCCCTCACTAGAGATGATATGACCAGAAATGCTACCGACTTTATAAAAACTCACATTTGTTTACTGGCAATTAAATTGGTTCTCCTAAAACTTGAAATACAAACCTCAAAGGTTCCTGAGGTCACCATCATTTTTTAGAATTATAAAAAGATGCGTCAGTGAAGGACACTAACATGATCTAGGGAATTGGCAAAACGCCCCTATTCATGAGATCCATAACGCGCCGCGGGCAGTTGTGAGACAAAAGGACTTAATACGCACTCTAGTGACCATATTAGTCTTAAGTGCTTTTGATTATCCGCTCTCTCACCCTAAGTGGTGATAACCGATCTTAAGTCAATTTCAGAAAGTAGCTCTGCCCCTTGGAGTAAGCGAGCAAGTCGTCAATCGAGGAGAGTATACAGGTTCTTGATTGGGACTTTATTGACTCTGGAGGTAATAAATGCAACATCTTAAGGGACACATCCTTCTTCTCACAAATAAAATCGGAGAAACCCTTGTAAACAACCCTAAAATTACTATGCCTAAGAATGCCCTAATGTATCTTAAGAATGCCCAGATCACCGGGGGGGGATTCACACTGATTGATGCGCAAAGAACAGAACCTGAACCCTTGAGCATAGCAAAAGACAAACTAACTTGGGAGATTAGTGAGTGGACAAGGTTTGGTCTAGTTTATTAGGGCTAATAGAATATGAAGATTTACTCGGATGAGTCCTTACCGGACTTAAAAAGGGAACAATCTTATGTTGGAGGGTCTAGGAGTAAAATTGTCTTTTTCTAGGCTAAGGGTAGTATAGTAATTACCTAAATATGTAATTAATATTTAATTACTAAGGTGGAGGGGCATTTTGGGTGAAAGGTGACAAATATTGCTAGGGAGAAAAATTTCTCTCCACACGGGTCACAACAAGGTGGGAGCAGATTGAACTTGATTAGTATATTGTGCATATTTAAGTAAGTAATATTCAATATGATTTAAGAAAAGGAAAATCAGATTATATTATAATTCATTAATTAATGGGCCGTTATGGGTCGGGTCAGACCCGTAAGGGACCCTTTTTTGCGGGAAAAGACATCACGTTGAACCCGGACGGAAGAACATTTAAGGAATGGAAAATGAGGTTAATCTATTTTTAAGGAATTATGGTGCATTTCACTAAACTAATGTAATCAGATTTTTCAAAGTTTTGAAATAGTCTAGTTGACTAAGTCCCAACGACTTCACTAATCCGAAGCCACGATAATCACTAATGAAGTATTTCTATCTTTGCACATTCACATTCTTCAATAAAGAATAAAAATCAGTTGGGGCCAGGGGTAAAAGTAATTTAATATTTATATTATAATGTGATTTTAGCATTTAAAATTGGTGTAATAAGTTCAACAACAAATCTCCAGGAAAAGAAGGTACACGACCTACCATAAGGAGGTGTACTCAAGGTGTACTCTTAATGAATATCTCTTTAAAATGTTTTTCATTTATTTAACATTAAAAAACAGAAAAATAAAAAAAAATTCCTGATTCAAAAGTTCTAGGCGGCCATTCCGAAAAAAAAAGAATAAAAATGTAGGCTAAGTTCTCTAAGAAATCACGTAAAGAACTTCACATGGGAATAAGAATCAAAGCTCAGAGAAAGGTTTGTGTCGGGTGAGAACGTGTGGTTGTGGATGGGTGTAAAGGCCGAAAGGTATGGGTTGAGTTACTCTCTCGGTCCTCTTTCCCAGGAGTTCCTAAGGGCCTCATGTATAGTCTTCCTATCGAAAAACTAAGGTTGTACCCGTTGTCTCTGCCCCGTCATTAGATCCTATGAAAGTGATGTGAGACGTTGGCATGTTTGCTGGTCAGACCAATCTTAGGACAGTTTAATTCTGTGTAATGTGAGTTGCAGGACAGCGTATGATTCATTTTATGGGTGTCCGATATATATACATAATGTTTTATTAACACAATAATGCCGTCGTATCATGAGAGCATATTACAGATTGTTTCAAGAAAGTGGTGAATAGGTTTCTATGCATTTGTTGTGTTATTAACATATGATGAAATCGTGAGTTCATGAACAAGAAAATAAAAGGAATCTTAAAAATTGGTTAAAAGTTTATGTAAAAATCTAATCTAATCACTAGGCTAAATGCAAAGAAAGTGAATGAAAGGCATATGTAATGGAGTATTAGTTTCGGCTGTCTCAAGTAAAAAGGAAGAAAAGCATATAGCTGCCATGAGGGGGAACTCGAGACCTTAAGGTTCTAATACTAAGATATTAAAGCCTTAAACATAAAAGAAAAGAAAATGGGGTGAGAGAGGGGATTCGAACTGGTCAGGTTGAAAGAGGTTGGAGATAACGAAAAGAGAAAAATAGTGAGGGAAGGGGGATTCGAACTAGGAGCCTTGGACAAGGGTGTTAGATGACATAAAATCTAACACCAAAATAAATAATTAAAATGAGCTACTAAGATTCGATCCCAGCTCCTCTTGGGCATGAGTGAAGCCATCTAGCACTCTAAATAATTAAAAATAAAGTGCTGCCTAAGGGATTCGAACTGGGTCCCTTGATTGAAAATTGTGAGACACAGTAAATGAAATAAATGCAGCCACTAAGGATTGAAATTGGATCCCTTGGCTACATGATAAATGCCCTAAGTCTTACATAACATATACTTAGATTGTCATGAACAATTAGTCAATTATGTAGTAATCCGAATCGGGTAAGAAACATGAGTCACTGGTAAGATTATGAAAATGAACATTAACGTAATGAGGTGAGTAATACATTTTTTTTTTTTTTTGTTTTAACTTTATGATGGCTAAAGGAAAATAGGACAAAAGGATAAGAGGCTAAGATGAATGGATGAGAAAGTTAGGAGAAAATAAATCTGGAGCGTGGGGATTGAACCACAACCTCTTGAATGGAGGAGAGAGTTAGGAGAAAAATAAATGTGGAGATGGGATGTTGAACCCACAAACCTCTTGGATAGGTGAGAAAGTTAAGAGATAAATTAAAAGAAAATAATGAGCTTGTGGGGGATTGACCAACAACCTAACTTTCCTTAAAACGAAAAAAAGAAGAGGAGAACAAGAAAGAAATATTATGGGGTTGATGGAATCGAACTATGTTCCCAAATCCTGAAAAATGCATCGTCCTATTTCACGTTTAAAATAAGATTAAGGTTGTTCAGGGAATCGAAAACCGGCTTCCTTTGCCCACTTTCGTACGACAATAAAATCATACTGTAAAACAAATATTTAATGGAATGCTGCCTCTAAAGAATCGAATAATATCTGGCATATCTACAGAGATGCATAAGTCTTGTGCCACATTAATCTTGGGTAAACATTGCGTGCACTTAGACAAACTAGAAGAAGCCTCAGGCTTGGTATGTGAGGACTCATAAGTCTAGCATTCGTTTACAAATTAAGTGCGCCTAAAGATGTAGTGATATCAAATCATGTAACCCTAGAAGGTTACGTAAGAGTGTGAAACAACACCAAATGGACAAGTGCAATGACATTAAGATGAAATGAACATTAATGTGAAGGGGTGAGTAACTTATGAAAACAAAATGTTAAAGTTGCTGAATTGAGGGGGACCCAATATGATAAGAGTGAGGGTAAGATGAGAAATTCAATAGCTAAGTAAATGGTACCAAAACGTTCTCACTATGAAAGTGGAAGCTAAGACGAGACCAGTCTTTTATGAACACTCAATGAAAAAGTATGAAGTTAATACATATGTAATAATAATGATGAGATGATGGAATTATCTAAATGAGCTATGATGTCTCCATGTCTCGAAGCAGCTTCCATGATGTAGTGGTTGACTGTGATGGAAACTTTATAATGCACGATAGGCTTAGCTATGAGCGGTGATGCCTTCTTCGGGAAGGGCGGAGGTTCACGTAAACTTCATGAGATGAGACTTCCGGCATGACGGTATGGGTATCATTATATCTCTGGTCTTTGAACCTATCTGCAAATATAGGGATCTAGCAGGTTCAATTTCCTAATATGTTGAATGTTTGGTTACACTGTGACAGTGATTCCACCTCGTTTCGATGTGGATACATTACGGGATTTATGATGCTCACATGATCTATGTCGAGTTAAGGTTAAAGTCTCCAAAGAAAGAATGATGCTAGACTCAAAGAAATCACATAATCAAATGAACGATACCAAAGTGTTAGATAGGATAATCAAGGGTGAACTCACACTTAAGTAAGACGTAGGTTATTTTCGGGTCATTACACATCAAACCTGATGAGAGTCTTAAACTTACATCCTAGGTTATGACTGGTTGGTTTTTTGTCGCACCTTTTTTTTAGTATCTGAAATAATGAAAATGAAAGTAGTATGAAGAATGAAGCAGGACTACTTTGTTTTACAGAAGGCTCCCTAATGAGGTCCCATATGTTAAGCCCTCATTTTGGGAAGTCCTAATGTCAAGTTCATGATTCCAAGGTCTCATGGAATATGAAAGAATGGTATCAACTATGTGATATGATATGTGTAATATGTTGTATGCTGTTTGCAAAATGATAAGTATGATGATGTGTGTTACTCACACGGCATGGCTTTCCTAATCCAAATTTGGCAAGTCCACTGACTTGACTTTCCATAATTCATATCATTAGGACAAAGCTCTTCTTAATCATGCATGTCCTTGGTATGTGCTTGCATTTACCCATACTTAGTACAAGTGTGTACTAATCCCATACAACTATCTACTTTTAGGTGCAGGTGCAGCTGCACGTTAGAGCTTACAAGTCGACGCCTAGAAGTTATCCAGACGTGGAGCTTTCATCCGTATTTGGTAGGCTCTCATGCTTTAGAGGATGCTTATGGGCTTATTCTAGCGTAGACGTAGGCATGATCTAGTGGAGTATGTTCCACTAGCGTTTCTTTCTCAATTTTTTCAGACATTGTATTGGTGCCATTCTGGCAACTTTATATTTTATGCAGATATGACTATTTCATTTAGTTGTTGAGTATCTTCGTATTAGATGGTTGTTGTGAATGATTATGAACTGATGTTCATAAATCTTATATGAATATAATGTATACTACTATGAAGTCTATGTATACTTCAAGCAACTACAAGTTTCAAACTTTCCGCTAAAATTAGCCTAGATGATGTAACTATGATGTATGCAGGCTTGTCTACGACCTTTGAGAGGTCAACGACGCCGTCCTCGTCTGGGGTCTAGACTCCGATCGTGACAACCCCATGGAGAAATACTAGGTCTAATGAAGCCTTTTTTCAGTAAATCCTTGAGTTGAGCCTTCAACTATTTCAATTCGGCCGGAGCCATCCGATAAGGAGACATTGAAATGAGATTTGTATCCATTAACAAGTCGATTCCAAAATAAATTTCCCATTCGGGAAGAATACCGAGAAGATCATTAGGAAAGACCTCCAGAAATTCACCCACTACGGGGACCGACTCAATGGGATGAATTTTGGAGTCTAAATCGTGGACTCTTACTATATGGTATAAACACCCTTTAGAGATCATTTTGCATGCTTTCAAACAATATATGATACGAACTTTAGGAATAGAATTTCCCCCCTTCCACTCTAAAACAGGATTATTTTTAAAGTTCTATAGAGGCAAAGCAAGCATGCAACCAATCCATACCCAAAATGACATCAAAATCGAGCATATAAAGTTCTACTAGTTCAGCATAAGAAACTCTATTGGGCAACATTATAGGACAATTTATATACACCCTTTTTGTTACAAACGTTTCACCCACCGGGGAGACACTATAAAAGGTTCATGCAAAATATCGGGAAAAATGACAAACTTTTTAGCTACTAGAGGGGAAACAAATGATAAATGTAGCACCAGGATCAAGTAAGAAATGTACATCAATAAAGAATACTTTCAAAATACCGGTCACCACGTCGGGAGAAGTCTCTTTCTCACCACTAGAGTAGAGAGTATAGAAGTAGTCTTCTTTAGAGCCTCATTTGAACCACTCGCTTGAACTTGACCACTACACTTGTCTTGAACCCTCACATTAGGACAATCCCTAACCTTGTTCCCACTTTTTCCACAACCAAAACAATTATATGTCCCCTTAAGACAATCACCATAGTGCTTTGTGCCACACTTTCCACAAGTTGTCTTCTCGGTTGGTGAACTAATACCCTTTCCCTTTTTAGGCTTAGGGTTAGACATCCGATCATCTTTGGCCTTAGGGAACTTAGAAGGAACTTGATTAGAAACCCACTTCTTAAACCTAGGCTTGTCTTGTATATCAAGCCTTCCCTTTGAAGAACCTCCATCAAATGATCTTGACTTCTTGGCCTCCTTCCTCTTCCTCTTAGCCCTGCTTCTTCTACATGTTGGGAATGAAGTATGAGACGAGAAATATTCATGTTGTCATGTAGCATAGTTGAATGACTCATTTCATCTCTAGGATCGGAAACCAAGGAAGGAACATATTTGACAATTTAGTGAATTTCAAGAAGTATTCATGAACACTCATATCTCCTTAGAGAAGGTTGATGAACTCCACAACTTTAACTTCCTTCTTCTCCTTAGGAAAGAACTGATCAAGAAAAGCCTTCTTGAACACTTCCCAAGTCACGAGTCCACCTGTTAAAGGCCTGTTGTCCCTCCATTGGACGTACCATGCTTAATCCACATCCTTGAGTTGGTAGGTGGACAACTCATCATTCTCACTAGTAGACAACCCCATTACATAGAGGATCTTGTAGATTTCATCGATGAACTCTTGGGGGTATTCTTTTACCTTGGACCCATAGAAAGTAGGAGGGTTCATCCTAGTAAAATCCCTTAGACGGGAGGCCATGGTAGTAACTTGTTGATTTGCCCTTGGTACAACCTCCCGGTTAGCTTGGGCTGTCATGGATTGAACTTGAGTAGTGTAGGCTTGTGCTTGGTTAGTGATGGCTTGGGACATTTGGAGAAGAGCGGCCATTATGTTCTAATCCGTCAAAGGAGGAGGATTTGTCTGTGCTTGGTCATCATTGACACTTCCTCAAAAGGAGGAACTTGATCACCACGGGGAGGAACTCCCGCATTAGCAATCTCTTCTTCAAGTCTTCATGCTGCATTTCTTCGAGTATTCATTTCCCTAAAATCACAATAATAGGATTAGATGCAAAAGCACATAGAGCTAACACATTCAAAGGCAAGATATTGGACTTCCAATAAAGTGAGAGTTTCCTAAGCAACACGTAGGTTCCTATCCATAAGTGAGTGATCCAAGGCTTCTTTAGACGTCTTCAAAGCACTTCAATGACCGAAACCTAAAATGCTGGGGAAAAGGAAGAAATGAGGTTAGTACACCACTTGTACTATGTATGAGACCATATGCACATATACTTTGAAAACATGCTAAGAAAAAAGAGACATTTCACAAAGTATGCACTTTTCATTTAAAACATTTATGCACGTCCAACAAGACCATACCAACCAATAATGCATGTTCATTAAGTCATAGGCATGTACATCAAAGAACAACAACATTAAGTCTAGTCAAGTCAACATGCATAAAATATAGTTAAATACATATCCAAGTAGCTCTATCATAAAGTCATGTTAGCAACAAGCATGTATAAGAGTACATTTTAACATAATCAAAGCAAGACAATAACCATGAACCCCTATCAAGTCAACAAGTGCAATGACCAAGCAAAGTCCCATAAACTTACTTAATCATGTAACCCAACAAGAATCATGAATAACATCCTACTTCACATATCATAACATTTAAGAGTACATATCATCTTGCTTTAACAATATAGACCAACATATATTCATAGGTGACACCAATAAACATATAGTATCAATAATTTGTAAGTTCATAATATACATATCATATAGCATTATAAGCATTTTCATACATAAGAACACCCTTATAAGACTCCCTTCAAGGCTAACTAGTACAATGTTTAGGTAGAGTACCATACCCCTACCTAGACTAAGCTAAACCCCTTAGGTCATCTTAGTTAGAATTATATCCTTTAGTTCATTTTACCTTTTGGGAACATCTTTCCCTAACCGACATAGACCACATGAGCTAATGCGGAATCCGGTGTCATGGAACCCTAGAATGAAAGAAGGCGGACTACTTGCCAAGGTAATACCAAAACATGAACATAGAAATTACGTGGATCTACTAGCTAGTGTTCCTATAGAGGCAACATAGTTCAATAACTAGGAGATATAGTTGGGACCCTCTTTATGCTACTTGCATTGTAGTCTTCAATCTCAAGAGTACATTAGTGATCCTACGTTCCCTATGTGGGAAGGGAAACTCCTCACTCTAGTTCATTTGGTGCTAAGCTAGAATCCCTTTTTGAAATGACTTTAATGTCTTTATTAATCATTATAGTTTATTGTAGGTCATAGGGTCTAACCCTTGTATAACATCATCTTCATCATAGCTCAATAAGAATTGAATGAGTATTATCCTTTCATTACAATTTATATAGGTGAGGTTAGCACATTAACATTCTCGTATCATAATAAGGCACATTGGTAAATCATTCACCATCCTTAACATTTACATCTTAAGCTAACATCTCACAATTCGTCGTCAAGACATATCAATTCAACATCATTCTACCCTATCAATCCTAATACAAGGCATACTCCAATACAACATCATGACTTATTCCCAATTAACTACAATTTGAAGTAAAGAATAGGGATCATAAGACTTATCAAGTCTCCTTTATAATTCATCATCAAGGTCCTACCACAAACCCTCAATTCAACCCAATTTGGGTATACATCATCATAAGTCAATAACTAACATGATCACAAGGCTATAAGAGTCATTATATCACAATTCAATACTAGACCATAGCTTAAGACAAGATACTTAGGAGTGGACGGTTATTGCTCTATTATGGAAACCCAAGGGTATTCAAACAAGGGTCCTTAGATTTATTCCTTGATTGATTTACTGAATCATGTCCATATCAGATATGTACATGATTAAATCAATTCATTCCTTTGTTAGATGATCTCCTTGAATCTTGGTTGATATTGGTAAATTTTAGAATATATTATTTCCTTCCTCCTTTGTCTGATGATCTCCTTAGACTGCTATAGCACTAATATTCAGAATATACTCTTTCCTTAATTAATTAAGGGATTGTCTCTTTACTTTCATCTTAGTTGATATCCGAAATTTGCCAAATATATTTTTTCATTGATGGACAGATTTTCCGTCCCAAGTGTTTGTGCAGATTGATTTGAGATCCCTTGTTATTCGTGTGTTGATCTCTCTTTCCTGATTGGTTTCCTTTTTGGAATTATGGTTTTCTGAATCAATCTTTTTAGATTGATTGTGTGTTGATCCATTTCCATGGTTCCGGCAGATTGTGAGTTCAATATATTCCTTGATTGGTCTGATCCTTTTTCGTGTACCTTCTCTTGATTTCCTGCAATATGAATTCAGTTTGTCACTATTCAAAATATCATAAGTTAACAATTACTACTTAGTACAAAAACTTTACCATGAAGAAGGGAGAAATTACTCATGATATGCACACCATATTGTCGTCTATCACAAATGAGTTACGTTGCCTAGGAGAACCCATTCATCCAAGTAAATAAGTCAGGAATATACTTCGAATTCTTCCCACGTCGTGGAAAAGTAAAGTTGATATTATTACTGAAGCTAAGGACCTAAAAGTTCTTACAATGGATGCTTTGATTGGAAATCTTCAAAATCACGAGATGAAAACAAATAAGGAAACTTCAAAGAAAAAGGTGAGCAGGGACAAGTCTTTAACATCCAAAGTGACATCAAGTGAAGTGTCTGAACAATATGATGACATGACATATCTCACTAGAAGATTTTAGAAAATTGTGAGGAAACATGGAGGGTTCAGAAGACAGAAACTCAAATGTGGCTTCTAAGGCAAATGATTTGTGCCACAAGTGTGGAAAACCAAGTTATTTTGTCAGAGATTTCCCTATGCACTAACTTGAATATAAAGACTATTTCAAGGCTGGAGGAGACAAAGACAAGAGAAGGACCTGGTCCTTCATAAGAGAGGAAAAACAATTGTTCTCTATGTTGTGAAGAAGTCTCTTGCAGACTGAGGGAACTCTTCAAGTGACTTAGAAGAGTCCGAACATCCTGAAGATGCCTTCATGCTTGCAGTGAAAGATGATGAGGATGTATTTGATGCAATGTTTGCTTTCATGACATAGCACTGAAATAGAACTTGAAGATAACCTCTAAAAAGGATTTGAAATAGAACTTGCATGTTTATTCTATTAAAAGGTTGAGGAGCCTAGCAGTTGTTTCGATTGACCCAAACACTAAGTTGACCTCTAAAAAGGATTTGATGAATAACAATATAAATATTTTTCCTGATGAAAAAGTAGTTTTGATTTCTCAAATGTAAGTAATGAAAGAACAAATAGTGCTCTTGTACAGAAAAGGACAGCTGGAAAAAGTACTTTGCACACTGTAGAAGGTGGTGCACGTTTGGTGCAGAGTGGTAGGGTCATCAGCCTATAGCATTGCTTCTAGGATTTTTTCTCCATCATATATAAGCTTCAATGGAAATGACCTAGTTTTTGCAATTCTGAAAGTTTAGAAAGAGAATCTAGAAATATTTTCCTCAAGAACAACAAGGGACCTATAGAGTTGGCATTGTTCTTAATTAGTTGTTGTTGCTTGTATTTCTGCGCTTATTCTTGTAAATCTATTCCTATGTTGTGAATGAATTAAATCAGTTTGTGTCTTCAAATATTGATTCTGAGTTGTAGCTAGAGTGAGCTATGGTGAGTTAGTGAAGTCTAAATCGATTAGTTCTAGTTGATTTAGTGGGCAGTAGGGCTGTTGCTTTGAAGCTTGTTCGTAACAAAGCTATTATAGTAAAGTCGGGAGGGGGGATTTAGAGTTAAATTGCTAGACTGCAAGAGCTTATAATTTGAATCTTCCTTCTATTTGAGTGAAATGAAGTTGAGTTGAAATCCTGTGAGATAGGTCGTGATTTTTTCCTCCCTTGAATAAGGAGGTTTCCACGTAAACTGCTTGTGTCATTTATTTTAACGCATTTATCTCAATTACCATTCTTGCTGAGTCAAGGGACCTAGTCCGTTGACGTATAGTAGGTGCATACATTTTAACAACTCGATTTTATTATATTCCTATTTTCCTTCTTGTTGGCAGCACAACTCAATTTTTGATTAGGTTGTAGTTCCTTCGTAAAAGTGTATTAATTAATTGTAGCTTTTATCATGATTATACTTTTCACTAATATTAAAAAATTAATTAAATTTTCAGAAGTATAGACAATTTTAACAAATCCAAGTGGAAAATTTGCTGACATTACCACGGTAGTTATATAATATATTTTATAATAGTTTAATTGTTTATAATTTTTAATGCTTTTTATCAATGGATCACATAACGCGTGAGTACATACATTAACTAAAAATATAATATATTTTAATTGCTGTCAAAGTTGAGGGAGTATATCTTCGACCTTTTTGGCTTTTATATACTAATCTCCGGGCACGTGGGTTGGCACGTGTATCCAAAATGAAAATCAATAAAAAAAATAAATTAAAAAGTATATTATACATTAGGAGAACATGATGTTTTTACGGAGTTTTCTCTCAATATTTTTGATTTACTACACAATAAATAAGTCTCAAAAGTTTACCCATCTATAAGCAATAAATTGTACGGACAGTCATCAACAACTAAAAAATGAATAAAATTCTTATCAATCAAAAGGTGATTAGATATCAACATTCGTAAAATATTTTAGGAAAAGCATAACAAGTTAAAGAATTAAAAAGGGAAAATGCGACATTACTTAAAGTCTTCTTGTATTCTTAGTGTGAGTCGTTACAAATACAACTACTTCCTTAAAATCTTTCAGATATACCCAGTGTGGGATTTATGCAGTTTTGATGATTGACAAAGAAAGAAGAAACTGTTCAAGTCAACCACTCCTAAGGTACACTGTCACAGCTGTTGAACTTAAGAAAGCTTCTGAAAATGAATAAAGACAAAGAGTGTCGAAATAAAGAATGGTAATGTTGAATTTCCCGTAAGAAACCCCAAATAAATAAACATCTGATGAATTGAGGCGAAGAATCAATGAGTTTGATTGAAGAGAAGTTCCCTAAAGAGGCAATAGTTTTAATTGAAGAAGATTCTCACTTAAGTAGATTCTTAAAACGTTACTGTTGAGTGAAGTTGGAGTTCGACTACATACAACAGAATCAACGAATGTAACTTGAAGAAGAGTCCAAGAAGTAGGATTTTTAAAATTGAAGTAGGTTTCTTATTGAAAGTACAACTCTAGTCAAGAAGAGTTCAAAGTCCAATAAGAAGTTTGAAGTGAATAATAACTCTATGATAATGTGCTATAGAAGCGAAGTCGTTCAGAATACTTGTGAACTTACTAGCGCAAAAGAGAGATGAGAAAATTCCACTTCGCAAGTGCTACCAGGCGAAATAAAGGAACACATCGAAACCTGATTCTTTTAACAAAGTTTATGAGTCAGGAGTTTTTTCTTTGTGAAGATTTCTTGATTGTCCTCTTATTTATTCAGTGAGTTATAAACTGACTTAGAGTGTTTGTCGTCATGTGTCAATAACTTGAAATTTGGGAACACATACCTTGGGAGTTTGTGTTGAATGTTATGAATTAGTGTAGTTCCTAAGATTACAATAGTTGTAGTCCAAATCCCTACCTGAAGTAAGGTAGGTTGGCAAAGTTGTAATGTATCTTTTGTGAGGCTCTAGTTGAAATTTAGTGAAGTTGGAGTTTAAATCTTTGTAAGGGTCAAATCTAATTTTTACAAACCTTTTGAGTCGGCTGTTTCCACGTAAAAATATTTATGTTTTTACTTACTGTCTTACTGCTTTGTTGAACACGTTAGTCAACCTGTTTCACACTTAGGTGAAAAGTTAAAATCAGTACAATTAATTAGGTCGTGTTCGAATGTCACCCTACTTTAACATTTATAGGGTTCAACTACTATCATCAATGCTAGAAAGAGTTGGATTTCTCACATTTGTTGAAGAAAATGTGATATATACTTTTGCTAGCAAACAACTACATTTTCAATATAAAAATTAATATTTTAAATTTATAACATGATTCTTTTCTACGGAAAACTATGTTTTAGAGAGTTCAAAGAGCAGTTGAAATCATCATTCAGTACAAACCATAGGTTGTAACATATGTTGATATACCTTTCAAGTATTATGTGTACAATCTATTAAAAAAATTGAAAGTTTATCATTCAAATGAAGTTAGCAAATCAAACGGAAAAATCTAAATTTAATAAGATTGTTACACCTGAAAATTAGAAGACACTTTTTACCCACTTACCAATGGAAATTTATGTTGAATGACTCATTTGAGTATGTCTATATATATAGTGTTGAAGATTTTTGGTAACCTCTTTGATATTCCTCAATTACTTTAATTTGATTCCTCACCTCTATAATGATAGCAAATAACTTTTCAACTTCTATACTAATTTAATTTTAGTATCTTCACCATTACCATGAAAAGAAAGAAAACATTGAGTCTAATAATATCTAAAAGCATATAACATTTCGTTATTTCGTCACATATATAGTAAATTGATTAGACTGTTTGAACTTCCTCTTTTTTGCTTGCTCCTATATGTAATTCAAATATTACTATTTAATTTGGAGATTATTTAATTTATATTACAATTAATTTATTTATTACATTTTAATTTAATATAGGAAGGGCAAAATAGTAATTTAAACGTTACACTTTAAGCTTCCTATTTTAATAATATACTAGTTTCTCGGAAACGTGCGTTTGCACGTTTGTCCTAAAAAAAAAAAAAAGTCCCATAATAATTAATAAAGTTAATTATTATTAATGTTCTAAAGTAGAATATTAGTTTTATTACTAATTTAATATATTTAATTAATTAAATAAAATTATTAATAATCGAAAAGGACATGACCATCAATAAAGAAATAATGGAAAAATAATTATATTACTATAGCATCTACATAATATAATTATATCTTATGACTTATCCTAATATCTCTCATTACGCTCCATATTAGTAGATTACACAAATATGTAGCTACTTTAAAAAAATTATATTAGTAAGGAAAGATAAGGAAATGAAATATTATAAAAGTACATTTAAAAAACTAATCTAAATGTCATAAATTAGATTCAGCACTATAAAAATGACTTATAACATTCATAAGTTCATAAAGATTATATTAAAGAAGTAAAATTGGTAAAGAATAACAAAAAATTAAACAGTAAGAATAATACAACTTCCTATCCTTCTCGACTTTTATTATACAATATATATAGTAAAGAAATATATAAGGAGTAGAGCTTTTTTTTCTCACGTACAAAAAAAATAATCTTAAAATGATAAAGATAACATTTATGATAGCAAATATCATTCAAGGAGGATCAACAAATATTTATTTCAAAATAACAAAAAAAGTACCCTTAAAATTGTCTTATGATTCACATCAACACGAGGCAAGTGTTTAAAGAAAAAATATTTTTCATGATAATAATATAGCTAACGATTCATTGGATAATATGAAAAGCTTAGATTATTTAAGTTAACTTTTAGAAGATAAGTGATCTTAGACAAGGGGGTAGAGGAAAGTGAGTGGATTTTTACTATATTCAATACATTTATTTATACTAACTAAAGAAGAGGAATAACAAATTTAATCATTTAACACATTAATTATAGAGAAAGAAGTCACTACCCAAAACGGCCGCGACTGGCAACCGCCACTTACCTACTAGTGAGCCCGAACCAACCAAGCCAATTCCTAACTTTCAACCATAATAACAAAATAAAATGCTGAAGACTTAAACTCATTTATTAAAATCGATTAAATAATTATAAAACATCAATACTTATTATTTCTCAAAACCTGGAAGTCATCACACAAGACATCTATCCGCCAATGTAACTATCTAAGAGTTCTAAGAAGCTAAAATACGTAAAAACTAGTCCATGGCCGAAAATCTCAAGGCTCAAGACAACGGGGAAGAATCCAGGCCAAGCTAGCAAAAGATCACTCACCTGAAATCTGGCTTGATGAAGACTGGCTAGAGTTCGGTTGAAGTTTAAGACGATGGGTACGTTTGCTGCCCTCCACAACTACAAAGAATAAACATACACGTAGGGTGTCATTACATACACCAAGTACTGAGTAGATCATCGCCAACTCAAAATAGAAAATAGTATATATCAAATAATATCTAAACAACAACATACTACACATGGTAGCAACAACAAGTTCTATGATCATTAATAAGCAACCGCCAAGTTCCCCCTGAGGACTCAAGCTCAAATGCCATACCCATTTGGCATTGGTTCCATTAGATTGAGTATATTAACATCTTTCAAAGTCATTGGTTTATTCGCTGTGTCGGTACGGGACACTCCGTCCCTAATTCTACATGTCCGGTTCTGACACCCTTTTTCCCTAATTTCTACGTGTCTGTTCGTGACACCACCCGATCCCCTAATTCTATCGTGCGGTCTGACACCTCTCCCTTAAATTTACGTGTCGGTTTCGTGACCCCGATCCCCCAATTCTACGTGTCGGTTCTTGACACCCGTTTCCACTAATTCCTACGTGTCCGATCGTGACAACCCCGATCCCCTAATTCTAGCGTGTCGATTCGTGACATCGAACCACCCGATCCCTTCAATTCTAACGTGTCATTGTGGGACACCCGAGCCCTTAATCGACGTGTCGGTTTCGTGACACCGCGATCCCCTAATCTCATCACCTTAGTTCATCAAAGCCTTCTTTTATACCAAGGCATCATCACTCTCCTTAACAGGCTGATTAGGGTTTTTTTCAAGATTTAGGATTCAATGCTTCATCATGCTTATTTTATATCACAATGTAGAATCACCATTTTATACAAGCATACAATTAGCATATAGAAGGGTTTACAATACTACCCATCATATCATTCGCTATTAGAGTTTACTACGAATAGCATTAAAAACCTAACCTACCTCCACCGAAGAATTGTGATCAAGCAAGCTATTCCTCAAGTCTTTGCTTTCCTCTTCGTTTTCTCTTTCTCCTCGTTCGGGTTTCTCTCCCTTCTCTCTCTGTCTTTCTGTTTTTTTCTTTATTCAACCCTTATACTTTTACCTAATAATCATATAAGTAAGTATAAAAGATGGTAAAAGCAACTCACTATTTATGTTTCCAAGGTTGTCTCCTTTAACCCCAAAGTAATAAATTGGTAACATTAAACGCACTAACTTTATAATTTAGAAGTCAGGAATAGTCCAAAACTCCCCTTAAAATATTTAACAGAAATCCACCCAGCCTGGGATTACGCAGCCTGTGACGGGGGCGTCGTTGCCTCGACTTTCCGTCCCGGCTAGTCCGTCACAGAATTCAGAGGCTAAATTTAACTGAGGCCCCTGTGACGGTCCGTCACGCCTGTGACGGTCGTCCTGCCATTTCTCACAAGTTCAGAGAGTCGATTCAGTACCCAAATTCCAGAAATCTAAGTGTTTTGGACGAGACCCCCACGACGTCCCGTCGTGACATGATGGTTCGTCGTGTATTGCCGTCGACTTCAGCCCGTTTTTTCCAGAAATAAAATCTGCTGCTCAAAACGACTAACAAGTCGTTTACAACAGAATAGATATTTTTATTTTTTAAAAAAGTAATTCCCTAAAACAATTTTTCCTTTGAAATAATTTCTAACAATGTTCTAATAAAATATTTTTGTCTTTCAAAGTTTTGACTTTACACCTTCTTATTTTTAGTATTTAGTATAATATTAATAATTATTTCTTAGTATGTAAATAATTAGATTTAAACCATTGTGTCTAATGCATTATTTAAATCTGATTATTTAATAGTAATTATATATATTACTATTAATTTAATTTAGGAATAAATTAGACCAAAATGTAATTTCCACTTTTAAGTTAGGAGCTTTCCACTTATAAATTATATGATACTATGATTAACATAAAAAAAAAATAGGACGGAGAAGGATATAGGGAAAAAAATATTGTATAATAAATGGATCTAGGAGGTCTACATGTCAATCAGGAAAAGCGTCATACAAATATTTTGGATCTATAGAGACAATTTCACATACCAACATAATTGTACTAGTGCAACGAATTTTATGGTGATTCCGATAATATTAAGGTCCTGAATTTGGCACAAGTGTATAGGAATAGATATATGATTTGAGTGCCTTAACTTTATGACGTGAAATTGATAAGGGAAGACAAAATATGGAGAATTTTGAAGTGCTGAAAAGAGCAGTGGAGAGTGTAGAAATGGTGGATGCTCATGCACACAACATTGTGGCGCTTGACTCCAATCTCCCTTTCCTAAGCTGCTTTTCTGATTCTATAGGAGCCAAAACTGCATCTGATTCTTCTAATTCCGTCGACTTTCAGGTCTATCTCTTATCTCTCTCCGCAATTTCTTAATTACATAACATTTTCTTTCATTCCCATTATTACCAAGTAGAGAGACATTTTAATAAATAATACAGAGTATGTAAATCAGATCAACATATTATTCTTACTTCCATCATCTTTGATGCAACATTAAAATTTATCAAAGTAAGTCATTAGTAAAATTAACTCACCAAAATAATACTTTTTTTAAAAAAAGTTTATAAAACTAGTATAAACAAAGTTTTTAGTTACATTTTAGGTTATATTTTATGCAATAAAATTCAATAACAAAAAGACAAAAAGAGTAAATAGATATAAAACGTTATTGTCAGTAACATTTTATAATTCATTGCTCTGAAGCATGTTTTACAGCTAAAACATATCTCACATTAAAACTGACAATAAAATTAAAATCTCAAAATTCGTCCAAAAGTTCTCTCTTGAATCATAATATCTTGAGCTGAGTTATATACATCAGAGTCTAATAGCAATTTTGTCACTTAAAAGGAAATGAAAAAGGAAAAAGTAGTAGTAGGAAACAACCAGCTTCATCTAACATGATTTTGTTATAGTAGTAGGAAACAACCAGCTTCATCTAACATGATTTTGTTAAGTACAAAAATGTGGACTAACTAATTATGTATATATTCTAAGAAAGAAGCTTCGATTCCTGAGATGCTACAAGAAAGAAAATGGAATTTATCATATTCACTTTCCACCAAGCTGATCAATGCATAGTTTCCATAGGTAAAGTGATTAAATTAATATAACAAGTTTTTAATTTTTTAGAATCATATATATGGTGCAAGATAACAAACATGTATGTGCAAAATAAATGAGGCCCAACAGTTAGTGAGTAGACCTTCTCTTTAAACTTTCCCAATTTTTAATACCGTTTGCAGCTACTTGTAACATCCTTCTCCCACTGTCCAACCAAACAACATGGCAAACTCCACCGCCGATATCCGATCTGCCAAAAGATCACCAATCTCTCGACAAGCATCCCCAATCACACTTATTCTCCTGCTGACAAATATCTCTCTGCTTTACAAGCAACAGTTACTAGCAAACATAAATATTTTGTTATTTTAATAATTTTGTTTTATTGAATAATTATTTATTGAGTTTATAAAGAAATCAATTATTCAGATTCAAATCTTGAAAAATAAATGGTCTTTAATATTTTAGTGTTCAAATTTAGATATCTTAATTATTCAGATGTGTATTTTGACTTTAACCTCTTACTCTTAAATAAAACAAATGAGGTCGACCCTTTCATACTAAATAAGTGATTAAGACAAATGCATTTAATGGCCAAGGTCTATATGATAGATTCAACGCTCTATAAAGTGCAAACAGATGAGGACTTAAAAGGAAAGTAACACGAACATATCGCAACTACGAGAGCAATGGATTTCTTTCTAACATCTATTGTGCTTTTTATCCATCTTCCAAGTTCCAAAAAATATATAGTGGGAATTGTAAGAGTTAGTGTTTCAATTAATTTTGAAACAAATTCATCCGTTTTGAAATAACAAATTCATGAATGTGAGTTGTAACATTCATTTATTTTAATTCTTTGTCATAAACTTTTGCAATAATTTTTTTTTAATTCTACGTTATGAGTTTTTGAAAGACAAATTTTTTGTTTCCAATTCATGAACCTAATAAATTCTATTAATTACAAATCTTTTTCTTGCAAAACTTTTTATCCTATACATGAGTTTCTCTTTGGTTGAAAAAGAGAACATTCAAACACAAGTACTTTCCCTTGAAAACACTTGTAACATGATCAAAGGGTGAATCACCAATTTCAAATGAATAGAAAGAGCAAACCTTCTTGAGTGCTACTGTTTTGTGGCTTAGAGTTTGAATCCTACGATAGAGTTGTTATTTATTCTTCCGTTTGCTCGTGGGAGAGACTCCAACTATCTTCAAAAACGATTAACGTCCTCTAGCCAAGCAAGTTTTATTTGTATTCCTTGTAATTTTATCATTCTTGTTCTTTGTTCTAAACAATTTGAATATAGTTGCTCTATGCATACATTAATAACGCACAGTTCCATCTTTGCCTACTCCTAATTTTTTTGAAATATTTGATGAAAAGACTTTTCTAATGGCGTGGAAAGATGGAATTCTTTTGAAAGATTATTAAGTTGGCGCATGTGCTTGATAAACCTGGTCCTCTAGGCTCCTAGTTCTGAGGTAGCACGGACGAGGCCTACTTTATTAAAGAACAAATTGGCCAAAGGGCAAGATGATATTACTTATGCAGAATTATATTCGGGAGGATGTCCAATTAAATAGTATGATCAATATTATATTAAGTGTAATTTGCTAGGAATTTGGATCTCTAAATGCTTTTCATTTAGGCATGAAAGGCGATTCCAAATAAATTTCTTGTTTTCAAATTATATGGGTCAAATGGTTTGATGACAAGTCATCACTAAACAAGTACAAGAATTTCAACTTATAGCTAATAAATTGTTCTAAACTGGAATTGCTCTTGATGCAAAATTTCATGTTGGTTGCGATTGTCTCAAACTCCTTCATCACCTTGGAAAGAGTACAGAAGTCAACTCTTACACCCGAGAAGGAAGATTTGACCTCTTGCACGATTATTGCAACCTTGCAATTGAACCAGAGACACGATCGATGAGGGTTAGCGACAATAACATCTTCAGGGATCCCATCATGAAAGCTCATGTTGTTGAGAAAGACCAAGAAGGAACCTTCCAATATAATTTTTGAAGGCAAAGATAGTACAATTTTCAACGTACTAATTCTATTCTAAGTCGATTGAATTTATCCATTGTAAAAATTGGTCATTATGCACGTGATTAAAATTCTTAAAGTTAAAGAGAAAGAAAATGCAATAACAATACAAAAATGACTGGTGGCAATGGTCACAAGAAGCATTGGCCGGGAGAATCAAGTGGAATGGTGGATAGACCTAGTGTAATCGTCATGTATCAGGTAATCGAAATTCTTCATGACTATGAATTAGTGTGGGGGGCGATAAATTTGTGCATATGGGAAACTCCTCCTCTTCTACGGTTGTGGGAAGGAAACTGTTGAACTAACATTCACCTTCCGGAAAGATGGTCACATTGGATAAAACATATTGCATGTTCCTGATATTCTAAAATAGAACTTGGTGTCAGTACACTTCTTTCGAAGCAGGTTTTTTAAAATGATTTTTGTGGCAGATAAATTTATTTTATCTAAACAAGGACCTTTTGTGGAAAAGGTTATTCTACAGAATGGCATGTTCAAATCAATATTGAAAATAAAAATATTTCTGCTTATATTGTGGAGTCTTTAGATTTATGGGCATGAACGTCTTGGTCATGTAAATTTAGTCCTTCACTATGATGACAAATGGATTATTAAAGACTGTGGAAAGGATCATGTTGCTAAGTGTAATTCTTGTATTAAATGTAAATAACAAAGGAAACCTTTTAAGTCCTGTGAAAGGATTCCACAATTTTGGCATTTAATCCACATGATATTTGTGAGATGATTGTTTATCACGTCATGTAAAGAGATATTTTATCACTTTCATTAAACGATTACTCAAGGTTACCGATGTCTGGTTTCCATTAAAACAAAAGATGAAAGGCATTTGAACTTTTTAACATATAAAGCAGAAGCTGAAATACAATTTAGTTTGAAGATTAAATCAATTAGAATGATAAAGGTGGGAGAATATTTAATAAAATTGTAATTGATTTTTTGTGAAAAGAAGGCCTGAGAAACAATTGGATATGTCTTATTCACCACAACAAAATGTGTAGCAGAAAGAAAAACTAGAACTCTCATGAAATGGTTAACTCTATGCTTTTGGATCTGGTATCACTGAAATTGTGGGACTGAAGCCTTATTTTCTGATGTTCATATTTTGATCGAATTCATTCCACGAAACATGATTCATCTCATTGAACTTTGGAAGAATCGAAAAGCCAAATATAAATTATTTTTAAAGATCAAGTTGTTTGCCTCATGTTAGATTCAGATCAACAATTGACTAAGGTTGGATATAGAGGAGAGATTGGTGTATTTATGTTCTTCACACAGTAAGGCTTTATAGTTTTTGAATTCATCTTGGAGACTCCAAGCCCTCACACAATTTTGAATCATGCATGCTAAACTTTTTTTGAGCATATATTCCTAATAAAAAAGAGTCTTTGAACAAAATACAAGTTCTTCTATATCTACGCTTAAAATAAAAATAGGTTAACCTTTGGAAGAAAGTTAAAACGCAAGACGTAGTGCAGATCAGCCAACCAAGAGACTTTGGACCAATTTTCAGTCTTACTTAGGTGAAAGGGATCCGGAACAGTTTTATGCTGAAGCATGGCTTCACATGATGCCCTTTCTGTCGTAAAGCTATTGATGATGAAATGCACTCCATTATTCAACAATACATGGATTTTTTTTTTATCAGACCTCCCCCTGGAGGTACGTCTAATTGGTTTGTAGATGGATCTTTATGCAGAATTAAAATCTAATGAAAACTTAGATAAGTACAAAAATCGTTTGGTGGCAAAAGGTGTTTTACTACTCATTGAAAGATATGATTATTTTGATACCTTTGCACCTGTAGTCTCGAATGACTTCTATTCGCCTTTGATTGATTTAAGCCGCAATTCATAGCTTGTAATACATCAAATATATGTTAAGACTCATTTCTGAATGGAGTGCTATATTAAAGGGTTGTACATGAAACAACCAGAAGGATTTTGTCGTTCCTGTCAAGAACACAAAGTTTGTAAGCCTTCTTAAATCTCTTATGATTAAAAAAAGCTCCAAAACAATAGAATGAGAATTTAGAAGAGTAATGATTTCTTTCTAATGGCTACTCAAAAAATCAATGGGTGTGATATGTGTATATTTCTCAAATTTCAAGAAAAATCTGGTGTTTAATATGTCTTTATGTAGATGAATTTGATCTTGGAACTGATATTGAAAAGAGTCAAAGAACAAAATTTTTTTCTAGCTTCTCAATTGAAATGAAAAATCTTGGATAAGCTGTGTAATTCGGGTATTACAATTTATAGATCAGCAAATGGGCTTGACTCTTACCATCAAGTTATATTGAGAAAGTTCTAAAGAGGTTTTGGGTCACTTTGATGACAAACCTGCTCCTACACCATTTGATCCTAGCATCAAAACTAATGCGGAACGCTAGTGATGTTCTCGACCATCTGGACTATTCTCAGCTTGTTTGGGAGTCTTTATGTATGCCCTGCAATTGTACCATGTCGGATATTGGTTACACAGTAGGAACTTTGAGCAAGTTTACTGTAATGCCCGGATTGACATTGGAATGCTTAATCTGTTTTTAGAACTTGAAGGGTAACAATTCATGTTGGCCTTCATTATTCTATCTACATTTCCCATTTTCTTGAAGACTATATGATGCTAGCTTGGAATGCTAACCGACTGACTCTAAATCTATATGCTTGGGATTTTCACTTTGGCTGGAGCAGCGATCTCTTGAAAGCAAAGAAGCAAACATGTATTACTCATTCAACCATGGAGTCAACAAGTTATAGCTAATGTTTCTGCTGGAGAATAAGCTGATTGGTTGCGATCAATGTTGATAGATATTCTTTATGGAGTAAGACAATACCACTTTACCGATCTAATGTGATAATCAAGCTGCTTATTTTCGGGCTTCAAGTGACTGCTATAATGGCAAGTCGAGACAAGTCGTCTCAACATAATCATGTCAGGAGATTATGGAGAAGGCGTGATATCTCTTCAAATGTGAGTCTCAGATTTAATTTAGCGGATCCTTTGTCTAAGGTTAGGCAAAGATTTAGTGGGTGGAAACGTTGGTAATTGGAATGGGAATCAAACCCATTTAATTATTGTACTTTATGGTAACTCCTACCTAATGAGTATCTTTGGTGGGTTCACAGGGAAAAACAAGTAAAGTTACAATTGGAAGCACATCATAAATGCCCATTTTCAAAATAAAATGAATAAGTAGTGTGCATGATTGATATTCTTTCTTTTCATAAATTTATAAGGCCGATCTCGTTGGAGTTTAGTAAGAAAACTCTGGAAATTTGTTTTTTTTCCCGATACCTGCTGAACGAGAAGGATAGAATATTTCTCTTAATAATGTCTAGATATCAATTTTCGATTGGAGTGTGTAGGAATACTCACTCTGATATATTTACCGATAGACTTTGTGTAAGGAGATGATATTATTTTCGCTTAATGAAGTTCATAGACTATTTGTCGGAGTATGCAAAGTTACTCTTGATGAATTCACCGCCTAAGTGCTAAGTTGAGGCCGCTTTCAATAAGATTTTAACAGAAATCTAGTTTAAAGTTCTCTTGGCTAAAAGAACTTAGGCACATGGCCGTAAGGTGTCAAGGATTTCGATTTTCAACACGGAACATATTTGATATCGTGGAGTATTTTTCTAACTTCATTCAGTGATGAACTTAGTTCAAGATTTGTTCACTAAGTAGTCAATTATTTAGAAAAAAAACCTTCACTGTAATGGTTCACGTCAAGAGACACCATTATTGATGCATGTTGTTTAGATTAATGTTCTCAAAAAATATTTTTTTGATTTTTTAAGATAAAATTCCTTGAAACAAGTTGGGGATTGTAAAGAGTTAGTGTTTCAATTAATTTTGAAACAAATCATAACGTTTTGAAAATACAAATTCATGAATGTGAGTTGTAAACATTCCATTTATTTTAATTCTTTGTTATAAAAAACTTTTGCAATAATTTTTTTTAATTCTACGTATGGGTTTTTTGACAAGAACTTTTTGTTTCCAATTCACTAACCTAATAAATTCTATTAATTAAAAAATCTTTTTCTTGCAAACTTTTTTTTCTATAGATTGAGTTTCCTTTGGTTGAAAAAGAAAGCAATTGAACAAAAGTACTTCCCTTGAAATAACACTTGTGAGACATTGATCAAGGGGGAAACCACAATTCAAGAATGAAGAGCAACATCTTGAGGCTACTTGTTTTGTGCTTAGTTGAATCCGCAGATAGAGTTGTTATTTATTCTTCCGATTGCTCGTGGAGAGACGCCAACTATCGTCAAGAAACGTATTAACGTGCCTCTAAGCCAAGCAGTTTTATTGTGTGTATTCCTTGAATTTATCCATCTTGTTCATTTGTTCTAACAGGAATGAGCGAGTTGTCTAGGATAAACCAACTCACAATCCTCGAATGTGAGATAATAGGTGATATAAAAGCTGCTGGTTAGCAAAATAAGAAACCAAGTGCTCTTACAACAGAAATGTTCAGCCTATATAAAAGAAAAATTAGCACAACACAGAAACCAAGACTTTAATCACATAATGTTGAGGCCACCAGTCACTATGCCTAGACTGCAGGAAGCTGACTTAACATGGAGCTCTTTCCAGAGAAAGGATAATAGTTTGGCTGGCCTACCAAGGAAAACTACTTAGGAAGGAGGTTAGTAAGGTTGAATATTATATTCCCAATGATACTAACAAATTATGCCTATGTGATGAGGACTAGGAAGAGACACAACTGCACCTTTTTGCAAAATGTGGATGGGCATCAGCAGTTGATAGTAGGTTTAGTAGTATTAGAATTTGTGCTTCAACTATCAGTCAATGAACCAGGTCCCTTGACACACTAAAATAAGAATTACTGTAAATAAATGCCCTTTCGCTCCGCCACAATATTGTACATGTGTTCCAACATGAGTGCATAAAGATCCAGTGGTTCGTACTTGCAGAAGGCTTCCATGACAAACAAATCATTTTCTATGGCAGAGATCCTTTTCTTCGATCGAGGAAGGAGAACTTTGTTTACAAACTCAAACATTAGCTGATATTGACCCTTCATCAGTTTCTTGAGTAGTGCAGCATGGCTAGTTGTAGGAACTTTTGAGCATTCTTTCACAAATTCAAACCGCGGGCGTCCTTCCAACCCACTGACCTGATCCTTCTCGCGGTTAAAAACTTCAAAAATCCTAATACCTAGTAATCTCAGCAGATAGACTTACATGTTTCGTACTCTGGTTTTGATGCTTCCATCTTCCTAAAATTCAATATTGTAGTAGAACTCACGCACTTCTTCCTCATGTAGAACAGGGGACTTAGTGTCAAATAAGTGCATCCATGACTGAATCACTACAATGTCATGAAAGGTATCCATTCCAGGATGCTTAACAACATTCGTATCAAAAACTCTACCTGCTAAGACACATTGCACACTCAGATTGTCAACAATAGTTTGCTTGTTGACATCTGCATCATCCACATTTACCTGTGGACCAGGTCCCTGTTCAGACTTTTCAGATTCCACTTTAGAAGTTTCTCTCCTCCCCTTCCTTTTTCTCTTAGCACTATCTGCTTTCGTGCTTGTTAAAATTTTAGATCTCCATTTGATTTTCTTTTTTATCACTTTTCTTCTTTGAAGATTTTTTCAAATCAGCAGACTCTTCTTTATCAGGTCCGTCCTCAGATTCTTTACCTGATACTTCCACCACATCAGACAATGGTATTTGAAATCTTGACATTTTGAAAGTTTTCTTATTTCGATTTTCAGTAGTAGAAATTGCACTCGCTTTCAGAGAATCAACCATCATTTTCGTGGAATCAAACCTTGTAAAAGGTCTTCTCATTTTGATCTCAACTTCAACCACCTTTTCTTTTCCTTTGTTGAAGGAGCAACATCTCTTTTCTTCAGCAGCCACTGAATGGGACGATTATCATCATCCGTATCTGTAGAATCTGAAGACGGATATCTTCCAAAATCTGGGGTTTTTCGAACACGGGTTGAGTTTTTCTAACCTCGTCATCCATAACATTTTCTTCCAGTAGGGCTTCTTCTCTCATCAATGTTAGACTTTTAATAACCAAACTTTCACTAGCAGCCAAAATGTTGGGCTTAAACGTTTTGCTCTCTGGTAGATCTCCCTAAAAAAGATGATTGGACAACATGTCGAAATGGGGACCAGGTTGAGGGGAGAAAAATGGGTTATTTAAATAGAGGGGAGGAGATGGATTTAGGGAACTATCTAATGCAAGGTTGACTGGAGAAGTAGCCAACACTTTGGATTGAGACCCAGTAGATGAAGGTGTATAAAAAGTCTATTTCACTTAGAAATGCAAGCATATTTTTCGATGATGATGATGGTTCAGACATTTTACAGAGAGAGATGAAATAAGCAGCAACAAAGAGAGAGAAAAGAGATAGAGAAATTTAGGGTTTTCGAAGAGAAAGTTAAGAAATCAGGATGAAGAGCATGTGAGATGAAAGAGTTGTATAAAAAGAGGAGAAATAGTGTCAGGTCCCTTAGATTAAACATGTCGCTTGGAGTTAATTGATGGATAAACGGTCAGAATGACCGATGGCTGACACGTGACCATTTCAACGGTTCTGTTTGAACTAGTTTAAAAGTAATGCAAAGAAAGCTAACCTTTGGAAGGACCAGGTCCTTTACTACAAGTGTAACCCATTCCTGAATAGTTCTAGCTATACTTTGTTTCTATACTTCTTCATAAATGTATAGCCGTCCATTAAGGTACAAGATTGACCTTACTTAGACAGATTTATTATTAGTAGATGAGGATCCTCCTACAATCATAGCCACAAGGAATTGATGCGATTTGAGTGGAGTCCAGCTCATTGGGTTCATCATTCCCACTTCAGCTGTTACTCCTAAAATAATCTTGCCCAAGTCTTTGTGAGATGTCTCAATTTGGAAAAAAAAGTTTTCCTCTGTTCCGCATACATCAAAACAATATATCCCTTTTTACATTCGCTCTCAAAAATGAGGTCTCACATCAATCTGTTTTGTTCCGTATGTGAACCGGATTTCTTGCCCATACACAACATTGTTGTTATCACACATAATAAGTAAGAGGAATTGAATGTACAAACTACACTCCAAATCTTCCACTGGTTGCTTAAGAAATCCCTAGAAGTTGAGCACAACAATAATTGACACTACTTATTCACTTCAGTCCGTTGAGAGATCTCACTGAATTTTTGTTTCTTCTTCGTTAACCCATGAATATAGAGGACCCACAAAATGTGCCATCCTGAATACTCTCTTGTTACTTGATAGCCTGCAAGTCAGCATTATCAAACAACCAGATTAAATAATCACCAGCTGGGTATAATAGGACCGAAGCAGGTCCCCCTAGTTTTCTTCAAGTATTTAGATCCGTTTGGCAGCTTTTAGATGTGAATCTCTGGGACATGCTTGAAATCTAGCACACATTCCAGCACTGTACACAATGTCAGGTCTACTAATAGTTAAGTATAACAAAGACCCAATAATACCTCTATACATTGATTCACAAGAGGATCAACTTCATCTACTCTCAGTTTGGAATTGGTTCCTATAGGACTGTCTGTAGGTTTAGAATCAATCACGTTGAATTTCTTCATCAGCTCCTTTGTGTACTTCTCTTGGTTGATTGAAATAGCCTCTGATGATCGCTTAATTGGCAGCCCAAAAAGAATGTTAATTCACCCATCATGCTCATCTCAAACTCGTTTCCCATTAGAGTAGCAAATTCTTCACCACAAATGTTCAGATGTAGTTCAAAAGATGATATCATCCACGTACACTTGTATAATTAGCAGTTCTTGTTCCTTTTTCATTAGAAACAAGGTGATGTCAATTTCCCTCTTTTGAAACCATTCTTTAACAGAAATTTGGACAACCTCTCATACCAAGCTCTGGGAGCTTGTTTCAACCCATACAAAGCCTTGTTCAATTTGAACACATGATTTGGTAGCTCAACATCTTCAAACCCAGGAGGTTGTTTAACATATACATCTTCCTTCAAATCTCCATTTAATAAAGCACTTTTGACATCCATTTGATACAACTTAAAATCCCATAAATGCAGCAAAGGCTATAAAAATTTTGATAGCCTCCATTCTAGCAACTGGTGCAAATGTTTCCTTATAGTCTATGCTTTCTTCCTGATTATAGCCTTGAACACCCAATGTGGATTTGTTCCTTGTAATTACACCACTCTCGTCAAGATTATTTCTGAACACCCACCTGGTCCCTATGATGGTCCTGTCAGCAGGTCTTAGGACCAGGTACCATACATTGCTTCTCTCAAACCGATGAAATCCTCTTGCATTGCGTTGACCTAGTCTGCATGACTTAGAGACTTTTTCACCTTTTTAGGCTCAATTGTTTAGATGAAGTCTGAAAATGCAACTAGATTTCTTGTTTTTGATCTGGTATGCATCTCAGAATTCAATGGTGAAATGAGATTGTCAAGTGGATGAGATGAACTGTGCTTCCAAGCTGGCTTTGACACTAAGGGTTGAGGTTGATCAGTATGATATTCTTCATCCTCAAAGTCATCATTTTCTTGAGAATGAGTTTCTACTTGATTTATATTTTGCATGGGACCAGGTTATTCTTCGAATTTGTCATTTTTCTCAGTATTTTCAGATGAATCTGGATCAGCATTATCAGTCTCCAAATTTTCAAGTGCTTTAACCCTTTTACCTTCACTTTTCTGAGCTTGGAAAAGCTCATTCAATTAATCTTCATTATTCACTTTCAGTTTCTTCAGATTACCATCTTCATCGAATACCACATGAACACTTTCTTAAATGCATTGAGTTCTTTTGTTGAATAGTCTGTAGGCCTTGCTAGATGATGAGTATCCCACAAAAATTCCTTCATCACTTCGATGATCAAACTTTCCAAGATTTATTCTTTCCGTTGTTCAAAACAAAACACTTGCATCCAAAAACCCTTACATAACTCAACTTAGGTTTCTCGTTGTTGAGTAGTTCATACAGAGTTTTTTTCAGTAGCGACCTTATCAAGCATCTGTTAGTAACATGGCATGCTGTGTTAACTACTTCAACCCCGAAATATTGAGGAAGATTGGACTCAATGAGCATGGTTTTGGAAATATTCACCAATGTTCTACTCTTTATCTCCACCACTCCGCTTTGCTGAGGAGTTTTCGGAGCTGAAAAATTGTGACTTATACCATTTTCTGAGCAGAATTCATCAACCTTTGTATTTTCAAACTCAGTTCAATGATCATATCTGATCCCTGCTATTACTTGATTCAGTTTTGTTTGAATCATTTTGAAAAACACAATCAGCACATCATATAATTCAACTTTTGATTCTAGAAACCTCATCCATGTGAACCTTGAGTAATCATCAACAATAACTAGGATGTATTTCTTGCCGCATCTGCTTTGGATTTTTACAGGTCCACACAGATCCATGTGCAGCAGCTCCAAGATTCTTGAAGAACTCACTTGCTTCTTTGACTTGAAGGATGATCTGGTTTGCTTGCCTTTGACACAAACTTCACACACTTCATTTTCACTGAACTTCAATTTTGGCAGACCCAGGACCAGGTCCCTAGAAGCCATCTTATTCAATAAAGACGAGCTCACATGAACTAGAATTCGAAGCCATAGATCAGCATTATCACTCTGAGCACTTAGGCATGTTAGATCATCTCCATGAGATGTTCCTAGGTTAGCCACACATATTTTTACATCTATGAGCAGTAACAACCACTTTTTTTTTGTAATCAAATTGACTACAGTGCACTTCTCAGAAGTGAACGTTACTTCATTTCCCTTGTCACAGATTTGAGATACGCTACGAAGATTGTACTTTAATCCACTCACATGATACACATTTTCAGTCGATTCTTCAACTGATTTTCCAACTCTGCCAACACCAAATATATACCCCTTCTTTCCATCACCAAAAGAGATACCTCCTCCTTGAAGTGCCTATAGCGAGAGGAAGTATTTTTTTCAGCCATATGTTTTGAGCATCCACAATCTATGTACCAACATTGACTGCCACTCCTCTCGCTCACCTGTAGCAAGTATTACTTGTTAGACTTGGGAACCCATTTTAACTTGAGTTCCTAGAAAGCAGATAAAGGGGTGATAATGGTGTTTCTTGCCCAATGAGGTAATTTTAGGTCTTTCTTTGTCAATGACTTTCCAACAGGACCACGTACTCTTCTTGGTACTCTTTTCTGCCTTGTGTAAATCGAAAAACATTCTTGTGATTCTTTCTAAGCTTTACACCACCTCTTTAAATGAATATTTCTACCACAGTCAAGACAGAATAAATTATCAGACACATGCACATATTTACTGTGAGGATTGTAAGGGGGAGTGATATTTAAGCTTCCTAGACCCTTTTTGTTGTACTTACTTTGACTAGTTACATTGGAAAGCAATTTAGAGGATTTTGTCCATTTAAGGGAATTATTAAGTTCTTCCTTAAGCTGGACTAGGTTCCTTTCTAAGTGGCTATTCCTTTCCAATACTAAGGCAAGTTTAGTCTCAGTAGTTTTCAAATTTTCTTCCAATTCAATTTGTAAACTAGTAGACTCTCCTTTCTTTTTTCTGGATTTCTCAATCATTAAGTCTAATTGGTTCTTGAGTTCTAGTTTTGTAGATTCTAGAACAACCATTTGTTCCTCAATGATGGACATTTTCACACCCATCTTCTCTCTATTCTCACCCAGATTTCCAAATTCAGCATTCATGGAGTCTCTCTCAGAGGTTAACTCTATCACAGAATCAATTAAGACATTTTCTAATCTTCTCAATCTTTTAAGAGAGTAAGTATTCAGATTTTGCTTAAAATCGAGGAGTGTTACATTATATTCATCATCTTCCTTATCTGACTGAGCCATGAGAGCAAACGTTTCATTGAATGCATTAGCCTCATCTTGAACCACCACCATTGATGTATCTCCGTGTTCTTCTAAATATTCTGACTCACTTGAGGAATCTCCCCATGCAGCAAGAGCTTTCTTCATTACATAGTCAGCTACATCCTTTTGACCATTTTTGTCAAGCACCAGGTCCCTGCACTTGTCCTTTTCACCTCTTGGCCTTTGATATTCTTTTTTTCAGCTTTGAATAATGGACAATCCCTTATAAAATGCCCAACCTTTCAACACTCGTGAAAGGTGTCACTGGCAGTTGCAGCTCTAGGAAAATTTCCTCTCTTTCTGAAGCCTTTGTTTTTCCTTACAATCTTCTGAAATCTCTTGGTAAGGTAAGCCATATAATCATCTTCACTAGATTATTCTTCAGGATTGAATTTTAGCATTAGGGACTTGTCCTTCTTGGTCTCCCTTTTAGATAAATAATGAATTCTGTTCATCTCACGTGTCTTGTGATTTTCAATGAGAGCATCCATCGTTAGAACCTTCAGATTCTTGGCTTCAGTGATAGCATCTACCTTGCTTTCCTAAGACTTACGAAGAATTCGAAGAACTTTCCTAACTTGCTTGCTCATACTGATTGGTTATCAAAGACTTCGCAGCTCATTTGTGATCGAAAAGAGTTTGGTACACATGTCATGAATGATTTCTCCTCCCTCATTTTGAAGTTTTCATATTGAGAGGTAAGCATGTCTATCTTTGACTCCTTAACTTGCTCTGTCCCTTCATGAGCCGTTCTTAAGCAATCCCAGATCTCCTTTGCTGATTCACAAGTGGAGACACGATTAAATTCTTCAGCACCTATACCGTAAACAAGCAACTTCTTTGCTTTGTAGTCCTTTTCAAATTTTTTTCTATCAGCCTCAGTGTATTGTTGTCGAGTCTTTGGAATAACTCGAGTGATCTAACCATCATTTAGTTCAGAAGTTGGGATAAAAGGTCCATCCAAGACAATATCCCATAGCTCACTATCTTCTGCCTTGAGAAAATCATGCATCCTAGTTTTCCACTAGCTATAGAACTGGCCATTGAATCGAGAGGTCCAGCTGAAGGTTGAACTTTTTCTAGATTAAGTGGACCAGTCATTTTAGAACAAAAATCACTTTCTTGGTGTTAACCAGATAGAGAGTACCTGCTCTGATACCACTTGTTAGAATTTGTGATTCCACTATCAGTCAATGGACCAGGTCCCTTGACACACTAAAATAATAATCACTGTAAATAAATGCAGATTATCAACACAGTCATTTTACGTGGAAACCTCCTTTCTCAAGGGAGTAAAACCATGACCTGTCACACAGGATTTTCAACCGTTTCACTAATCTTAACAAGTAAAAGTAAATCGGTTACAAAAGAGTGAGAAAAAGTTAGTAATCTTACTATCAATCAATAAATCTATTACTTGAGGAGCCTAAGAATATATGAATCTGCCCACTAAGCTATCAAACCTAGACAACTTAGGATTTCGCTAATCAACACACAGGTTGCCCACTAAATAAGTTGAACTTAACTAATCTAGAATTCAGTGACCGGAACAAACTGAATCCTTTACAGATTAGGACCAGATTACAATTTCATATTGGAAGGAATACTTCTAAGACTTCTACACTATCAACACCTTAGCTTGAGTTGTTCTTTGAATTATTTCTTCCCTTCGATTTTGTCATCTTTTGCAAGAGTTCTTGAGATGCCTTTTCAAGTTGCAAAAAACTGGTTTGTGAATGTAGAATTGTGTTTATGTAGAAAGGTCACAATCCTTAAAGCAATGCCATTGGCTGAGGTTTCTGGCGCATCTTCCACTGTTGGAGAATGTGCACCAACTTTTTGTACTTTATCCAGCTGGCAACAAAAGCATATTGAGCTGAGAACCAAGTTCCTTCATAAGGTCCTTGTTCTTGTCAAACCATCAAAATTACAAATAACAAGTAGCTCGCTAGGGATAACAATACATCGCATAGGAGTTTGTCAGTGAAATACTCCAATTGATCAAGACAAGAAGGTGGAAACATGAGTTCCAAAGGAGATATTAGCATTTAAATGAGGGGCAATGATCTACTACACATGGCATTCAATAGATAACAAAAGTTTAAGTCAACAAGTATATAACCCGAGTTTATTATTACACAAATATGGAAGGAAATACATGAAAGCATATACATGTTGCCATGCACAAAGAAAGAAAATAGATTTCAGGAGTTTGATATTAAACTTATGTAATTAGATGTTGGTAGCCTGTGTCTAGTGGTTTGAGCTACACTTAGAAGGTGACCGAGAACACTAGAGGATCCTTAGGTTGTACCTATTTTGTTGATATGGTAATATTTCACATTTTATTTTTTTAAAGAAACATTCTTTCGTGTGTTCCTCTTGGGATGGGTATCGAAAAATACTCTTCAATTTTTTCAGGCAACAATTATTTCCTTATTGTGTGTTTCCATTATGTAAATGTGATATGAGTCTTGGCATCTATGTTTTACTTCTCCTCGTGTACTATTTGATCAGAATAACATAGAGATAAAACAAAAATAAAAGTTTCCTCCAGACATCTTACTTAGTAGTGTACTTGTATTATAAATCGTTACTTCATTCATGATGTTTGGCCAAGGTCAAGCCAATGTTGTTCTTATCATTTGTACAATTTACTTATGAATGTTATCTTGTCATAATCATGGATCAGTTCTTATTCCTTACTTTATTCATGATGTCTGGACAAGGACAAACAAATAGTACCATTCTTCTCATTTATACTATTTACTTATTAATGCTATCTTGTCAAAATCATGGATCAGTTTTTACACATTATCATTTTCTCCCCTTTATAATTCTTCTTATAGCGGTAATTGTATCTTCCAGGGGAATCTAAATGAAATTTGTGAACTGTATGGCTCAAGCTTATCGTTGGATGCAGTTGAGGAATCTCGTAGATGCTTAGGGTTGGAGGCGAGTGCTACAATTTGCTTTAAAGCAGCAAGAATTGTTATCTTACTTATTGATGATGGAATTAAACTGGACAAAAAACTTGACATCAAATGGCATGAAAGACTTGTACCAACAGTTGGTAGAATACTACAAGTTGAGCATGTTGCTGAAAATATCCTTGAGAAGGTAATGAAAGATTTTATAGAGTAAACGAGATACACTACATCATGTATATATTGGGACTTCAATTTCACCTAAAAAGTGTTCCCTAAATCACAACTACTACGACATACTTTAATGTTGATTGGACTGCCTTTCCTATCACCAGCAAGTTTATATCACAGGGTAATTAGTTACGTTTGGAGGTTCTCTAATATCCAGGAAAAATCTGTACAAGGATTGGTGACAATGAAATAAATCCCTTAAAAAATCAACCAGCTAACATTTTAATATAAGTCTACAACATCAATACCTTAGTCCGACTAGGATTCGATAACATTTTAAATCCCATAGCTTAACGGGGAGATACGATAAGGTGTAAACATAAAAGGATGGACTGTTTTGAATTGAACAAGATTAAAAAATGAATTAATGAGAAAATATGGCTTAGGAGGATAATTCTTCATTGGCCAGAAAATCAAGATAGCACCTTTTTGTAGGTGAAATTTAAGGGAACCTAATTGGTTTTCACAAGGTATTCTTGACTTTTGACATATTGGTGATGTCATCGTGACATCAATAGAAAGAATTCACGTCTATAAATAGTAGTTACTAATGCATTTGTACCACACCTTTCACTTGTCCTTATATCACTAAGGCATTTGGTTCTTCTTTCTTCTTGTAGTATTTCACTTGTACTCTTTTTGAGTGAATTAATAGTTGGTTTTGTTTGTGTCCCGAGGAGTAGGCAAAAGAACATAAAAGTTTATCGAACCTCGTTAATTCCTGGTTTTCTTTTTATATTGGTCTAATTTACTATTTATTGCTAACTTAATATATAGAAGTTTTGATTTCATCACTCTCTATATAATTGGTCTTCCGCAACATTGGTATCAGAGCCAAGTGTATTATCCTGAGGTATGCTCTGTGGTTGCAACACATCTGAACTTCCACATTAGAAAAATTTTACTTTGGGGGTCGTTGCACATTTTTGCTAGTAAACAGTTTTTGTAGTAAAATGGGAGACAAAAAATGATAAGTTCCACATCAAGTGTCAATAATCTCATCATTCACATCTTCGCTTAATGACAAGAACTGTGTACAATGTAAAATTTTGCTGTTGAAATTTTTTGATGGGTCAAGACATTTCAGAATGTGGCAGGGCGAGGTCTTATGTTCTTTTCACAAGGGCTAAGATTTTTCGATAGAAAAAGAAAACCAGACGATGTAGGAGAAGAAGGGATTGGCAGATCATCACCATAATTGCTAGTGGTCCAGTCGATCTTCCCTTGGCAGAGAACAAAAGTATCCGTACACGAAGGAACCATCTGCAATAATAAGAAATCATTGGACGAACAAATTTGTGAAGAAAAAATAAAATAAACTTTACATGAAAAGAAGTTTGTTAACGCTTCCCTTATGTTCCCGTAACACAATGAATGATCATAGCACCAGCTTTAAATAAGTTGACGACAATTTAGTATGAATAGAGCGTGACCTTTTACGGATTGATATATGGCCCCTATGAGGTTTGAGCATCTTGAAACACCGTATGAAGTATCTCTCAAAGAAGTTTGTTTTGCCTTATATAGTTATAGAACAAAGAAAGAGATAAAAACAAAAAGATGGAGAAGCCGAAGCATTAATTGCGAGAGGTTGTTCTCAAATCATATGAGAACGAAGAAAGGGATATCTAAGTCAAGATCCAAACTAAACAAAGATGAAAGTGCCTTTTGCCGAGAAAATGGGCAACGGAAGAAAGACTGCCCAATGTTTAATAACAAAGCCAAACCACATAATGGGAAGCTATCATGGTTCAATGTGGCTTATTGTGATGACTCCGATGACTAACTAGTTTTACGACATATCCATCCAAATCATCTGATTTAATTGTTGATGACTCAGCTTGTAGCTAACCATATGGTGTCCCACATCGGGCTGATTTGTTGATTTACAATAAGAGAAATATGATTCATTCACACTGCAAACAATAATGCTCTTACCACAATGGTGTTTGGTTCAATTCGATTAAAGGAACCATGATGGATTAGTAGAACATTACAGAGTTTTGATATGTACCATATTTTGATGAAAAATCTCAGTTATGTGGAGTCCTAGATCATAGGGGTTCAAAGTCATGCAGCTATGGCGTGATGAGAATATATGTCGTGCATCGGTGGTAATGAGGCAATTCTAAGAATACTAACCATGTACCACTATCAAGGGTTATGTACATATTGGGACATGGACCCAACATCTCTACAGATGGAACAGAAATGACCAAAGCTGTGCATATGCACTTGGCTGTTGGAGGAAAATCCTTAAAAACTTTATTAGATCACGGATTGATTAAAGTAGTAACACTTGCAACTTGGAGTTTTGTGAGCATTGTTTCAAGGGAAAGCAAACAAGGTTTAATTTGGAACAATTGCCAGGTGTTAGCGTGAGAAGGAGTTGGGTAGTTGCGCTTACCATCTCTGTAGCTTGACTAAAGGTCTAACGCTACCAAAACAAATGTTACCTTCCTCATCCTTCCTCCCTCCTAAATCTATCTCCCCTAGGTGGAAAAACTAACTGGAACCTGGGGTGATACTTTTCTGCTGACGGTGGTTGTAACAATGAACACACACACACACAATATGAAGGAGGGGGAAGATTGGTCCAAGGTGAGGGCGCGGCCTGATAGAAACTCCAAAGTGTCAGAAAGATCAAGTGGCTTCGCCAATGAGCCTACTGTCTTTCTGCAGAACTACAACATCGCTCAGCTACTATTCATAACACATCATACACTGGGAGAAAATGGCCCATCCACGTCAGAGATGTCCATCATCAGAAAGACTCTCTCAACACAAAGGGAGTGACAAAATAAAAAACACAATTTGTTAAACAAGGTTTGGTGTTGTTTGTCATGCTGGCTTGGGAAAAGAATTTTTGGGGCTGAGGCAATAACAAGTTGCCTCTCTCCTGCTCTTTTTCCACTACCCGCCCTCCCTCTCTATCCTATGCATGTCCTCTGGCTACCATCTGTTGCTATTGGTGGGAAGACACATTTGAAAAATGGTATGGGAAACCTGTTGATATGAGGTTCTTTATATGGAGTCGCTTAATTGCATATGATTATGTAGAGAATCAAAATTGACCCAAGAGCAAAGAAAGCTTTATGTATGGGAATTACTTTCTTGAGTCAAAGGATACCATTTAAATGGTGTCCAAAGACAAAACAAGTTTAGTTTCACTTAGGATGTTACCTTGATGATCTGCCTTGACAAATAGGTAACAGTTGAAGAAGTCAAACAAATTAATGGTGCTTCAAATGTAGGTGGATTTTTGAGGGAAAGATAATTTTACCAACACTGGATCAAATGAGGAAACAGAAGATTTTCCTCTAGAAGGAGAGGCCCAGTTAGAGGATGTTCCATCTCAGAACCTCAACACAACTTAATCAATAGCAACCAGCAGCTAAAAGGACAATAATAAAACCTGCGCGACTCACGCCAGATCTGGGGCTTCTGCTAACTTCAATTGCAGCTGATGACATTCCTACCAGTTTTCTTATAAAGACCAGTCCGAAGTTAAAAAGAATATAGGTGGAGAATTGCCATGGATTAAGAAATGCATCCCTTCATCAGAATCATACTGAGATTACCCTTCCAGAGGGAATAAAGAAAAGCCATGGGTGCAAAATGGGAATTTGTGAAAGAAAGAAGTTATTTTCCTAACCAAGAAAATGTTCACTACAAGTAGAATTGGTGACCAATGATATGCTCAAAAGGCGGGAATTGAATTAAAGGCGGCATTTTCCCAGTTGTGAAACACTCCATCCATTAGAGATTGTTTGGCTTTTGGTAGCACCGTTACTTTAGAGACTAGTTCAGTAGAATGTTCAAAACTGCATTTTTTACATGGAGAGACTTGGAAGAGGAATCACTTGACTCAACCAGAAAGGATTTAAAGTTGATGGAAAAGAAAATATGGTGTGAAAACTTGAACATCATTGTACGAATTGAAACAATCTTCTAGACAATGGGACAAGTTTTAAAACAAGTTTATGTTGCAGAGCAAAGTTACATAAACGCAAATACGATCATTGTGTATTTGCGCAAGCTTGAAATATACTTTCCTTTAATCTCTCTCCTATATTTGATAATATGTCATAAGCTTCTAAGAGTCAGAGGAAATTGAGAAGCTAAAGATTCAACTAAGAGGAGTTTGAGATGAAGTATTTGGTGAGGCAAAGAAAATTTCTTGGCATGGAGATAGACATTATAGATACTCGAGAACACTAATTGATCTTAGAAAGAAATATTTGAAGAGAGTTCTAACCACCGATTTGTATATGTAAAATGAATCGATTAGCACTCCACTTGCTCCTCATTTTAAAGCTTTTAGTTGGTTCTATGTCCACCTAAGATGCAGCTGACGAGAATAGATGACAAGAGTCATCCGCAAACCCTTTGGAGCTTGATGTATGGCATGGTTTGCACAAGAACATATATTTCACAAGCTCTATTTGATTGTAACAGGTACATGCATATCCCTAGAAATGATCATTGGCAGTACTTTAAAATGGAGTTCTACGGTATATTCCTAATACTGTGTGTTGGTTTAATTTTCGAGCAGAAAGAGAGTCAATATCTTGTTGGATATTGTGACTCAGATTATGCAGGTGATTTGGACAAACGAAGATCACTACTGGTTATGTTTTCACCTTGCAAATGCAACCAGTTAGTTGGAAGTGTCTACTTTGCAGTCACATTGCTTTGTCTACCCACTGAGGCAAGAGTAACGTGCAACTACTGATGCTGCGAAGGAAGCAATTTGGCTTCAAGATTTCTTAAAGCGATTGGTTTGGGGACAAGAGGAATCACAATTTTTTGTGATAGTTAAGTTCTAGTTCAAATTAGCGAAGAACCAAGTTATCATGCACGGGCAAGCACAATGACGTCCGATATCATTTCATATAATACATCAACAAGATGGTGGAGTCCATCTGCAGAAAATTCATACTACGATAATCCTATCATATGCTGACAAAAGTGGTGATTGAGGTCAAGTTGCAACATTGTTTGAACTTGATCAACATTGTCGAACATTAAAGATTGAGGTTGAAGACAACATCAAAATTGTTTTTGAGAGAAATTTGAAAATGGCGAAATCTTTCCAAGTGGAGATTCTTAAATTTGACAATATTGAAAAAATGAATTACTGAGAATAATATGGTATTTAGGAGGATGAATTCTTCATTGGTAGAAAATTCAAGATAGCACCTTTTGTAGGGGAAATTAGGTAACCATAATTGGTTTCACAAGGTAAATCTTGAACATTTTGACATATTGTGATGTCATGGATTACAATCAATAGGAAGAATTCACTCCTATTTAGCTCTAATTCATTTGTAACTCATCCCTTTCACTTGTCTCTCATCACCTAAGGCATTTGGGTTTCTCCTTTCTCGCTGTAGTATTTTCACTTGTAACTCTTTTGAATGAAATAAAAATATTGGTTGGTTGTGTACGAAGAGTAGTCAAAAGAAACAAAATTTTTGTCGGAACCTCGTTAAATCCTGGTGTTCTTTTTTATTATTGTCCCTCATTTTACTCTTTTATCAGCTACCTTAAGATATATAAATTGTTATTTCATCACTCTCTATTATGATTCGTACTGCATCAGACTGTGTGTATTACAACTAAAACTAGTATATTTTATTTCGTAACGATTGAATGAATTTTTTGTTACCTCTCTTTTGTGCCTCCTTTTACTACCCATGAAGGTGTACTACTTGCTTAATGGCATAGTAGTTGAAAAGCTCATTCTTTCACAGCGGCTCATAGCTCTAGTATATTTTTCTCATTGTTATATCTACTTATTGAAATTTGTTAATATCTCTCTCCTCTCATATTCAATTTCAGGGTTCAAATGGGAAATCATGGACACTGAGTTCATTTATGGAGACTTTTACTAAGGAACTGAAGTCATATCCTTTAAAGTTTTAGTCTATATATATATATGCTTCTTTTGATTTATATGAGTTAATATCTCGCAAGTTGTTCCTTTAGTGTTGCACACAGGAGGATTGATAAAGTTATTGCCTTTAAAAAGTATTATTGCACATACGTAGTGGCCTTGCAATTAATACAAAAGTCACAACAACAGGAGGCTTAAAATGTCTGAATGAGCATTTTATCGGTGATCTCACTATATTTTGGGGGGTTTTATGCATCTGACTGCAAATGATTTGATAATGGTTTCTGTATTTCTTTGTAGGGAAGCAAGTCATATTCTCAAACAAGAAATTTAGTTTATATTTTATGCGAATAGCTTTGGAGGTGCTCAAAATTTTCATTGGCCGAGCAGATAGACACAAGGGAAAAAAAAAAATATTTTTCTGGTTACATGTTATATTATTGTTATTATTCGCAATCCTTGAAAACTAGATTTTTCATTTACAGTTTGGAAGAGAAGGATTTGGATCTGAGGCCAGGGAATCCCCTTAACCTTCGCAATCTTCTTGAGGATAAGAGATTCACTAAGAATCGATTAGTGCTTTTACATGCATCATTCCCTTTCTTAAAAGAAGCTTCATATCTTGCTTCAGTCTACCCTCAAGTATGCTCTCTTCTATCAACAATGCAACATTGGAGAGTTTTTCACATATATGTGAAGAAGCTTATATTTTTGTTTGTCTCATTTACAGGTCTATCTTGATTTTGGCTTGAGGATTCCTAAGCCTAACTTTCATGGGTTGGTGTCCTCAGTGAAAGAAATTCTGGACCTTGCTCCCATCAATAAGGTTATTTATGCACTTCAAGATACACTATCTTTTCAATTAAGCCTAAACAATTTCAAATTATTATTTTAGCTCCTTCTCCATCGCCTTTGTTATTTCACTGTTTAAACAATGAACATTTATTCATAATAATGTTTAAATCTAAACAGGTCATGATCAACAGTAGTGGCATCGCATTTGCTGAAAGATTTTACCTAGGTATGTCTTGAGATTATTAACTTGAATATTACAACAATAACAAACCCATTAAAATCCAAAAAAGTGGGGTATGAGGAGATAGATTATAAGTAGACCTTACATGAATGTATACATGTTTTATGAAAATGAATGTTTTATTATCAAGATTGCTTCAAGATAAGCATCAATTAATTGTGAAAGAATTTTCTCACATATGCATGAATTCTGAAAGGTTTCTCACACTAAGAAATCATGATTAGTGAAAGGTTTTCTCAAACATGATATAAGGAGTCACTCTATGATTTTTATGATCTTGGGATGAGTAACTTAACAGTGGTTTCCCATGTACGATTATATGCATAATTTTATGACTATGTTACTGGATTTTACATAACACCGGGAGGATATTGAGATGAATGCTTTTCTATTGGTAAATCTCTCTTATATCAATCTCCTTCTTCCTAATTACGTGCCCTTGTAGATTTGTCTTAAGTGACATAGCTATTTGAACAACCTAATCTAGAAGCTACAGTCCTTGCCTTGGAATGTAAGGATATGTGTTTTTGGTGTGAGAGTAAGACAACGAATTTCATGTTATAACTCACGTGGTCTATGTCGGTTAATACTAAACATCCCACAAAATGAACTAAGTTTTTCTTGAATAATTATAAAGCTTTTATTATAATTTTTAAAATGCATTGACCATGTTCATGATTTATGTCACGATCCAAAAATAGACTTGATAGCACTTTTCTATTTCCACCAAGACAAGTTAGCCTTAACACAAAAAAAATTAAAGAAATACAGAAATAGAAATCAATAACAAGGCACATGCAAAAAACTTATTCATTCTAAACACTACTCCATAATTTAGTTTTCACGTGTAGAGGCCACTAAATACATAAATTCTGGAACTAAGAAATAAGTATAAGTCTCAATATTTGATCACAAATAGAAAAAAGTATAAATAAAATAAAAAAGAGGATCCGCCAATGTGAAAAGCAGCTACCTCCCCAAATCCTTTGACAAACCTCAAATCAAAAGAAGAAAGAGATCACACGGGTCTGGGCTTAGAACCTACACAGGTGTAGAAGCAAGGGGTGAGAAGCAACAACATGGTACTCATAGGCAATCTAATAAACAAGGAATCTAGAGTATTTCCTAAGATTTTGTGCGGCACTTGACAACTTACTCATGAATCTTTCACGATCTTGTAAACTCAAGTAAGCCTTAAAGACTCGGAACGCTAAGAGAATGCAAATAAAGACTTAGAAAGAATAAAAGAGAACTTTGGAAGAAGGCTTGTATTCATTTGGAAGATTGCTTACAACTTTCTTGGTTGGTTTACAAATGAGAGTCCCCCTATTTATACTACTACCTAGGGGCTAAGTGTAAATAAAAATTACTTACAAGTCCCTATTCTAGAAAAGTCTACACTTTCTAGGATCTTCCAAAGCCTTTCTTGAAAAGTCTAAGTTATTCTATAAAATTCTAAGGAATTCTCTAGCTTTCTTGATTGATCGAGAAGATTCTAGAGTTTTCCGCAAACCTCTCCACAACTCTAGATCCTTCTGCCTCTATCTAGATAAAAAATTTATTAAGGATGTGGCGGGACGTCACACGCTCCGCCATCTGATGATGCGACGACCACAACACATTGTTGCAAAAAATCATGGACTTTGTCTTTAAATTGCCACAAGTCTTCATATTTCTCCCATGTGGCCTCTTCTAGAGTTTGTCCCTTCCAATACACAAGGAACATGGCGCTGGATTTTTTACCTCGCTTCTGTTTATCTTGATAATCTATGATAACTTCAATCTCTGGGTCATGCGAGGCAATGACAGTAATGGGTGCCTGTTGTGATCGGTCCTGGCTAGGATCTTCCTTGTCTTCATGGTACGGCTTGAGGACGCTCGCATGAAACACCGGATGGATCTTGAAGTGTGGAGGTAACTCCAACTTGTATGAAATCTTTCCCACCTTGGAAATGATCTTGAACGGACCCTCATATTTGCGCATTAAGTGTTGATGGATGGATGTTAGTGCCTTGAACTGTCTTAGATTGAATTTCGCCAAGACCATGTCGCCTTCTTTATAATCCATGGGACGACGCTTGCGGTTGGCAAATTTCTTCATATTTTTGGCTTTCTTGTCCAAGTAGGACTTGGCAGTGTGAAGCTGCTCCTCCCATCCCTTGGCAAGATGGTAGGCACCCAAAATCTTTCCCTCTAAAGTAGTTGGTAATGAATGCGGAGTTTGGGTTTTTTGGCTTGTTTCTAACTCAAATGGTGTGCGCCCGATGGATTCACTCCTCTGCCAAGTATCTCTAACAACTCTCTCCAAAAGTTCCCGGTAAAGCAGGGGTATCGATCTCTAATGATATGTCTCGGCAGCCTCCAATATTTCACCACATTCTTAAGGAATGATCGAGCAGCTTCCTTTACGGTGACACCTATTGTGGCGAGCATAAAGGTAACATACTTTGAAAACCTGTCCACCATGACCATGATCGTATCAAACCCGTCGGACTTCAACAAGGAAGTGATGAAGTCCATGGTCACGCTCTCCCATGGGCGTTCTGCTACAGGTAGTGACTCGAGTAACCCTCCCGGTTTCCTATGCTCCACCTTTTCTTATTGGCACACAAGACAAGTCTGTACATAGCACTCGATGTGATCCCGCATGCGTGGCCAAAAATAAATAGCCTCGATCGCTGCCCCCGATGCCCATCCCACAGCGTGTCGTGGCTTTCCTTAATGATATGCCACCTAATAGCCCCGAACTTGGGAACATAGACCCTCTGATCGGTAGTGAGAAAGAAGCCATATTCTACCCAAAAGCTCCTAGTTTTGCCTTGAGCGACACACTCGATCAACTTCTTTGCATCTGGATCTTGTTGCATACCATCCTTGAATGCATCCTAAATATCACAGTGGGCTGTAGTGATGGCAGAAAGCTCGGCCTTTGGCCACGACGTTGCCTCTTCCCAGCTTGTACTCCAAGATATAGTTGAATTCTGCTAGAAAATCTTGTCATCTAGCTTGCTTCGGGGTGATCTTCTTTAACAAATCAGTCAGTGGAGCGGCTTTAGCGGATTAGCCACTGATGAACCTGTGAAAATAGTTCGCAAGCCCAAGGAATGATTGCCGCTTGATCATATTTGTGAGTGCCTCCCAATCTAGGATTGCCCGGATCTTAGCCTCATCCATCTGTAGTTCGGCCTGGCTAATAACATGGCCTAAGAACTACACCTTGTGATGGGAAAACTCTCACTTCTCCCGCTTGACATAGAGTTGGTTCTCTCGTAAGACTTGGAATACTTTCCTCAAGTGCTTCACGTGCTCCTCTAAGGTGTTGCTATAGATGACTATGTCATCTAAGTACACTACCACGAAATGGTCAAAGTAGGGATGAAGGATTTCGTTCATCAGCATGCTAAAGGTGGCGGGTGTGTTGGTTAAGCCGAAAGGCATCACCAACCACTCGTATGCTCCATGTCTAGTCATGCACATTGTCATTGGCTCATCCCCCTCTGCGATGCTCACTTGGTAGTAGCCTTTCCAAAGATCCATCTTGGTAAAGTACTTGGCCTGCCCAAGCCAATCAAATAAGTCTGCAATCAGCGGGATAAAATATTTGTTCTTGATTGTAACCTTATTGAGCGCCCTATAATTGATGAATAAGTGAAACGATCCGTCTTTCTTCTTTTGGAACAACACTAGTGCGCCATAAGGTGCCTTGGATGGGCGGATGTGACCGGCCTCAAGGAGATCCTTCTGTTGTTTCCTTAGATCCTCTAATCAGGGTGGAGCCATGCGGTAAGGTGTGTGTGTGGGTGGCTTGGCTTAAATCTCCAACTCTTTTTTGTGATCTACCTCGCACTTCGGAGGTAGAGTGTTTGGCATCACGTTCGGCATCACGTCCTTGTTCTCTTCAAGGATAGTCTCCATGATCGATGGGAAGGACTCCATAGCACCATGGTCTTGTTCTGAACTTGAAATGGTAGCTAAGAACTTTGGTTCTCCTTTCTTTAGGCCCTTCACAATCTGCATGGACGATAAGTGGGTGTGTCCTCCCTTTTTTGGCACCTTGACTAGAGGTACCATGCATGACCCTTCCCGCTCCATCACCATGAGTCGTTGGAGGTAGGGGTTGAATATTGTGTGGCAGCGCTGGAAAAACTCTTGCCCGAGAATGATATCAAATATGTCTAAAGGAGCGATGGTAAAGTTTGTTTTACGTTGAAACTTTACCAACGTGATGCTTACTCCTTAGGCGACCCCGCATACGGGAGTCGGTGGGGCATTAACTATCTTGAGGCGGGTGTTGCTTGGAACGTAATTCAGCCCTAACCTCTCTGCCTCCATTTTGGTCATGATGTTTAGTTCAGCCCCGGAGTCTACCATGGCACGAGCTGGTCGTCCATTGATAGAGATGTCTACATATTGCATGCTGAAGTCTCCTGGCTTCTCAGTCTGCTTGGATATTGCACCGCGCAGTCCAACCATGCCCAACTGCGTCGTGCCCTCTTCTTCCCTTTGCTCTTATGAAACCTTCTCCTAACGTTCACATAGGATGGAACCGAGGTTCTTAATATCGGGGCACCTAGCATAGACATGTGGTCCTTCACATATGTAGCATCCATCTTCTTTGTTGGTCTGCGCCCGCTTCTCTGTGTCGTTACGGCGCCCGAACCGCTTGCCATCTGAATTTTGGGGGTCATGCTGCTTGGGGTGTGTCGCTGCTCCTTGCCTCGGCCACGGTCTCCCCCACCTTTGGCATGACTGTTTCTTGTATCCTTGACCTTCGCCTTGTCATGTCGTTCATGCTTGAAGTCCGTCAAGGACTCGACTTGTGTGATGGCTTCGTCTATGGTCTTGACCTGATGCCGCTCCAACTTCATTTTGGCCCAATTCTGTAGTCAGTACATGAAGTGGAACATCATGTCTTTGTCCGCGAGGTTGGGAATTTGAAGCGTTAGAGTGGTGAACTCCTTCACATATGCCCGAAATTCCCATTTTCTTTAATTCCCAGAACTTACGGTTAACCTCGTACACGGCGTTGTTAAGGAAGAAGGCTTTCTTGAATTCTTCGCAGAATTGATCCCACATGTTGATGTTGCACGTCCCCTTTCCGATCTCGACCTCTTTGCACCTCCTTCATAGCATAGCCATCTCAGACAAGTATAACACGACAGTGTTGATCTTGTTCTCATTGTTTCTCACCTGACTACACTTGAAGTAATTCTCCAAGTGGCATGGAAAGTTCTCCACCTCTTTAGCGTCACGGACACCCTTGAATATAGGTGGCTTGGGAGCCTCGACCCTGGACTCCCTATCACGGTCAGGTGATGCAGATCCTCCAACCTCCATGCTTTCCTTGAGTGTTTTCACTTCGGCCTTCAGCGTCTCGATCGTGCTAAGCGCGTCCATAAACTGGCACTCTAAGGAAGTGATGGCCTCCTTCATCTCAAACTCGGCCTGCTGGCGACCCTCCAACTCCTTACGGATGTTCTCGGTCTCCTCAAGGGTGAAGTCCTTATGGGTCTTGAACTTGTCGTCTGCCACATTCATAAGCCGGCCTAATATCTCTACAGCCTGCCTTTCCACTTCTTTCCTTGTTACCCATTCTTCTCCAGCGGTGACATCTATGGCGTCTTCGCCTAATTCATCATCACCTGCTCTGACATTGGAGGGTGGATTAGATGTTAGTTCCTCGCTAGGTGTGGGTTCAGGCAGAACCTCCTCATTACCCATTTGATGTTTCTTCCCCTTTTGGTTCTTATTTCCACCATCCATAAGGACGTTGGTGGTGCTAGCGCCGTTTTTGTCTCCTTCAATAGCCATTCCCTTAGTTTCAAACCTTCTCTAATACCACTTTGTCACGGACTTAGAGTATTTGCTAAGATTCCGTGTGGCACTTGACAACTTACTCACGAATCTTTCACGATCTTGTTAGCTCAAGTAAGCCTTTAAGACTCGGAACACTAAGAGAATGTAAAGAAACATTTAGAGAGAATAAAAGAGAACTTTGGAAGAAGGCTTGGAAGATTGCTTACAACTTTCTTGGTTGGTTTAAAAATGAGAGTCCTCCTATTTATACTACTGCCTAGGGGCTAAAGTGTAAATAAAAATTACTTACAAGTCCCTATTCTAGAAAAGTCTACACTTTCTAGGATCTTCCAAAGCCTTTCTTGAAAAGTCTAAGTTATTCTAGAGAATTCTAAGGAATTCTCTAGCCTTCTTGATTGATCTAGAAGATTCTAGAGTTTTCCGCAAACCTCTCCATAACTCTAGACCCTTCCGCCTCTATCCGTATGCAAAATTAACAAGGATGTGGCGAGACGTCACACCTAGCACAACAAAAATTAAAGAAATACAGAAATATAAATCAATAACAAGACACATGCAGAAAACTTATTCATTCTAAACACTACTCCATAAATTAGTTGTCATGTGTACAGGCCACTAAATACATAAACTGTGGAACTAAGAAATAAGTATAAGTCTCAATATTTGATCCCAAATATAAGAGTATAAAGAAAATAAAAAAGAGGATCCCACCAATGTGAAAAGCGAGCTACCTCCCAAAATCTTTTGACAAACCTCAAATCAAGAAGAAAGAAAGACATCACAGGAGTCTGGCTAGAAAACTACACCAGGTGGTAAAGCAAGGGTGAGAACCAACACATGGTACTCATAGACAACAAATAAACAAGATCTAGCTAAAATCGAAGAACCGGTAACTCCCAACCTAACCTCCCAGGCTAAACTGCATACGATGCACATAATAAGGCCCAATCCCCCTAACAGTTTACATACACAGTGTCCGACGCGCCCAATATACCGCAGTTCATAGCTAACAATTGAATTAAAGCAAACAAACAATTAAGTCAATCTCAAAGTCAAGTAGTTCATTCATACGCCACAAGAACATACAATACAAAATTCGGCCAAGGACAAATCACAAAGGCAAGCATCAAGGCATCAGTGAAAATAATCAAGTCTCATTCAGAAGAATCCATCCCCGCCGGCACAATATTGCTAGTCGGAACCACTTCCCATTGACTTTATATAAAATCACTTGCCCGAACCATTTTTCATCAGCTTTATAAGAACTTGCTGGAAATGACCTCGGCATAATAACACTCACCAACAAAAGACCTCGGTATGACAATTAATCACATGTCTCATCATAGTGTTCAACCATAAATGCACATTAGCAATATGACACCACATGAGAGATACAACAAATCATACATTTCAAGTTTACATTCTTGCTTTCAAGCATTTAGTCAATCAATCAACGAGGGTTACAATGAGGCAATCACATCATCACATAGATTTTTTAATCTCAACCCATTTTTATTCATTTAGATGTATCAAGCGGACGATTAAACCCTTCACATCATTCCCTTTAATCCCAAAACAGAAGCAACGAAGGAAGTACAAAAATTCTACTATAGTACAAGGACACTCCAGTAGTTGAGTCTTCCCTTTCGAATCTTCAAAATCCACACACTCTATAACCACCAAGAATTCACAATCACTGACTTGAAACCTAGATTTGGGGCAACGCTTTCCCTTATTTCTGAACCTCAAACCACACTTCATGTGACCACTCAAAGCCAAACATGATCACCCTCCAGTCTGCATAACTCTTCTATCAATGTGACGGCTGTCAATAGTCTACCCTTAATCATACGAATCTTCTCCATAGAATCTCTAAGGAAGTCTGTATCCAATGAGTCCATCTCAGCTGAATAAAACCATTCTATCGGCAGATATACTCTCGTCATACAAAGCTTAGAAATGGGTATATAATACGGAATGAATTATATTTATTACCAAGCAAACTCTAAAGCTAAGGGAAAAAATCGTCGGGTGATCCCTCTAGACACTAAAATCTTGAACACAAGCTCGGAGCATGTCCTCCAACACTTATTGAATGGTCTCCGTCGACTGACATCTTTCCTGATAATGAAAAGTGCATACTCATATCTAACCAAGCTAGCCCCAATATCATGATGCCCAATCGTTAACATAGATATATAGGAGCACTCAACTAGAAGAAGAGGGAAGCGATAGAGAGAAGAAAGATTTTGGAAGAATTTACTTAATTGGTCTTACGCATACAAATGTATAAGCATCATCCCACTTATTCTATTACTGGTCCAGGCGATGGTGTCTAGAAATCTTAACTAGGATACATACCATAAGAAAACTAATCTATGCTACACGGAGTCCTGTTCTGGAGTCCATTATCAAGCAAATAGTTCCTTTAGTATCCATACAAAATAGAGAATCATTGCAAAACGACTAACATCTTACTTGAATATAATATGTTAGCTATGTGAGTAGTTTTTATTATTATTTTTAACTATCTTTTATGTGTTTTCTAGTAATATAATCTCAACTTGGTTTTATATGTAGGTGCAAAGAAAGCACGTGAAGTCGTATTCAATGTTCTATCGGATGCATGCGTCCATGATGACATTTCAATTATAGAAGCTATTGCAATTGTTAAATCTATTTTTGCAGAAAATGCAAAGCAATTCTACAAGCTTGATGCTTCATCAAGATATTCTAATGTAGAACCTCAGTGTTTATTATATCCCTTCAAAAAGGAAGATTTAAATGGTCCATTGACGGATGTTACCTCTGTTCGCATTATTTGGTTAGATTTCTCTGCTCAACATAGATGCCGTGTAAGATTTACCTTGTGTTTTTACCTATATAAAGATTATGAATCACTTAATGATATGTTTTTCAATGCCTACGACGTACCCAAATCTCTGTTCCACTTTAAGAAAATACAGGTCTTTGAATAGTCTGCAAATACAGTTATTATATATCAACAACAAAAGTTACATATATTGGGTAGTTAGTTTGAAGTAAATCATGATGTACTTTTGATTACAACATTCCTACACATCAAAAGCCAGAGGATTAGTGTTGTTGCATAAGATATTTTGAGGAGCATATCATATTAACTCAGTTTCATCTAATCAAAGATGTTATTTTGCTATTAGGCAACTGAGGGAAAAAACTTGTAAATTCTGGGTTTTTTTTTGTATTTGCAAATGCATGATTTATATATGTACCAACAAAATATAGGAGTTTCAATTAGCCTAGAATTGCCAATTATATAATTAACAAGATCTTTCTTGGGTGGTAGATTAAGCATGTTGCAATGGTTAATGAAAACTTTCAAGCTCAACCATATGTCAAATGAAAACTTTCAAGCTCAACCATATGTCAATGTATATTAGAATGAATTTCACTTGGTAGATTAAGTTATTTATCATGAAATTTCTTATTAGGATGAAGAAAGACACTAAGAATAAGTAAGCGGTATATTTATTGATTAAGAAAACATATATTAAGTATTTGAACTCCAAACAAATAAAGAAAAATGTATTTTCTAAGACATCTCGGTGTAACCTGAAGTGATTTAGCACTAGTATGAGCAAAGTCATTTCATTTGTTGGTGTAGTTGTCAACATTTTTTAGTACTGTTATGGCATGATGTTGGATATTAATTGGCATTTCCTTTCTTTGATCGAAAATTGAATTTGTTCATTTCTTGTTCATCACTTACAGGTTGTTCCACAACATCGTTACTATAGTTCTGTGAAGAAACATGGCGTTGGATTAACTGTTGAATGTATGAGATTGAGTTCAATATCTGAAGAATTATGTGAAGAGCATTCGCTTCCCTCCTCAGGTGAGGTCAGAGTTGTTCCTGACTTATCAACTAAATACAAAATCCCCTGGTATGTACTACTTCCAAACCTATATATTGTTCAATCTTCTTTTCTTTATCCTCTTTAATATAACCGTTGATCAATTTATATGTTAATTTAAATAATGAAAGAGTTGTTGGTTCTTAGGAATCCAACTAAATGGATAGATAAATAACATGAATATTGGTAGGAAGATAAAAGTACAAAATAAAAGTCAAGATACTATCTTGGAGGTGAAAATTTAGGCAACCTAAATGGTTTAGTTCTTAACCTTGACATTTTTGACACATATCATTTTCAAATCATCCTCTCCCTTGCCTTCTCACATTATAAGGCATTTGTGTTCTCTCTTGTAGTATTTCACTTGTATTCTAAAAGTGAAATAAATATTGGTGCAGTTGTTCTTTGGTGAACGTAGGATCATTTTGATCCGAACCACGTTAAATGTTGTTGTTTTTCTTTGTTCTTTAACTTCACTTTTTCGCTAACAATTGGTATCAGAGCCAAGGATCTGTCTGAGTATGCTCTGTGGTTGCAGCATAATATGAACTTCCACATAAAAAAAGAATTACTTTTTTTTTCTATAGTTCCAAATACATTATAGTAGAAAAGGAAGAACAAATAAAAAAATGAGTTCCACGAAGTTTAAAATTGATAAATTTAGTGGGCGCAACAACATCAATATCTGGAAGATCTAGATGATGATATTATGCGGGGGAATGTTCCAATGCCAATGCTATTGACAGAAAGTACCCGATAAAGATATGGATTTTGACAAGGACAACGATTGAAGGAGAATGCATGAGTGCAATCCAATTGTCCCGTTGACCTAACGTACTTTGTGAAGTGAGTACAAGTACCTGAAAAAAGACGGCCCAAAGATTTATGGGAAAAGCTTTAGAAGTCTTACCAGGACCAGTCAGTGACAAGCAAGGATGTTGTTACAATGGCCATCTTCATACATTTAGATGGATTTAGTACTTTGTTGCAAAGACCATCAGATGCGTTCAATAAACTAGGAGGGACTTACAAAACTGCTGATGGAATAAAAAGGATGAGGAGACACTTGCATGTTCTTTGCTATTTCATGGACTTCAAAAAATATCGTGATAATAAGAATTTATGATGTAGATCAATCGTTGAAACTATCAACTTGAGCAAGTGCGGCAAGCACTAACTATTGTGATGTGCGAATGCATTTTGAAGGAGACAAAAGTGAGAAAGCTAGTGGGACTCTTTGTAAGAGGTCATACTAGACGAACAGGGAAGGAGAAAATCGAAGTACAGATCAAAGTATCGCTCATGTGCAAAAATAAGTATGGGGAGTATGGGTTGGGGCTATCAAAGATGGGTCACTTTGAATGAGATTGCCTTGTCGAAGTCTAATAGAAACGGCGAGTGATCCTATTGTTGAGCAAAAGTACATGATAATTTGTGATGATTATGTACTAAACAACATCATGAATAGTGGAGTCTATGACAGAAATGGTCTTAGACCTGGTTGTCTTACATATGACATGAAGAAGAAGATTTGGTGTTAGTAGCTATGAAAACAAGTGGAGGAAACCGTACTAATGGGCAATAATGCAACTTGTAAAATATGTTTGCATTAGTGTGAGTTCGGTGTTCGCTTGCCATGATGAAATCGTGAGGACTCATTACAGAAGTCTGTTCATGTTCCGGATCTGAAGAAAAAATTGATTACCTGGGTACTTTGGAATAAACAAGGCATAAATACATGAGTGAAGGGAGGAACTATGAAAGTGAATTGAACGGTCTTAGTCATGTTGAAGGCCAAACTGGAGGATGGCTTCTGCACACATGCGGGAAGGGAAGCAATTATGATTGGCTCTGTGTAAATGCATCTACAAAGCATTTATTTAATGATGACAAGGCAAATTATGGCACATGAGACTAGGTCATATGAGCTCCTCTAGGATGGAGATATTGGCAACAACAACCTTTTGAATGGTGAGAAAGATCAACACATTTTGAATTTTGTAAGTACTTGCGTCTTAGGAAGCAGAAAAAAGGTCAGCCTCCAGCACTGGCAAGCACAAGACTAGGAGGGATGCTAGACACATCCATGAGATTTATGGTGGTTTCCCTCTAAAGTTTCCATCGAAAGGAGGAAAAGAGGGTATTCTCATATTCCATTAATGATGTTCACGAAAGGTTGGTGGCTGAGGTTCCTGAAAACAAAAGGGTGATACTTTGAGCATTTATAGAGTGAAGATTTTCGGTTGAAATTCAAATATCTCAAATGGAAGAGAAAAAATCAAGATCTTCTCAAGACATGGCTTGGAGTTTTGCAGTGAAGAGTTAGCATTTCTTAAAGGTTCATGGGTGGGATGCAGGACATAAGGGTAAGGCCCACACACCACAGTAGATGGAGTTGCTGTGAGAGAATGAAACAGAAACTCATTGTGAGTAAGGCTGTTGTATGCTCTTACAAGCCAAGAGTCCAAGTAATTTATGGCTGGAATCAGTTCCTATCTTCTCTATGTCAATCGATCTCCAGCATCAGCGATGATGACTTTAAGACTCGAATGAGTTCTTCGTCGGTTAACATATAGACTACTATCATACTTGCGAAATTTGTGGGTTGCCAGCGTTTATATCATTGTTAATGCAGGAAGGAAAGTTTGAACCAAGGCATGAAAGAGGCCATATTGTAGGGTATGCACATGGCTTAAAAAGGGTTGGTACAAAATATGGTGTTGTTTCATCAAAATTGTAGTTAGTAAAGATGTTACCTGTGATGATCCTCTATACTTGATCCTCATAAAGTTTCTATGGACGTTATCAGACCGAGAAACAAATCGAGCAGGTGAGAGCTACTGTGGAGATTACCAAGGAAAGGGATCAAGAGACAAGAGGACTCTAAGTCGAAGTCAACAAATGCAGATCTTGAAGAATTTTCAAGAACATACACAAATTGGCAAGGGAAGGACAAAAGATAGATTACATACAAGCTGGAACGTTATAGAATAAGACAATTTGATTGCACATGCATTCGTAGTTGTAGAAGAAGAGATTAAGGATCTCAAGCCTCTTCGTATGTTGAAGCAACTCTTAAAAGATTGTGCACAATGGCAGTTAGACATGAGGAAGCTAGGGAGTCTCTTCAAAAACAATGAGGAAGGGTCTTAGTTAAAACGGCCCAAAAGGTGGATGAGGAAAGTTGGATGCAAATGGGTCTTCTACAGAAAGAAAGAAGTTATTCCACAAGTGGAAGATGCTATGTTCAAGGGAGAATGGTTGCAAAGGGTTCAGTCAGAAGGAGGGATTGACTACAATGACATCTTCTCTCCAGTAGGAAACATAGACCCAATTCCGTGCTATTAGCATTGGTTGCACATGTTGATTTAGAGCTTCAATAGCAGATGTCCAAAAATGCTTTCTTACATGGTGATCTACGAAGAGGGTGACAATCTATATGGGGATAGCCTGAAGGTTTTCCTAGATGAAGGAAAAGATACCATGGTATGCCAACTACAGAAGTCTTTGTATGTTTGCAAGCAATCCCCTAGAAGTGGTACAAGAAATTGGATGTATTCATGACTAGACATGGACTTTTCAGGAGTTGAATTTGATAGTTCTGGCATCACAGAAGATGGTTTGGTTGACTTTATTGATTTATCTATTGTTATATGTGATGATATGCTTATTGACTGCTAACAACATACAGAGAACATATTTCTAAAGAAATGTTGGAAAGGAATTTGAACATGAAGGATTGGGGATTTTCAAAGAATTTCTTAGAATAGAGATTTAAAAGAGAAAATGGTGTTGTAATCTTCTCAAACGAGATACATCAAAAAAAGTTCTTGGGGAGATACAATATGCATCTGAGCAAGCCGACAAGTAAACCATTAGATCTCATTTCAAACTCTCGTTGAGTTTCAATGCACTCAGTCCAATGATGAGCTGAGCATATGTCAAGGTTCCTTATGCGAAGAGAGTAGTAGGTAGCCATTATGTAGGTATGGTGTGACACGTCCAGATATGCTCAATATGTTAAGTGTGGTAAGAAGGTACATGAAAATCCAGGAAAGCTCTCAAGTGGATATGAGATATCTCAGGAGCTCCTGAAGTTGGTCCTAACCTCCATAAAAAGTGAAGGTTTACATTCTCGATTATGTAGATTCTGACTATGCAGGGGATCTTGATCAAAGGAGGTCCATACTGGGATACATCTTTACTCTCGTTGACTAGTGTTCGTTAGTTGAGAATCCAACTTTATAGTCTATTGTTGTTTTGTTCACAAATGAGCAGAATATGTGGAAGCAACGGAGGTAGTGAAAGAAGCTATCTGGTTGAAAAGGTGGTCGCAGAATTGAGTTGTTCAGCTGAACAATGTAAGAGGTGATAGTCAAAGTGGCTATTCATTTGATAAAAATAAAAGATTTCATGAGCGCACCAAACACATTGAATCAGATTCCATGTATCGAGAGGTTATAGAAGAGGGGGAGTATCAGGTAGAGAGGTAATCACAGACGATAACGCTTTTGCTGACATGTTGATCCAAAAATATTCTTGCTTGCCATTTGCACACGGCAAGACACTCATGGCGGGAGTATGCACGTGATGCAACTTTGTGGGAACAACGGCATCGTGGAGCTAGTTATGTTAACCCAAAAGGTTTGTTTTTTCTTTGTTTCTGACAACAGATTGCCCTGAAGCTTAGAAGTTTTTTTTTTTTTTTTTTTGGCGGAGTTGTTTATACGCATGCTGGAACACAAACCAAAGGTGGAGATTGAAAGGTTGGCTTGGTTTTATGGAATCAAACTAAATGAAAGATTGAATAATATGAATATTTGGTAAGATAGATACTAGTACAAAACAAGACAAAGATAATATCTTTGGTAGGTGAAAAATTGAGGCAAACTATAAAATGATTTCATTATTCTGAACCTGACATTTGTGATACATAGTGATGTCATGGAGACATCATAGGATGAATTGATTCCGATTAAATAAGCTGGCTCTAATTCATGTTCACATCATCGTCTCACTTGCCTTCTTCACATTCTAATGGATTTGGTTCCTCTCTGTAATATCACTGTATTCTTTATAGAGTGAAATAAATATTGGTGCGTTGCTCTCTTGCGTGGACGTGAGGATCATTTTGCTCCGAAACCACGTTAATATTGTTTGTTCTTCCTGTTCTTTAAACTTCAAGTTTCCGCTAACAATAATATGAGGAAGTCACCCCAAATTTCAGTAATTTTTTGTCTGCCCCTTTAAGTCATGGTTGTTGCTTTTATCTTTAGTTCATAGTTTTGGGTTGCATCTTTGACTTTTGCGTAGGTTTACCTAAAAATATCACTTTATCAATTATCTCAGTAAGTATAAAATTGTTGAACGGCCAATTAGTATTGCTCATTGAAAGTTCAAACATTGGCTGCCTGAGATGTTGAAATCACTAGTTTTAGAGTTTTCTGGTAATAAGTATATTTTTAGCAGTAGTCTCAGATGTTTCTGATTTTTTACTTTTAACTTTTGGGTTTCAGCAGGTCTAAGAATAGAAAACATGTTTAATTTGGAGTAGGAGATCAGAAACAAGTAGGGATTTACTCGGGAAAGTGCAAAAAACTCTACTGACGACTTTATGTGACAATTTTATTTAAAATCTTAAATACTTAAAGAGAGAGCATATCAAGATACTTATGTATTCAACATGCCTCATCTTGTGCTGTTTTTCATGGTTTAGGCATGAAGATTCTGTTTGATAATATGACGGTTGTGAAATTTGAACCCCAGATCTTTGCCATCACTAACCATGTTTGAAGTAGAGGAAAATGTGTACTTTACGGTAGATATTCACAACATACAACCTAGGAGATTTGTATACACGGGTTCCAAATAGAGCCAACTAGAAATCTCTATAAATCAGTGATGAAATATCAAATCAAATGCCTCTAAGATAAATTAGGTATTTACAAAAGAAACATCATTTCTATATAATTAAGCACTCGTGTTGATGACTGACACGAGATTATCATATTCAAGTTGTGTAAGTACTCTAATGGAATCCAACCTCAATCTCACCACTACTAAGCCATGAGGAGTTAATTGGCGCTAAGGTTGATGACAAAATTAAAGAATCGAAATTTGCCAGTGACTTGTAGGGAGGCAATTGTACATTCATGACTAGGCATAATATTGTACAAATTGAGTGAATTTTATGCATTATCCACAACAATCTTATATGAAAGTTGCATTAAGAGTCGTTAGATATATAAAATATACCTCTGATATAGGAATTTTAATTCCAGCAAAAGGATTAACAAAGTTTACTGCCTATTATAATGCTAATTAAGTTGCATTCTGGTCATACGGAGATCAGACACTACTTTTTTTTATAAAGTGAAATATGAAAAATATCTGATTTATTGGAAGTCGGGAAAACAAAATACAGTCACTAAGAAATATGCTGAAGCAGAACATGAAGCATGGCAAACACAACACAAGTTAGTTAGGTAACTTTTCTTCTTAATCTAATAAAGATTATTGGTTAGTAACATTAGTGGAAGGTTACAATCACTTATTATTTTCTAGAGACAGTACATGTATACATAAAATCTTCTGCACAACACTCAATACAATTGATTGAAATGTTCCTTGGATTCCAAAGTTTCCTAAGCTTCTTACTCTTTCACCTAAAAGTTACAACGTAAAGACATTCACTTTAATCTTGTGAAATATCGTTGTTGACAACTTGTAGAACGGGACATAATATATTATCAAACTAAGTTATGTTGTAATTCAATAGTAAAAAGCGTTGGTTTTGAAAGCAATTAGGACGTCATGCGGAATCTTACAATTGCAAATCATAGACATGATAAATCAGATAACAAAAACTTATTTTTAATAAAAACATAATATTATTATATGAAAACTAATACAGAAGAAAAATATTAAAACTATCGAGAGAATAAATCTCCCATAAACTAAACTCTTAAATATCCATCTACATTGTGAATTCTATTTTGTTCAGCTTTGAGAATATGAATCTTCAGTTTAAAGATCTCCAAACGAACATTGAAGAAAGAACAAACCAATAATGAAAGAAAATTATATTTTGACTTTTCTTTAAGAAAAAAAATAAAATTCAAATAAGATAAGACAATCAGGACAAAAACAAAAAGTTGTATGCACATTGATGTACAACACTTGCATTGGTTAATTTTGTTTCTGATAAAGTCATTGACCTTGACGTGACAACTATTTGTTTTAGTTATCATGTTTTTGGGTAATTTGGAATAATTTTGTTGTCTTTAGATTTTACACATTTGTCATCATATTGGTGTGTACCTTTTGATCCAGGGCAAGAAATCAAGAAATGGTGTTGGCTGATATGTTAACTGAATCTGGTAAAGCATGGCAATATTGTCCAAGAGATGTACTACGTATATTCTCTAAAATTTTGGAAGATGAATTTGGTTTGGTATGTTATTAATACCTCGTCCATGACTTGAAATTTCAATACATTATTGAACTGATGTCTATTTCTACCCATATATCTCCAGGTTATGAATGTAGGCATTGAAGTTGAATTTTACCTTTTTAAGAGTGTGTTAAAGTATGTCAGGAAAGTCTTCCAAATAATGTGCTTATATTCTATGATATATTGGAACACTAAAGAGGAAATAATACAGGGATGGAAAAGAAACATGGACCAGAATTGACAAGACCTCTTACTGTTCTACAACAGCAATTGATGTTGCATCATTAGTGCTTCAAGAGATTGTTGCTTCTTTACACTCCTTCAATATTCTAGTTGAACAGGTTTGTTTCCATTTTCTACAACTATTACCAAATTTATGCTGCATTTCTTTTTTCGTTGCTTGTCTTTTAATTAGCAATAACTTAATGCCCGAGATAAAATATGCGACTATTGAATAATGTGTTTGATTCAAGCTTTTGATCCAATATTATTAATTATGATTATTTCTATCATAATTTTGATATTAGTCTTAAACCACATTCAAGTGAAGCAATATTCTCTAGATTAGTTGATCACAAGTTAGTACTACTAACTGATAAAGATGCTCATCTAATTAAAGAACTTTAATTCCCAATGTCCTTTAGATAACCCTTCTCACATAATATACACATATATACATAGATGAGTGGTGCAGTGTAGTATGGATTATGCAACGCGATATCTTGGTCAAGGCAGGAAAGTAAAATCTTTCGACCACCCAAAATCGTACCTCAATCTCATCAATAAAAAATAAATAGAAAAATAATTCGGAAACGTCCCTCAAACCGAAGGTAAAGATTGTATAGTCTGCCCAAATCAGAAAATTTCAGGATACCAATCACAATCTAGTAAAATAAGTAGTACGCTCCCTCTAAGCTCAAATCAACAAAAATGAGACAGTTCAAATTTCAAACCCAAAAAATTAATAGTATTTTGCCTCCAAATCCTACCACGATCCATGCATATGCGTGTGTATGCGTACCAACTCAAGTATACATATACTTATGTAATCACACGTGAATTTGGGTAATCACCCTCAACAACACTAGCGTACTAACCTGGAACTCAACCAATCCAAATTCAATGCCTCACACCAACAGTCTCAAACCAAATAGAATTCCTTACAGAAAGTAAAGCAACATTCAACACACCTAATTCATAAAGAACTAATTCCACCACTAATTCCTTTCCTCAACTCATACCAAGGATTCCCTTAATCTAATCACACTAAAATGTTCAGCAACCTAAAGTAAGGCTTAGGATATCAAAATGACTGATAATTTATTCAGAACTAAAATGAATCTAGTCCTACCAAGCCCAAAACCCCTAACAATTCATGAAACTCAAAATATCTGATTGAGATAAGTCTTAAAGAGAGGAGATTGTAATTTACCTCGCAGCCGAAGGCAACTCTACGAATTGTCACACAAAAGCCTATTGAGCCCTCCCATTGTTTTTAGGCAACTTTAGCGATTCAATGGTACAAAGCAATGTTCAAAAAGGAATAGTATTGAGTTGAAAAGAAAAAAGATTCTGGTAGTTGGCAAATTGGTAAGATTTGCAACCATTTTTGACTTGGCTATGTGTTATGTCATTAGTGAACATAGGTATGGTTTTATCCTTCTATAAATAGAGCATTCTTGCTCATTTGATCTAGAAAACACACCAAGTTCGAGAGAAAAAACCATTTGAGAGCAAAGTGAAGGTATCCACAGACATATAGAAAATAGTCGTGAGAAAAATAGAGTGTGAGCGGTATTTTAAGTAAAGACGGAAACCAAAAAGAAGTGTTGTTCCTTTGGTTTGTAAGTAGTCATTTGCGTATTGTATTCGGAATTTACAAGTGTAAAAATTCCTTACTAAGTAATATCAATTACTCCTTTTAGTCCGTGGTTTTTTCTGTTCCTTATTCAGAAGGGTTTTCCACGTAAAATTCTTGGTGTCGTATATTTCCCATTTTATTCATTACTTTTACCATATATATTTTTGTGTTTGTCAGGATTTTCCCAACAAACTAGTATCAAAGCAAAGGTTTTTATCTGAGTGTATGCTCTGTGGTGGCAGCACAGTCTGAACTCCCACATCAGAAAAGATTTACTTTGAATTGCGATAACAGACTTTTGGGGGGCAAACAATGGAAGCCAACACAAGTAGAATGGTTACTTGAATGTGTGAATTTATGCCCATTGGAAGAGGGGAAAATGAAGATGCTTATGGTCAAGAATTTTTATAAACCAGTATTTACCACTGTAAAGCCTGATAATATGGTATGTACAGATGAAGAATGGAATTGTTGCATAGACAGGGTGTGGATTCATTAGCAATGGCGTCGACACGATATGTGTTGAACCACATTCTCGGAGAAACCATGCTCGAACCCTTGGGAGCACTGAAAGTTTGTATTGCTGAAAGACTAGCCAACAACAAAATGTTTAATAAAGCAATGTGAGTTTGAAAGTATTCCTGATGGTTCTACGATGGACAGACATCGAAAATTTTCAGGGGGATGAACCAATATCATGCTATGGGCATCAAATTGATGAAGAAAGTCAAGGCTGTTTACTTGGTTTCCCACCATATTCATGGGAAAACATTTAGAAGGTCATTGTCAATTCTGCTACGGAGTGTGATCTCTATAGGATTCGCCATAGAGTAGTGTCGTGGAAAGAAGAGATGAGAAGAAAAACTCAAGTTCTCTTCGGCGGATGGCCTGTAACTGCCCCAGGGGGAGAAATAAAACTCGTGGTTCGCAGCATAGAGACAAATAGGAGCAAATCCAAAGGCAGACTTATTAAGGATTATTGAGTGCATCATTGTGGAATGAAAGGACAGAAAGAATTTCTTGCAGAAAGTTTTGAAGAGGGAGAACCAAAACAAAGAGGAAACAAAGACAGTGCAATTGAAAATTGCCTAGCCACCGTCAACCACCGAAGAAGATCTTGTTAGCAGTTGTGTCTGATGCAAACATGATAAATATTGCTTGTGATGAGTCAAGCTGCGGTTGGGACACTGGTGCCGCATCTCATGTGACATCAAGGAAGGATTTTTTCTCTTCCTACACTCCTGGTGATTTTGGAACCTTGGTATGGGGGAAAGAGACTGTTTATAGGGTGGTTGGGATTGGTACAATGTGTGGGAAACTAGTGTTGGTTGGAACTAAACTAGTTTTGAACAATGTGAAACAGTCCTGATGTTCGTCTGCAGCTTAATTTCTGTTGGTGCATTTAGATGAGTGAAGGATACGGTAGTACAAACGGTGATGGAAAATGAGCTCATTAAGGGGTTCCTTGGTGGTCGGGCTCCGTCGTGGTAACAAACGTAGTGGTCTATACTGGGACTACGGCCTCTCATTGTGTTGAGATGGTGAATGAATGGGTTGAGAGCGATATTCTTCACATTATGGCACAAAAAGGCTAGCCACATAGCGAGAATAGAAAGGACGTAATGTTCTAGCCTAGAAGAAATTATTGTCAATTTCCAAAAGTGCCTAAATTAGAAGAAAAATGTGAGCATACTTGGCTGGTAAACAAAATAGAGTTTCTTTAGGGTCCTACCCTCCTCGGAGAAGGGACAGAGTTGCTTGAGTTAGTGCACTTCTGATTAATGGGGGCCAATGAAGACAAAGACATTGGGGTGTGGCCACTTACCTTGTCACTTTCATGGATGATTGCTCGAGAAAACTTTGGGTCTATGTATAAGACTAAAGACCAAAGTGTTGGTGTCTGTAAGCAGTTTCAGCTTCAGTTGAAAAGAGGAAATGGAAGAAATTGCAAATGTATTAGACTGAATGGTGGTGAATATTGTGGACCATTTGACGAATACTGCAAAGATCAAGGCTATTAGACACCAGAAGACTCCGCCAAGGACTCCTCGCTAATGGTTTGGCTGAGAGGATTGAACGGACCTTGATGGAAAAGAGTTAGATGTTTGCTGTCTGAAGGCAAAAGTTGCAACCAAAAATCATTCTGGGGTGAGCGCTTTTATGACCGCACACCTTACCGTTTAATCTCCTCTTCACCCCCCCTTCCCCTTATATCCCGTCCCCCAACCCGCTCATCCCACCTCCCGCCCCCTATTCCTCCGTGCCTGAAAATCTTTGTCTCCGCTCATTTCTTCCCTTGAAAATTTTTATTAATTCTATCTCCTGCTGTGTTGCTTGCAAAGTGATGTACCAAATAGTGTGGTATGGAAAGAATGTTTCTTATGCCATTTGAGAGTATTGTGTTGCAAAGCTTTTGTACATGTGCCCGAAAGATGAGTGGTCAAATAGATGCCAAGACAGGCAGGCATTCTCATTGGATAGGCTAGATGACTTTGGTTAAAGGCTATCTGATTCAATTGAAACAGAAATTGTGAGAAGCCGTTGATATTATCTTTCATGGAGAACAACAATTGAAGATATTGACAATGCGCGAGGAAGGTATAGAATCTTCAAATTTGAGGGTATAGTCTATCATGATGAACTCACCCACACAAGTGTGCATGATGTTTATGGGTTTGATTAAATCATGGTGACGCCCAGAATCATGTATCGAATCAACATGTTGGAGGTGATAATACCAATGATATTGTTATTGATGATCCTGTTGCTCATTGAAGTCGTGGGCGAATCACTATTCGCTTCGGAGTAATCGTGTCCACAATGACAGCGGTTCTTCCTCCCGTTATCATCCAACTGGTATGTTACGCACGGAGGGGCGTCTGTCACATGACCCTGACGTGTTATGCAACGAGGGAAGAGCGGCCATGGAAAGATGAGCAGAGAGACAGAAGACACGAGATTGAAGCCAGAAAGGACGAGATTGACGTCTTTGAATGAGAACCACACTTATGAGTGGTAACATGTGCCCAAGGGCATGAGAGATTTGAAGAACAGTGGGTGTTCAAAGTAAAGTTGGAAGAAAACAACTTGCAGCACAGGTACAAAGCTATTAGATTGTTGTTCAGGCGATTCCGTCAAAGAAGGTATGACTTGACGAAATATTTTCTCCTGTTGTGAACAATGTCAATCGATCGAACAGTCTAGGTTTGGGCTGCTAGTTCTAATTAGCGATTGAGCAGGTGGATGTGAAGGACGGCTTTCCTTCACAGGGACCTAGAAGAGGGATTGATATGGAACATACCTGAGGGCTTCAAAGTGAGGTTAAAGAAAAAAAAATTTTGTACGCACACTCCAAAAGAGTCTCTATGGCTAAACAAGATATGGACAGTGGTACAAAAAAATTTGAAGTATGGTATGGCGGGAGCATAGGCTACAGAAGACTTCTTCAGATATTGCGTATTTGTACAAAAAGTTTCTGAGAAAGATTTGATCAATCCTTTTGTTGTATTTGTATGTGGAGGATATGTTGATGTGGGAAAAAAACACTCCAAGATGGACGAGCAAAGAAAGACTTGGGTTCATGCAAAGCAAATTTTGGTCATGAGAAATTACTCAGTAGAGATACAAAGGAAGATTTATTTGTCCAGAAGAAGTACATTGAACGGGATTGGAGCGCGTCAATTATGAAGAATGTAAGCCATGTTAGTAACTCTTGCTGGTACTTGAAGTGTGAGAAGAAGATTGTTTTCCTAAGATAGGGAGGAGGAAAAGGAGAACATGGCCAAAGTTCCATATTCTTCAGTTGTCGGAAGTTCTTAATGTATTGCAAGGATGTGCACTAGACCTGATATGCGCCACGCAGTAGGTGTGTCAGTAGATCTACGAAAATCTGGGAAAAAGAGAATTGGGAAGCTGTGAAATGGAATACTCAGGTATCTTAGAGGAATCGGCTAGATGCAGATGAAGCTTGTGTTTTGGAGCATCAAATCCATCTTGAAAGGCTATACAGATTCTAATATGGATAGGTGACCTTGATAACAGAAAATCAACTACGGATATTTGTTTACGTTTTCAGGGGGAGCATATATTTGGCACGTCAAATTGCAGACGGGGCTGTTGCATATCTACAACTGAAGCTGAGTATATTGCGGCTAATTGGAAGCCGGCAAGGAGATGATTATGGCTAAAGCAATTTCTTCAAGAGCTTGGTTTGAATATATGGAGATAGTGCGTCTATTGTGACAGCCAGAGTGAACAATAGACTGAGCAAGAAAGAACTCCATGTTACCAGCAAGAACAAAACACATTGGACGTCAGATAGTCATTGGATGCGTGAGGGAAGTGGAGAATGAATCATTTCACGTCAAAAAGATTCACACAAGTGAAAAATCTTGCAGATTGCTGACCAAGAGGATACCAAAGACCAGGTTCGCGTTATGCAAAGGAACTTGTGGGTATGAGCTCTCTCTAAAGAAGTTGAAGAACCTTCTTCCGTAAATGAACTGGAGGGGGAGATTTGTTGAATCCATCCCATGTTTTAGTCAACTTAGCGTTCAATTGGGTAAAAGCAATTGTTAAAAAGGTAATAATAGGAATTGGAGGAAAAGAAAAGGGCATTGGTAGTTGGCAAATTGGTAAGATTTGCACCATTTTTAAACTTTGCATGTTACATATGTCATTAGTTGACATAGTATGGTTTTATCATTCTCTAAATAGCAGCATTCTTGCCCTCATTTGTAGAAACACAAGGGTGAGAGAAAAACCATTTTTTTTGAGAGCAAAGTGAGTGAGGTATTCCATAGACGATAGAAGAAAATAGTCTGTGAAGAAAAATAGCAAGAGGTGTGAAGCGTATTTATGTAAGATGAAACAAAGAAAGAGTGTTGTTCCTTTTGAGTTTTTTAGTAGTCACTTAAGGATTTGATTCATGATACACAGTGTAAACTTCCTACTATAGTAATATCAATTTTTACCTCTTATCCGTGGGTTTTTTTCCCTTATTGCAGAGGTTGCCACGTTAAAATTCTTGGTGTCGTTATTTCCCATGTTATTCATTACTTTTACCATATATATTTTGGTGTTTGTCCGCGTTTCAAACAAACCCCCAACCGTAAGCTATCAATTGTTGTCAAACTATCAGACAAAAAATCTATAATCAATAATGTCCTCACAGTACCCTCATTCATAAATTTACAATTTGATCCGAAAATTGGCCCTCAAGACTCATTGACAAAAATAGAAATAAAAGTCATAATAATCTTTCCCGTAGGTAAGAAACTTGTAACCATAATTCGGGCAAACACGTGACCCAATTTGGGGTCCAACCCCAAGTCTCAAGAATAAATAGAGAATTCTAGAAGGATTTTGAGCTAAATCTTGAATTAATCAAGGAATCATCTCTAGAATTAGCTATAAAATATAAAGAGGAAAAAAATTGTCGGAACCCAATTTCTCATGTCATGATGATACCTACTACATCTCACCACTAGATAAGCCAAATTCATAGCTCGGAATCAGGAGTAACGAGCTATCACGGGGAAAAAATATTTAGGAGCACTAAACAAATATTAAAAAACAAGAAGAAGAGATAACAACAAAATACATACAAAACCACCCATGCCAAGACCTAGCATGAGTAGGTAGTCGAACTTGTAGTCAAAATATGAGTACAAGACTTTAAAAGTACCTTTATATACATAAACGATGTGCTCTCGCATGCAAAAAATAAAAACAGTTATGTATTAAAACAAAGGAGGATTGAGGAATCAGTACGCCGGGGTGGGGGGTAAGCTTCACCCCATTATCTCCAAGTTCCAAAAGTTGCTCTGCACGAGGTCGAAACCGGAGGTGATAACTCATACTATGATATGTAGGTTGTAGAAGTGTATTATAAGTAGCAAAAGGGGTAATCAATAGGCATCGGATGATTGAGCTCATTGACAATAAAAGAACAAAATAACAGGTAAGTAAAGAAAGTACAACAAAAATAGCTAAGAGATACACTGAGTAGGAGACCAGACAAGGGAACATACATGGAGGTGCTAGCTCAACAACCTAATCACGACAAGGTCCTACTATAGATGCCAACTAACCAAGGATACCAATGGTGATATTGCTACTCAACATAATCACCAGGAAGGTCCATTCAACCCAACCAAACCAAACACCAAGGAAAGTCCAACCAGTATTCATAACTACTATCAAATCAACATAAGAGACAATCTCTCATAGTAAAACAATAACCTAACCAAACCCCATAAGACCGGAAGGTACACAACAGAAAACATAACTGAGTTAGCCCCTCATAAGATTGGTAAGTCCAAACATCAATTATATGTAATGGTGATAGACAATGCATATGAATGCATATTATGATATAAAAACCAACAAATCCATCAAAACCAAGTGCCACACAAACAAGTTTATACACCTACTTGTCGCCCCTGGCAGCTAGGTAAGACCTATGCATATACCCTTATCCTGTTCAATATTTCACACAGTCAGAGGGACCCATAGTGGATTGGGGAAGTCCGTACACATTTCCTGGTCCATATATAGGACATCCAAACCTATTTGTCATGGTACCATATCTAATCTGTCATTGTACCAAAGACAATAGCAAACAAATCATTATTGAAAAAGGGGCGACGATGTACCAACTGATCATGTAAAAAGTAAGCACATCCAAGATGCCTCTGATGTTCCAAAAGACCAGTTTATTAAAGTGATCGAAGTGGTACAACTTCCATCAAAGCTAGTTTTGAAAGAGTAATAGTGTGAAAATAGCTAACATCCAATGTATGTGCCGGGATCGTACCACAAATCACGTAAAACAGGTTTCGAAAGCAATGCATTCCATCACCATCTTTCAGACAATACCAACTAAACGACTAGATAAACACCAAGGGTTGATCAAGCATATTAGTGGCCTAAATAAAAATCAAACGGGCTCTTAAACTTAAATTGTTAGTAAATTTTATATAATTTATTTGTTCTAGTTTTCAATTGATAATATTATCATTCTTATTTTAAATTATTTTTCATGAGATGTAGTACTCCAAATATGTCAAATTTCTTCGAATAATTCCTTCATTTTCATGAAAATTTACTTTTTCTACAAAAAGTATTCAATAATAAATTAAAACCTATTATTATTAAAAATGAGGCCTCTTAGATTTCAAGGCATAAGACACATGTCTTTTTTTTAAAACTATCAAACTATCAAGCCGACCCTAATAAACACTACCAATACTACCACACTCTTAGAGAATAGAAAACTAACTTGAAACCCAGTTGTCCCTCAACAAAGGCCTCGAGCCCAAAAATCTACTAATATTGTCCACAATAACAACATACAAGTTCACCAATACCCATGAAACAAAGAAATTAATGGAGAATTTTATTATAGAAATGGGGATAAATCAAGGATCGATGTCTTACCTAAACATGCAACTCAATGTAAACAGAGAACAACTAATGCCAACCCATGGCATTCACGACAAAAACTTAAGGTTTTAAGCCCTAGCATAGGGTACCAAACGGTAACAATCACTACAGGGAGCAACTAATAACTAAAGGATAGCTAAAATGCATACTAAGGCATCCAAGTCACCAGCTATACTAAGGCCTTAAGTATATGTTAGTCTGCACGACCTAGTAATTTACCGATTTTAACTTTTCGCTTAAGTGTGAAACAAGTTGTCTAATGTGTTCCAACAAAGAAGTAAGAATAGTAAGTAAAAGTATAATATTTTTACGTGGAAAATACCCGACTCAAAAAATATAAAAACCACGACCTATACCCCTAAAAGATTTTAACTCCAACATCAATAAATCACTGAGCCTCCACAGAACATAGATTATAAAATTTGCAACCTACCCTTAACTTTAATTTATGGATTTAGATTACAACTCTTGTAATCCTAGGAACTAACTCTTATTCCAAACCTTCAAGACAAACCTCCCAAGGTATGTGTTCCCAACTCTTCGATTTATCACAATATGTAGATAACACTCCTAGTTGAGTTTATAACTCACTGAACTAAGATTACATCAAGACTTATTCACAAACAAAAACTCCAAACACATTAACTTTGTAAAAGGATCAAGTTCATCCATTTGTTCCATCTATATGTTCCTTCAGTTAGTTGGTAGCACTTATGGAGTCAATTTCTCTGTTGCTCTTTTTGCTTTGTGAGTGCACAAGTATTGTGAATGACTTGGCCTCTATTTAAACACAATTCTTCATAGAGTTATTATTTATTTTAAACTCTTCATTTACTTGAACTCTCTTGACTTAGAGTTCTACTTGAAGTAAGACTCTTTCTTCCATACAAACTCCTTGCTTTTTTTTGACTCCTTCAAATTTCATTCATTGATTCTTTTGTATGGTACTCTAACTCCAACACTTAAATTCAGTTGTAACTTGAAGAGTTCTACTTTAAGAGAGACTCCTTATTCAATTAACATTCCCTCCTTCTTTAGACTCCTCCTTCAAATTAAACTTATTCTTTCTTTCTCTTAATTCATTAGATGTTTATTTTCTTGAATTTTTTCATGAAATTAACATTATTCATTTCTTTATTTCTGTACTCTTGTCTTTATTCATTCTAAAAGTTTTCTCAAATTCAAATGCTCGTGACAGTGCACCTTAGGACCATGTTAACTGACGTGTTTCATCTTTCTTTGTCAATCATCAAAACTGCATATATCCCAACAAATTCCCCCTTTTGATGATGACAAAACTCTTTTGTTTTTGAATTCAAACAATTTTATCTGTAGACACTAAAGCATGAAATACTAACACGAAACAAGTTAGTCAATGAGTTACAAACACTGCACAACTTTTATATTCCCCCTTTTGGCATCATTGAAAAGCTACGTCAATTCTATAATATACGAGCTAGATTGATCACTTAAAGTATTGATGACCAGTGGAAATCACCAAGACAATCAGATAACGACTTCATTCAACATAATAATGTATTATAGTGAGCAAGAACCTGAGTCATTAAAGAAATAGATAATCATTCCATTAAGCTGCCAAATCATGTTCTATATAAGATTAAAGTCACACTGAATGAAGCACAAACTATTGAGCACTAACAAAAAAAAAACAATGGACATGAGTAGAATAAAGTCAGAAGCACTAACATTGGAAATTGAAGAGAATAATGAAACAAGTGGAGATAATAGTGTCAACGAACAAATAATTTTAGCATCTTTATCCCTTTATTTATCAAGAAAAGTCTGTAGAGCTTAAATTCATATCTTAATTTTTATATATAAGCAATATGACCAACGTCTAGTTCAACAATCTTATCAGTGAAAATATTACTTCAACCTTTTCATTGGAGTTTTAGTTTTTCTCCTTAAAGCATGTAGATCAGCATGGTTCATCTATTCAATAACTTTTTTTTGGAAACACCATGCATGAATTGGAATTAAGTATTCCTCAAAACATACAATAGGAATCATGTTATCATTTTTTTCATGCTAGCTCTAAAATCTTCATTAATAATGGGCATTTTGTTGACACATTTGATTTCTAGATGGGAGTTCAAGGTGGAATAGAAAAAAATGTATTCCGGGAGTTGATTCTTCCTCGTGACCTGTAAATGAGAAACTATCTAATTTAAACTTGCAAAGAAAATCCAAGAAGACAAAGTGAGAGAGAATAATTTGAAAGAATGAGACTTTTGCGTTTGGACGAATATTTTATTCTGTATTAGAACAATTAATACATGAAAATGAGTGATCAAGTGTTTCACTTTAGACAGTATTAACCTTTATCAATATAGAACATACATGATAAGAGAAATTTTGTGACAATCGTTGCTAGCTTGCATTGTTTCTCTGCATAATATAATAAAAATTAGGATAAAATAAGTCAAGGATATGGAATTGGGACACACAATTAAATGTGTAACACTGAATTAAATAACATTTTAGCTCATAAAATTAAGGAGAACAATTATTCTAGTCAATCATTGAAGTGAGTTCATGCAATCTTAATCATCCCCAAGTATAACTTATTCTTTTCATAGTGTTCCCTACTTAGTGTCACAATTTATCAATTGTTATTTGACAAAGAATAACGGGATCCAGCAATCACATACTTTTTTGGATAAATCAGTTTCAAGATTCATTGTTCCCCCTATCAATATGCCCTTAGTCTGTTCAACAATTGAAAAATCTGGTACAACGTGTTCCAATGCATTATCAACAGTTCCACTTTAATCCTCACCTTTTTTTCACCTTCTCTTTTGAAAATAATCTCACTTTCTTCCCCCTTATACATGCATTAGCTTCACACCTTTTTTTTAATGATACATTCCCCTTTTTGTGAAGTGAGTGAAAAGAACTTTTGTTTGTCTTCATTGATATTACTTAAGCAAGCAATATCTATGAATTAAATCACTTGCTTCCTTTCAGCTGCACCTGCAAAATATCTTAAAGATTAGTCTTAGGAACCTAGACAAGCTTGGGTCCTTTCTTATGATAAAAAAGGTGAATCAAATTTCTTTTTGCCCATTTTTGAAGCCAATCGTTGTTTCCAATTTTCTGGTTAGTTTTAACATTATTAGGTTATATTTCAACATTTTTGTTTCTGTAATTTCTCGCGACAGGACATTATGTAGTTGGGTGCCCAAGTTTGCCACAGAAATAAAACAAGTCAGTAGTAACAACCTTGTCATTATGAAAACCAATGACTACTTTGTCATTGTGATTTCTCTCACTCAATTGATTGACAATTCTAAATGAGTGAGTCCATATATTTGCCTTCTCAAGCTTTACTTTTTATCTATTTTTATCTGACAGATTTCTATATTTAATTTTCTCACCTTTCTTTTTTAAAAAAATGTATTTTTTGCATTTTCAACTCTTTTTTCAGGTTTTCTTCAGTTTCACTCATTTTTCCCTTTCTTTTGTCCGTAACTGACATCCTTAAAATTTCAAACTTTAGGTCTATATTAGATGACTCGAGTTTTTCAACATGTTTCTTCAGACAACTATTTTGTTTATCTGTTACAATTTTGTCATCTTTGAGTTCCATGTGCTCATATTTTTGGTCTACAAAGGCTTTAAACAACTGATCTCTTTCACGTGTTAATTCTTTAAAGTCATCAATTAACATACTCAACAATCCAATAAATTTAATTTTTGAAAGTAGATGCAGTTTTTCTTTAAGATCAATAACACTAACCTCAGAGTTTTCATCATCTTCAGCGTCTGAATCTCCTACAACCATGAATGTTGTTTCATCTATTTCTTCATCATCAGATTCTCCATTTCTTGAACCCCTAGCAACTACCATTGCATATTCCTCCTTGTTCTTTGATTTCCTTTTTTTTCTATTCTTTCTTTCCTCCAGTTAAATTCCCACTGCAGGCAGTCCTTAACATGGTGATCAACCATTTACCACACTTGAAGCATCCAGAGAGAGATTTTTCATTCGACCACCTCTTTTTACTTGTTTCTTCATGTGCGTCCATGAGAGTATCCCAAATTTGTTTTACAATTATGGAACTAGATACTTGGTGATACTCATCTGGTCCAAGGCCACAATAAGAATAAACTTAACTTTGACATTATTTTCAAGAATCTTAAAGTTAGTCTCATCGTATTCACTCTTTTTCTTTTGTACGTCATTATTTTCAGTATCCTTCTTAGTTGAATATTCTGGTCTATCAATAATTATATTCCAAAGTTCATAATCCTCTGTTTGAATAAAAGTTTTCATGATTTCTTTGCACCATGAGTAATATTGTCCATTGAATAGTGGAGAGTTGTTGATATCTTGTCCATCACAATATCTGAGTTGAGGTGCATAATTCATCTGGATCGATTCTTAAGTGGTTCCACTTTTGACAAGAAAACCTAATGTGATACGGATTGTTAGTCTTGACGACCTATTAATTTACTGATTTTAACTTTTCGCCTAAGTGTGAAATGAGTTGTCTAATATGTTCGAACAAAGAAGTAAGGACAGAAAGTAAAAATACAATATTTTTACGTGGCACGCCCAACTCAAAAGGTGTAAAAACAACTACCTATACCCCTACATGATTTAAATCCAACATTACTAAATCACTGAGCCTCCAGAGAAGATAGATTACAAACTTTGAAACCTACCTTGACTTCAAGTTATAGATTTAGATTACAACTCTTGTAATTCTAGGAACTAACTCTAATTCCTAACCTTCAACACAAACCTCCCAAGGTATGTGTTCCCAACTCTTCGATTTATCACAATATGTAGAAAACACTCCTAGTTTACTTTATAACTCACAGAACTTAGATTAAATTAAGACTCATTCACAAACAAGAACTCCTAACACATAAACTCTGTAAAAGGATCAAGTTCTTTGATGTGTTCCTTCGGTTTGTTCGTAGCAATTGTGAAGTCAATTTCTCTATTGCTATTTTTGCTCTATAAGTAAACAAGCATTCTGAACGACTTCGCCTCTATTTAAGAACAATTCTTCATAGAGTTATTGTTTATTTCAAACTCCTCGTTGACTTGAATTCTCTTGACTTATACTTCAAGTAAGATTCCTTCTTCCATACAAACTCCTTACTTCTTTAAACTCTTTATTCAAACTTCGTTCATTGATTCATTTGTATTGTAGTCTTAACTCCAACACTTAAATTCAGTAGTAACTTAAAGAGATCTACTTTAAGCGAGACTCCTTCTTCAATTAAAACTTATTTCCTGTTTAGACTCCTTCAGATCAAATGCATTGATTCTTTCTCTTCAATTCATCAGATGTTTATTTTCTTAGGTTTTATCATGAAATTAACATTATCCATTTCTTTATTTTTGCACTCTTGTCTTTATTTTTCCTAAAAGCTTTCTCGAATTCAACTGCTCGTGACAGTGCACCTTTGGACCATGTTGACTGACGTGTTTCATCTTTCTTTGTCTACCATCAAAGTTCATAAATCCCAACAATATCAACTTTATGGATGGTAATTGCATTAACTATGCTATAAGCAAGGGGCTAATAGCTTAAGCTAAGGGTCCCACCACCCATGTCTAGTTGGACATTCTATTGGAAATAAAGAGATTGAAATAGGGAAGGAGCTCTGAAAATGTTAAATACAATCATAATTCACCTACGAATCATACTAAAACATTATATGATATATCATAATAAAAAAATAGACCCTACCCTACCTTGATTCTGATCACACACGATCCCAATCTATTGAACTAGATTTCCCCCTTCCCAATAACCTCACCACAACACTATCATACTATTGATCACAATGTCAATGCATATGTTAAGACACAAAAATCAAATGAATTATAGACAGGACAAAATTTGAGTCAAAAAGAATTACGGGACCCACATAGGAAATTCTAAATTTTTCTCTTTCTATAGGTACTAAACAACTCAAGGAACTTGTGCCCAAAACAGGCATAATCTGAGCTTAAAGGCGGGTTACAAAAGCTCAGTCAATACTTTGATCACCAAAAGCACCATTAAAGGGGAAATAAAAAGTCTTAAAGATGAAATATTACCTTTAAAGCAAGCCCCCCACAAATCCCTGTTTACCCCAACATGAAGCCCCACAAATTCCTGAACCAACGGAAGTATCCACACCCAATTTGGAACTTCCTGGCTAGCTAGAGTTAGTAAAGTTTAAATCCATCGAAGAGGGATGATTAACAAACTGGTCTTATTTAAAAGACTAGTAACTTAACTTTCGTAAATGCGGGCCCCTAGCCGCAATCATTGTTGCCAATAAACTTGGATCAACTATAATCCTTAGTTTCTAACTGTGAAGGCCACCTGCAGAGGGTCAAGGTGGCTCCTCTCCGCTTTCGTAGAGTCCATCTAACAATGCGAAGGAAAAAGCACCTAATCTTCGCAAACGTGATACCAAAGTTGCGAATGCAGAGATCAAAGTTTATAGTCTTTTAGATAACGTGAATTCTAAGAGAAAATGGTGTTATACTAACCCAACACCTCCCGAAAGATGAAATGTGAAAAATGCCTCGATAAGGATTTAAAATTTGTTCTAAACCTTGTTTATGCAAACGATATAAGCTACCTCACCAAATTGGGCATTTTGAACCCAAAAAAGGTTTCAAAACTTCAAACCTAGGTCGTATCAATAAAGAATGGGTCCTACATTCAAGATTTATTTTTAGCCATAATCAACAAGATGGATAAGAATGAGCCGAAAGCTTTGGGATCTACATTCTGGACCAAACACAACATCTCAAAGATAATGTAATTGCCCAATTTAATTTTGAAGTCATCTTTCTAAAGTTTTGACCAAATTCATTGTTCAAGTTATGAATGCTCTATAACACAAAAGCTTGCACAAAAACCAAATGACTGACCAGATGATTAAACTATCAGTCCCGACGAGTCATAAATAAGTTATGGTTTTTATAACCTATAGGAAAGCTTTAAACGCGGACAAGATTGGAAAATGGAGGAAAAGGCATAGAAGGTCATTACAATATCCACTACAATTGTCAATGGACAGGAAATGCCTAAAGGCACAAAAAGATGAGGGTACCGGGCCCGCATGCTCTACTTTACCCTAGATACCATTCTTCGAACCACCAATGGCCATTCAGAACGCAGGTTAGGAGAAGTCCTTTTTTTTTTTTTTTGATTCACCTCTTCCCGTCAACAGTCAACCATCTTCTAAGTCCTGTCCTTGACTGCCAACTCTAAACCCATTGATAGTGACCGAATTTAAAAGCACTATACTCAACTAAGATTATACCACTATCATACAAATACCACAAAATTGAGAAAAACCACCAACCACCATTGTAAAGAAACCCACCTAATAATAGGTTTATCTCTGTATCCCGAGCTACGCCCTTCTCAATTCAAGAGCATCATTTCTATCTTGATCGAGTTTTTTTTGATAATGGTGTTGAGAAAATTTGGTTTATTTAATTATTGTTGATATAGTGTGGCGGTTGGTTTGTAATAACCCTTTCGTTTCCTTGAGTATTCTAGAGGATTGAAATTGGGAACCTTTCATCAACCCTACCCTTTTCAATAATAACAAAAGTTTTAGCAATAGATATGAACACTCAACATGAGAAAAAGTGATTACAATATATATGGTCGCCCATAATGGAACCCAATATCTATAAAATTATCCAGTCCCAGTTACCTATGATTTACCCCTCAAATCAGTGAGTTCCATATTCTAAAACTTAGATTTCAAAACCCCTAAAATTTTCAACATAAACAATGAATAAAACATTAAATTAACGATGGAATCATGCATAACAAGTAGAGTAAAGTTTAGAATCTTGCCATCCTTGGAAAAATATCAATTGCCTAAAAATTACTTAATCCTAGATTTAGAACTCCAAAATGGTGAAATAACTTTAGATCTTGGAATTAACTTTTTTGTCGATATAATACCTTGTGCGTGATAACGGTGCTAGGGAATGACTGTGCCCAAAAGGAAAAAAAATAAACATTGTGCTATTGCACGATAGCGCTGCATGGTAAATAGCCCCTTAGTGTGATTGATTAGGCAAAAATAATTATGCTAACTTGCCCTAGCATTTCCTTCTGTGTGATATAGTATTAGTATTTCTCCTTTACTGCAATACCAACCACATTTTGTTTTTACCTTCTAATACTCATCTGTAAATCATTGAAGATGTTTATTGGAATGGAGCATGAGAACCTTCGTAGGAGGACTTAAATGTGAAAAAGCGTGGCTGTGTGGAAATAAACTTGGCAACCAATTCAATTTGGCAGTCATGCTTGTTAAATTACTAGCCACAACATGTGAAAATTGGTATCCAAAATGTGAACATTGGGTAGCCATCATTGAAGCGTTGTGACCACATTTGGGGAGGTACGTAGTCAAGTTTGGTATACAGTTTGATAGAGTTAGGCATAAATCTTTGTGTGTTGAAATTGGCTACCAATATTATTTCTTATGAGTCAACAAGTGTTCGCAAACCTCTATAAATATAATAGTAATTGAACTTTGAAGACAAACCAAAATAGTAGAAGCTTAGAGATGTAGAAAGAGTAATCCCAAACTACTCGTTAGTTTGTGAGAGATAGTTGTGCAGGTACTATTATTGTTAGTTGTAAGAAATAAAAGAGTGTTGATTAGAGTCTTTTTTTTTACACTCCACCTTTTCATCAATATTATTGTATTACTTATTCGGGTTATCATATTACCCCCTTTTCATATTTTTATGTCGTTGTTACTCTCTTCTATTGGCTATTTAGTTTGGATATTAATCCTAGGGTGTGATTATCATTTTTTTCAACAAACGGGGTACACTAGGCCATGAAAACTAATAGTGTTCTTTGTCCTTTTCAATATGTCCGCCGTTTCACAAGCGAAATTCATGAAAAATGGTGTCTAATGATGAAAGCTATTCTTGCGCTCTCAATATTTTTGGGATAATGTAGACAAAGGGTATACAAACCCGAAAATGAGAAAACTTTCCCTCAAAATGAAAGGAGGTCTTGTTAAAAACAAGAAGAAAGATAACTGACTTCACTCTTATCCAGCAATATTTTTATGATGGCATGTTTGCGAAAGGTGCTGATCGCAACCCTGTCAAAAACAAAGCGTGGTAGATTTAAACAAAATTCTCTCCAAGGAAGTTTGATGAAGTAATGAAGAAAAACTTAAAAAACTCTAAGTGGCTTGAGTTTGAAGTTTAAAAAAGTGAAAGAATTCCGAATCATTTCGGATTTCTTCTCAAGATTGATTGGTTGGTGTAAAACCTAAGAAGAATATGGGGAGGACGTAGATGATATGTGGTGCGACCAGAAAAAAATCCTGTCCTTCTTCTTAACACGTAAATTTGATTATGTGGTGTGTGTCTATTGAGGAGTCTAAAGTATATAGACGTCGATGACGTTATACAAAATTGCAAAGTGAAGGCTTTACCTAGCCCCATGAAAGAAAAGTAAAAGGAGAAAGAAAATCCACTAACAACGGTAGAAAAAATTGCAAGGTGCTTTTACTAACCCTGAAAGAAAATGAAAAGGAGAAAAGAATCCACTAGAGCAACTTCTTAACTCATGACTTCAAAGGATTTGAAGGTGAGAAAAGTTACAAAGGAAAAAGGACAATGGCGAGGCCATGAGGTCGTGGAGGCCGGGAAGAGAAGAGTTAACCAATGTGCAACAATAAGAAAGGGGTCCTCAGTCCATAAATGGGTGTGGCCCGTGGGTCAACGAGGAAGAGACGACGTGGAACCTATCAAGATTACGCATAAATGAGGTATACAAATCTAAAAGTTGAGTGTTATAATTTTTCTAAAATTGATTTACTCTTGGGAATGTATATAATGTTGAGAGAAAAATTGAACCCTGTGAAAAACAAGGATGAAGATGAGGCAACACTGTTATATACACTCAAAGAAAAAATAAATATGATGCAACAGCTCATGTAATCGTGGGACAAATGGAGCAAGCAATTCATATTGTGTGGTCACAAAGAAGTTTTGTGGCGGATAAAGAAGATCGTAAAATGTATGGTGTCTTTTGAGACCTCAAAGATCCAACTTGAAGGGATAGGTTACGATTCTGATATCCTCTTAAAAGAGGGTGGTCATAAATTGAATACCAATGTTTATTATGTGCCAAAATTGAAAAGTATAATTTTGAGTTTTTTGGGGTCAACTTCTTAAAAAGGATATGATTATTAATATGAAACATATGCCTCTTTTGTTCTAAGGATTCAATAACAACTTATTTTTAAAGTTCATATGGCCAGAATAGGTTGTTTCTTTAAATCTTCAAACTAGTGATGCAAATGTTTGAAGGCTATGTGAAAAATGGTCATGGTGTTTTGCATATGAGATTCTGGCACTTGACCTTAGAACACTAAGCCAACAATCAATTAGAGGAGACAAAGAACATGTTTAATGGATAACACTCATCACCATCAACTCAATTGTGTGAGCTTTTCTTCTTGGAAAACATCAAGGAATAGTTTTCAATGAGACTACTCAAGAACAAGTTAAGTTCCACTTCAACTTATCACACCGATGTGCGCATCCCAACACGATCCACCTTGCTGTTGGGTACAAGAATACTTCGTGCCTTTATTGATGAGTGGTCATGGGTTAGAAATACTTGGGTATACTGGTTTGCTTTTAGGGCAAAAATCTGAAGGTTTTTTGTTGGCCTTTTAAATTTCAATACACTGTAAAAACAAATGTTTATGAAATAAAATCTTAAGGTCTGATAGAGGAGAAATTCATTTCAAAAGAATTTAATACTTCTATCAATCTCATTGGAATTCGTCGCCTTCTAGCGGTAAACCTTACTTCCCCCAACAACATGGAGTTGCAGAATAGAAGAATGAAACAATTCTTAATATGGCAGATTACGTGGGAAGCTAAACATCTACCAACATAATTTTGGGCTGAGGCATTGCTTGTGTATTAATTTGAGGCAAATAGGTCTCCAACAAAATATGTACAGATCAAAACCTAAAAACGCATGAGCGGAGAAAGCAAGTGTTAAACTTACGATCGCAGTGTCAATTATGTTGTTTTGTCAGGACGCAAGTTTCAAAAGGCTCAAATTTTACAACCAAAGAATAACAAGTGGTGTGAGTCTTTATGTTGAATTTTGATAAAAAACATCAGGGAATATGGAGGCCTCCGGAAGAAAAAACATATGAGTTTCATCCATCCTTCGGAATTAAGAAGAACTGGAGACCATTACCCCTCACATGATTCAAAACCCCGCCGGGCCTTCACCAGCAACATGTTGCCTCTCCGTTTCTTCTCAAGATAGTTCAGTGAAAGAACATATAGGATAGGAGCGATCCAAGAACTCTATACGGACGTAGAAGAATTACTAATTCTGATTTTTTGTGTTGTCTCTTTGCTAATAGGAACCAATGAATTTGATGATGTTGTTACTACAAAAGGTTAACAATCCATGGAGGAGCTATCCATCAATAGAGAAGAACAACACTTGGGATTTGACACGCTTTCCCAAGGAATCGATCAATTGGAGTAAATGGGTATAGAACGACAAAACTGCCCATTGGAGAAGTCGCAAGATTACAATGCAAGACTTATGCTAAGGATACAAACCAAGGCTGGCATCAATCGACTATGAGGAAGTCTATATGCTTGTTGCCCATAACGACAATCCTCTATTGATCTCTTAGCGGCGTCAAATGAAGTGAAAGATCCATCAACTAATATTCCAAATACATCGCCTTCTTGAATGGATATCTTGACGAATATCTATGTTTAGCAACCATTGGTTTTGTGGTTAAAAATCATTGAAGAAAACCTTATAATGGGTTGAAGAGCTCCACGAGCTTGGAATAGTTTGCATTGACAAATACTTTCAAGACAATAAGGGGGATTTATTCGTTGTCTCCAATGAATATGCTCTTTACATTAAAGTTCATACTAAGGAATATGTCTGCTTGTTTGTCTTTATGATGTTTATGATTTCAGTCTAATGGGTAAACAACCCATTTTTATTTAAAGCTTTTCAAGAAGTTGGTCCCTCTGAGTTTGAATGACGGACATGGGCCTCATGTCATCTTAACTTGGGCTTAGAAGTGAATCAATGGAGAAGGCATCTTCGTATCTCAAAAAAGATATACAAAGGGGATTTTGAAGAAGTTCAATATGGGGTTTTTGAGTCACCCTCTGGCCACCCCCCTAGAAAGTGGAACACAAAATTGTGAAAAGTTTGACGATGGAGGAAAAGTGGATTCCACTTTGGTCAAGAGTCCACATAGGACTCTGAGGACTTGACATGTTCGCGGGACCAGATAATACTCTTTTGAGTTGGGATATAAGTCGCTTCAGGGAAGCTTCCTACTCCACTCACTGAAGGTTGCTAAAAGCAATCTTCGCTACCTAAATGTACAAATCGACATGGGGCTAGTTTATACTTCTTCTTCTGATAATTTTATCTTATGGGATATTGGGATAGTGATTATGCCGCGGGAGATGTTATATTAGAAAAAGCACATTTTGGTTTTGTATTTTCTTGGTGAATTTGTTTATTTTTGGAGTTCACAGAACAAATCAATTGTTCTGCTCTCGACTTGGTTAACTGATATGTGCAAGCGACATCACACTATGTCCTGCTGTATTGTGGGTTGAGAATGATTGTTGAGGAACTCAATTGCCACAACGATTTGTGTGATAACAATAAGCGCAAGCACATCTCAAAGAATCAAGTGTATCATGAAATCCAAAAAGCAAGCACATAGACACAAGGTTCCTTTAATCCGAGAAGCACTTTCCAAGAAAGAGGTAGAGCTCAAGTATATGAAATCTCATGATCAAGTTTGCGGATATCTTTACAAGCCTCTCAAGTTTGAAGAATTTTCAGGATTGAGATCAGCCCTTGGAGTAAATACTAAAAATTCAAAATTAAGGGAGAGATTTTGGTGAACATAACTCTTGGCATAATTAATTTGGAAAACCATACTTGTTGAAATTACTAGCCACACAATGTGACATTTGGTATTCACCATGGTGAAAGTTGGTATCCACCTTTGTGGAAGTAGGTAGTTAAAGTTTGGTATAAGTTTGATGAGTTAGGCAAAAACCAATTTTTTGTTGAATTTGGCACCAATATTATTACTTAATGATTAAACAAGTGTTAAAAGTAAACTCTATAATAGAGTAGTAATCAAACACTTTAAGACAACACCAAAATAGAAGACAAATGAGAGTAGAGAGAGTAATCTACAAACTACGTCTTAGTTGTGAGAAAATAGTGTGCATATAGTTATTCTGCTTGTAAAGAAATAAAAAGTTTTAGTAGTAGTCCTTTTTGAACATAACAAGTAGTTCATCACTCTTAATTTGTATTATTACTTATTCGGTGTATCATATTTAGCCCATTCTAATTTTAGGTCGTTGTTACTTTTTTCCTATTGCTATTTAGTTTGGACATTATCCTATCCCGGTATGATTATCGTTTTTGTCCACAACACGAGCCCTGTGTGTAATAAAGATGATACCATTACTTTGTTCTATTTAAGATAAAAGATCACGTGCTATGCATCGGGGTTTTATCGCACCTTTAATATTATACAAAATCTAACTTTGGAATGGCATTGTTCATTTTAGAAAACATTAAGGATGTTCTTTGTTAACCGTGATGCATTCAAGGTTTATTTTGTTAGAAACTTAGTACCTCAACATTTGTTTATATTTTACATGCACATTATTAATGGTACTTGAATATAAATCATATACTTTATTGTCCATAGTATTTTATACTGCTTTATTTGATGTATCATCGTTTTAGAGTGCAGTTACATTCAGAAGCTGGAAAAGGTCAGTTTGAAATTGTGTTGGGATACATTGATTGTGGTAGAGCAGCAAATAAGTTGATAATTACACATGAAATAATTAAAGGAATTGCAAGGAAATATGGGCTACTAGCAAGTTTTACACCAAGGTAGGTCGCACAATATTTTCACGCGCAAATTCTCTTTTTCTTGTTGATCTAGATATGTTTTCCCCCCTAAGAAATGTACCACAAATAGAATTTCAATCTTTTTTGCATTTAGCTTATTAGATCAAGTCACTCTACTCAAACATAACGACTAGCATTAACTTGTATAATTTATGTAGCTTGAGATTGTAAAAAAGACTAATAATTGGAGGACAATAATAGAGGCTCGATGTGCTATCCACCTTCCGAGTTAATCTTAATAGTATCTTGTTCAACTGACAATAAAGCATATATTGTGATTAAAATTATGGGGTCCACACCCATACATAGGCATAAGCCTATTTTCTATAAAGACTTAGCTGGCAAATTTTGGTGGGATTAAAAAGGATAAAAGCGATGGAATAATAGACGTGTAAATTTTTTTTTATGTACTTGGGCTCCAAGTTGTAACTCATATAAAAGGGAGGAGTAAGCCGATTTTCAATAGGTAATTCAGAATCTGTAGAAATAATAGCGAAGGGATTATTATGTATTTATATTAATATATCTATATCTATTATTTTAATCATGTATAATAATTAATTTTTCCCGAACAAGCCCTTCATAAAAATCAGTGACCTTCCGCAAGATTTTTTCAAAGTGGTGTCACAGGCCATTTAAAGGAAAAAAAATCAAGAAGAAAGCAATGAAGCTTTTGGGCTTTAGATCGTACAAAAATGGGGCCCATAATCGTGGCAGCTTAACAAAATATTTTTCATACAAATATAAAATATTTATTAAATTTAAAAAAATTTATCTATTCTTAAAATAAACCGTTAATGGAAAGAGATCTTACTGAATGTTTGCTAACTTGATTAAAACATCTAATGGTGTCAGTATATGGAATGTATCCTGAATGGAATAATTGAACTAAAGGAAACTCACTGGAAGTAAAACATGAACATGAAGTAAAATGATTAAAGCTATACAATGAGATATGCAATAATAACACATACTACAATATTATACTTTACTTTTTGGGTAGCTTTTCTAATAGACAATCATTACTATAAGTCTCATGATGATACAACGTCTTGCCCATGTTGCTAAACCCACACTATAGCTTGTCGGAGCATAGGGCGTAACTCAACTTATGGATCCATCTAAAAAGTCCTAATGAGGCTGGTGAGGAGTTTCCCAAATTATGGAACAATACTATCTACCTAAGCAACATCGTTTATGGGGTTTGAGTTGTGAATCTTATTCAAATCGTTGCTCAATACTACTCTCAAAACATGCATTAGAGGTCATAATAACAATAGCAATAATTGCTGTGAGTTAATACTCAAAAGGCTCTCTTTAGGGAAAGTTGATCTTTACTTTATTAACTAAAACTCCTTCTGAGAATTATTTCTGCTCTTCTATAAAAAGAAATACTTTTTCTCAATGTAAAATAATACATTTGGACCATTAGTGCTCCCTTAAAGCTCTTCTCAAATGATAAGTAAATATAGTTGGACTCACTTTAATTTAGAAATCAATGCATAAAAATAGTTGCACAAAGGCTTTCCACAATTCTTATTATATTGGGTTCATGTGATAAAATAAATATAAATAACAAATAAAGAATTAAAAATGCATAAAATATCAGTCTCAATAATAAGAAATCTTAACTCAGAATAAGAAATAGAACAAAATTTTAGATTCATTTAAACATTGGGGTACTACTCTGAATTTAACTCTTACAAACTCAATGTAGATTTAGGGTATGATATAAACTTAGTCCATTACTTTAAATATCCTTAACGTAAATTTTTCAGAAGGGGCCTGATTACTATCCATCGTACCGATCACCCACCCCACCTTCCTCCTCCCCCCTCCCCCTCCCCTCCCCACGCCTCCCCCCCCCCAAAATGACAATTTTTTGACGAAACAACGAATAATCTTCTTGAAATCCTAGTTTTCTCCTCTTAATTCTTGGTTTTATATAGCCTTGGTAAATGTTTCTGATGTATGGGGCCCTAATTTAGCTGATAAGGTATTTATAATTGGCTGTAAACTCTTACGAGTTTTAGATTATATTGCTTGGAAAAACTAATAACCCCTCTTAAAATATGACAGAAGTCATCTACAGAAGATCATCTACGATCCACACAAATTTCCACAAGCAGTAGACGCTCTCGTAGAAGCCATGCTGAAATTATGAGACTTCTGACATTGGGGTATATGACCCTTTTACGTCTCGTAAAAGATTCGTCTGTAGAAATCAATCAAACATATGGAGTTTCAACACCTTACTCCACGATGTAGTCTACATTTCATAATCATTTTTACGAGTCATGGAACTGAATTCCTGAAAGTCAGATTTTAAATCAAGCCTAGGACATCAATCAACAAGACCAATCTACAAACCGTATTTTATTTTACGGGCTATAAGCTGAGCTCATATGAATTAGATGGAAAACTTTGTTATTGCTTTGTTTTGTTGAGTAACATAATTGTTAATGTGAAGGCGACGGTAATAAAAGTTCAATTACTAGATTACTATGTCCAAGAAAGCTCAGCGAGGACATGGTCTTCATATATATACCCTTCAGTAAAATGAATTTAACTTTTATTTTAATATACAAATATAAACTTCTTAAACTATTGGAAACTAGGGTCCAATGGGTATTATTTCACTCCAGAAATCATTGGCAAACACTCATATATTGGGAGTCACATACATTTTATTTTTAGTTTATGCCATTTTTCTTTAGCCATAATCCCTTAATCCTAATCCCTGTATTATAATTCCCAATTTTGTTGAAACACACTTTTCAAGTGGAACATATAATTGAATTAGAACTTATAAAAATCTATAATTTGTAAAAACTTTATCATGTGAACTTTTTTGTAGGTATCATAACAATAATGTGTATCCCGGGTCTTATGCTCATTCTAGCGTTGATGATGTTGGGTCAGGATCCCATGTACACATCAGTTTGTTTAAGAATGGGGAAAATATATTTATGGCATCGGGTGAGGCAAATAGGTATGGGATGTCCGTGATCGCAGAATCATTCATGGCTGGGATATTAGATCATCTTCATTCCCTATGTGTATTTACGATGCCTATCTCTAATAGGTAAACATGTTTTAGCTCTTAATGTAATGCGCTCCTTTATGTCATTTTGTTTGTGCTTTCCAGTAGTAAATTAAGCAACCTTTTGTGTTATGTAATATTCTATTTAATTATGTTAATCTTTAAAATAATGAATAATGCACAGTTATGACCGCTCGTTGTATAAGGCACAGAATTCATCATTCATTTGCTGGGGTGTAGAATGTAAAGAGTTGCCTGTAAGAGCTTGTTGCCCTCCTGGAGCTCCAAATGGTGTGGTAACCAATTTTGAAATGAAAATATTTGATGGATCCGCAAACCCACACTTGGGATTAGCTTCAATAATTATTGCTGGCATTGACGGCATGAGAAGAAAATTACCAATTCCACGACCAGTAGGTGAGTACCATCTTTTGTAAATAACTTTTTGCATTAAGAAACACATGGATTTATTTTCTTGTTAAACAGAGCCACATTCTTATGACTTTGATTGGAACAACGATGATATAAAACTACCATGGTCTCTTAGAGAGGCTATTATCAATATGGATTCAGATAAATGGTTTAATGACATGTTGGGTAAAGATTTTATATGCACCAGAGGAGGAGTTGCTGGGGTACGTCGTTAATTTTAATGAGTTTTGCTTTCTCTATCATATTCTGGACGCACATGTGAACAATTGTTTCTTTTTTTGCAGAAAGAGATCAGACACGATTTCTGTGTTGGAGACCAAAAATACAAGCACATTATGTTTAATTATTAGGTTTTCGCTTATTTACCATGTTTTCCCAACACTTTATACTCTTTTAATTTTATTTCTTGTATCATATTTTTGTGTACTCCTCTCATGGACTTGTTTGATTAATGTTTTGTTTCTTGCTGCTTCTTATCTTCATCTCTATTTCCGTCTCTCTCTCTCTCTTTCACTACTGTCTCTATTTTCTTTTTCTTCTTCAAAATATCAGTCCAAATAACTATATCTAATATTCATATCTTCAAATCGATTTTCACCATGCTTCACTCTTCCATCACCCACAAAGTGACGAGTAAAGAAATAAACCAAAATGTATATGTAACTCGGTGGTCGCAATAGCATTATCTAAATCTCTAAAATTAAAATGACAGAGTGCAACACTGCCCTAGTGCAATTAAAAAGTTTCGAGCTTTGAATTTATCTTTGAGAGCGGCATTTCTTATTGTATTAGTTTAACATTGGTATTACCCCATAGTGGGAAAAATAATATTTGAAATTTATACGCAATGGCAAGTCCCTCCCCCCAACCTATGCTCCAAACGTCATAGACACACTTATAACTATACTAAGTCAGACCTTCCCATAACTTATTTTATGAAATAATTTTCTACCACCCCTTTTAAAAGCTATACTTGACACTACTTAAAAAAAATGTCAAACGTACTGGGCCCACAAGATAGAGTCATGTAGGTGGAAAAGGGTAGAAAATTATTTTAAAATAAGTTCAGGAGGGTAATAGAACCTTAAAGTAGTATAAGTGTGTATCTGAGATTTCGAACATATGTTGGGGGTACTTGTGTATTTTCCCAAATTTATATCTCAATTTTAGGGGATTAGTTAAGTATACATTGATTTTAGGAGAAGTATTAGATTAAAGCTAAAAGAAGATGAAGTTTTCAGAATTGTCTTGCAATGGGATTAAAATTGAATAAGAATTCCTTTTTATTTATAATTGTGTCGAAATCATAAACAATACAAGTATATTACATATTGCAGACATATCACCATGTTAATGATATCAACCAGAATAATATAGGTAACCCACTTATAATATTTTTAAGAGCAAATTTCTTATAATATTTTTAAGAGAGAATTTCATAAATTGACACCATAATAAAATTAGTTATCCTCTTTTCTTGTAGTGTTCGCATATTTGTAGGCTGTAGCTTCAGTTTAAACTGCTATGAGCTACATCATTTTATAATCTATATACGTTTGTATAATTCACGTGCATATGCATAATGTCAATGAATTTCGCTTTCTCTATCATATTCTGGACGCACATTTCAAACATGGTTTCTTGTTTTGCTGGAAGAGATCGAGCACGATTTCTGTGGTGGAGACAAAAAATACAATCATATTATGTTTAATTCTTAGGTTTTGACTTATCTATTTCTACCATCACCATGCTTTATACTGTTCTAATTTTATTTGTTGTATCATATTTTTTGTCTGGTCCTCATATGGACTTGTTTCATTAATTCTTTGTTTCTTACTGCTTTTTATCTTCATCTCTATTTGTCCGCCTCTCTCTCTTTCTCTACTTTATCTTTTTCTTTTTCTTCTTCAAAATTTCAATACAAATAACCATCTCTAATATTCATATCTTAAAATCCATTTTGGTCATGTTTCACAAACTTCACCCAAAAAGCGACGAGGAGTAGAATTTAAGGACACAAAATTTATACGAAATCGTGTGCGCAAGCGGAGATCTAAATTTCTTAAATTAAAACGACAACGATTCAACATGGTTGGCCATTAAAAAGTTCGAGTTTTAAATTTATTTTTAAGTTTTATGAATTGTGATTAGTTTGAATCGTATGACCAAGAATAGAAATACTGTGAATTTTATAGCGCGCTGTAATGAAATATTTATAAGATATAATATGCAAATATCTAAAACTATTATAGCAGCATATACAATAATTTTAATATTTTCTTTTCATCTCTATATTCATAGTTTTTTTTATTTTTTTACAGCATATAAATTATTATTTTTTTTATATGCTTATATAGTAGAACAGAAATATAAAAATCATGAATTGACCTTATTTCCCTAACTCTAGGTGATGAATTGATGTTGAATTGAATAGTGACAGTACGATTGACTTAATTCTTATGTTGATTACTATTATATGATGTTATTAAGTATATTGATGGGTGAATATGGTTGGTTTGGTGATGAGACCATTGAAGTAGACTTTTGAAGGTGAATTGGTAAGATTTTGTGATCTTGAATCCTACTTCAATTGTGATGACTTGTACTTGATGATGATGTTCAATTAGATAAGTGATGGAATGATGAATGTAATTGAAATGTCTTGATTATATGAATTGTGAGATTTTGATTATGGTATGATGATATAAGGTTGATTGTGAATCATTTATGTGCATTACTATAATATGATGATGATGATGATGATGTTGAAGGGTCGTAAAGAAAGGAAGTTTTCAAGCAATACCTAATGAGATAATAATATGATATACAAGGGGTTAGTCTCCTATGACCTATATTAAGTTATGATGTTTAAGAGTGACTCAAAGACATTCAAAAATGGGAATTTAGCTTGCAACCGAGTGAACTAGTTATGGATGTGTCCCTGTCCCAATTGGGAAGGTAGGTTCACAATGGTTTCTCATGAGATAAGATTATAATGTAATTGGCGAAAGAGGGTCTCAAGTATGTCTCCTATTCTTGAAACTATGTTGCCCTTATAGGAAGACTAGTATTGGATCGGCCACAAGCATGTTATGTTAATGTTTTGGTTCTACTTGACAAGTAGACCGCCTTCTTTCGATGTAGGGTTTCATGACACAGGATTCCATATTTAGCTCACATGATCTATGTCGGTTAAGGCCATTGTTCCCGAAAGTAAAATGAACGTAATAATGTGAAATCTGACTAGGATGACTTAAGGGGTTATTCTTAGTATAGATAGGGGTATGGGACACTACCTAGGTATTGCACTAGTTGGCCTTGAGAGAAATCTTAGGAGGGTATTTTATGCTTTTGACTTTAATGATATACAAATGTTGACTTTACATGTTGATGACCTATATGATGTTAGTCTTACTTATGGACATGTTATTGATCTATATTGGTATATATGATGGCTCATGATGCTACTGTAAATGAATTTAAGCATTATTTATGATCTCTTTCCTTGTTTGCTTGACTATGTGGGGTTATGAGACTTCATATAGACATTGCACTTGTAGGCTTGGAAATGGGTTGTAAATAAGTGCCTTGTATAGTGTGATGAGATGAACGCTTGTACATGCTTTGGTATGATATTGGAGTTGCTTTGGTTATATGTTCTTGATATGCTACTATTAATATGACATGACCTTATGTTGATAGATTTCATGTTGACTTGACTTTATGATGATTTTGGTCTTATGATTGGATATGGACTTCCATTAAGTGATGTTGTACATAATAGCTTATATGTGTTCCTTATTGTGCGTGAAAGCTTTTAAAGAGTGATTTAACATTGAATGTCAATTAATCCCTTTACGAATATTTCAATCTTATATGGGTGCATATGTTTTCCCAGACTTGTAGCAAGTGGATGTACAACCATATTCTTCCTTCACCCTTTTTTTTCCCAAACAAATTAGGTTTGGCCTGAAGTACGTGAGGCTACTGAAGAATACTTGGATATCTTCTCCAAGTGTTGTAGGTCTCAAGCGCTAAGGAAGTCTTTATCCATTCTCTAGCTATGAACACTTGTTCCTAGTCCCTTAAGATCATCGTTCTTTCCTAGTATTGAACATTATTGTTGTAGCCCTAAGTGTCAATTATGATATTGGTATTGAGGCTACGTTGTACCCACAGATGACAACAATCATCACATTAGTGTTAGTGTCGTCTGCGAAGTTCACAAAATGATGCATACAGCCAAAATGTGCAACAACGTTTTCGTCAAGCACGTCAAATAAAAAGTTGACACTAAGGGAGATGCCAGGAAAAATGTAATCCCTTCTTAATTCGGACATGTTCCTGAAATTTTTGATGAATTGCTCGAGTTAAAGGTTATTGCTTGCCAGATGATGAGAGGAACCCGATGAAGCGGAAAAGCGATGACCCAAATTATTGCAGGCAAGTCTCATAAGACTTGTGAGTAATCCTCTTGAAGCAACCTTTTGTCTTCAAGGATAGAGTGATGTGATGGTTAACGAAAATCAAATCACCTGATAGAATGAGAAGGCTAGTTCTACAACCAGATCTCCTATCAGGTTTTGGCTCACTTGATCGGTCAAAATATATCTCTGAAAAGCATGAAGAAGATTCATTTAGACCAGGAAGTTGGGATATACATGATGATGAAGGGTTGGATTCTTGTAACTAGGAGATAACACACAGTCGAATCTACGAAAAGAATAACCGAGAAACTGATTAAATGGAAAATGGTGGAACTGTATACACAAAAAATCATGCAAGTGCCCAAAGGTCAAAGGTTAGAAGTTCAGTACTATCAAAACCCCCGACGTTCATTGACTCTAGAGTAATTCTTACCAAGCCGTTTGACATGAATTGAAGAAAACAAAAATCCTCAACAATGTCGAGGCATCAATTTTCAATATGCCGATACAATAAAACATGAATGAACCTCTAAACTTAAAAAGAGGAACAACGAGTGACGAGCAAAATAAACAAGGGGAAATCTCACGTAATGATGTCCCTCTCTCATCTTCTGGAAAATCTAATTGAACCTTCTTCCCAAAGACATCCATGTGAATACTAAAATCACATTTACATATAGATCTTCTATTGGTGAAACACTACACAATCATCCTTATATTGGTGGGTCATGTGCTTGATAAGAAGATAAATAAATCTTAATAGATGAATGATATGATCAACATTTGCCTATCCACAACATTGAAGAACTGGCATCACGATTTGGGGACTTAGTGAAGTCTCTATTTATACAAGGATGTAATCAAGAGGGCAGAGGTCTATAAGTGCTATTAAATTAGAGATCCATATGGAAGTTTGCGATCACTTGCATGAACATGTGATGTGTTGACGCACAGACTCATACAATATAATTATTGGCAGACCCCTTATGTATCATGAGAATAGATGTCCATCTTCTTACATTAAGTCCTGAAATGCCTTGAAGGTGGAATTGAAGAGGATAGTTGCAGATGATAACCCTTTCACTGAGTTTTGAAAAAAAAACCTTGAAACGATTCGAATTCTATTGAGAAATTATTTTTAAACGGACAAATCTAATGATGTCAAACCAATCATGTCCGACAAGATCATAAGCAAAAGAATCGATGCGGTTGTCAGAAAAGCAAAAGTTGACGCTAAAGAGTTTTGTCCCATTCTAAATGAAGGGAAGGTAATGTCTTCAAAGAAAAAGTTGACGTCTAGACTTTGCTTTGTTCCAAAAGTAAAGAAAGAAGATGTTCAATCATCTAACCTTCAAGAAAATGCTTTGAAAGGGCTAATTCTTTCTATTAGACAAATTGGTGCAATAAACTTGTCGTCAAAGTTTTCAGAAAGGTCAATAACTTTAAAAACAAGTGCGAAATGTGGAGCTCGCTACAAAAGTCACAAGATAAAGTTTTGATCCCAATGATTACAAGTTATTTGTGAAGGCAGGATACAACCCTGATGAGCTGTCAATGTTAGGGAAACTTTGTAATACCTTGAAAATTTACTTAGGCAAAACTAGATCCTAACATGGTTGTCATGATGGTCTAAGGTCATAAAATGGTCTATAATGTGGTATTGAGGCAGTGTCTAGAGTTTTAAATGAATTAGGAAGTGAAACGTCAAGGGACAACTAACACGTTCATGGACTACTCACCTATTGCCTATATGTGGTATCTATGTGTTCTATATGAATTCCTGAGGTTATACTGACAGTAATTAGTTTCTTATTGTTTATATATCAGTTGTCAAGTTTCTTGAAGTTTGAGTCAAAACATTCAAGAACTCCATAACGTTCGAAAGGGTTTACAATTGAAACGACCTTGTGTGTCTATGCGGTTTCGTTGAGTTTTAACCTTGGTCATTTTGGATGAAAGGCATGTGACAGTCCTAAACTTGTCGATGATATAGTTTGGTGGGAAACTCCGGGCACACATCCGCCAAGGACGCCTCCAAGGGCTTGAGGAAGGACACATGTTGGTGGGCCGAAAACGGCCTAATGCAGGCCACCTACGCTGGGCAACACGACCAGTGCCTGTTTCGATGCCCCGTAGGTGAGGGCGTCGTTTGGTACTTAGCCTATTTATATAAGCTCCCATTTCCATCCTATGAACCCATTGACGTAGGACAGTACGGTCCGTGGGTGGATTGGTGTCCCCCGTGCGATCGGTGGCAAGAACCGGGAGATTCTGGGTATGTTCTCTTGTGGCAGCTTACTTTTAAGTTCAAGGGTGAAGTTATAAATTCACCCCACTTCCAAATAAGAGAAAGGGCGGATACTCAGGGGTATTTTGGGTATTTTAGACATGTTTATAAGTCTAAAACACTTAGAAGATTTCATTCTTAAAAATCATAAACCAGAAAATTTTTTAGAAATTCTTTTAGAACTCTCCGTTGGAGCCAAAACACAAGGCAGGGATTGATGGAATTGGGTGGTAGATTCTTCATCAATTGAGCTCTAATTGTCTCCTTCTATAAAGTATGATGACTTAGGTTGATTTGCTGGAAACGGAATCAATTCAAATCGTAGGGAAGTCATAATGATTTATCCTAGTCCAGCCATTAGCCTGTGACCCTCTTTGGTAGTGTGAGTGTGATTGCTTCTTCGCCTTATAACTCTAGGAAGAGTAGAACTGAAGTGAAGGGCAATCGGTGATAGGCAGTGTAAAGCGCAAGAGAATGGATGTCAGAGTGGTACGCTCGTTAGGTATAGTGGTACTGTCGGGTAGGTGGGGTGATGGCCTTGTGATTTATAATGAGGGTTGGGTAGTGATGTCGAATTGGGGGTAGAAGGGTGGGTTATTTAGAAGGGTACGAAATGATCACGTAGGGTGTGAAAGAGCTGGTGGTGAGGTTTGTGTGTGGGTGGGGTGGCGTGGGAGAGTATTGGGATTTTAAGGGTGTTTGGGTAGGTGGTGGTGGATAAAGTGGTGAGAGAGATAAGGGGTAGTTGGTTACTAGCTTAGGGTGTTGTGTAAGGGGTTCAGGGTTGGGAAAGTGAGTGTAGGTTGGGGGAGGTTTGTATTATGGTGTGGGAGGGAGGGGGGTGTGTATGGGATGGGAGGGGGGATGTGTAGTTTGGTTTTGAGGAGGGGTGTCTTGGGGTGGTGTGTGTAGGCTCTGTGGGGGGTGGCGTTGGGGTTCGTGGGGAGAGTGGATAGGGGCTTCAGGTTTTTTGGATTTACTTGCTAGCCTTGCTCCAGTCTTCCCTGTGCAATCCTTTATTTTCTATTCCTCTATGAGAACAAAGACCTAGCAGCTGAGTGATTATATTATCGGAAGTATCTCTGATTTGAGAAGGAGACTAGGTACAGTATACGCCCTACTTGAGTCAATGAGACTATAGTGCATAAAGACCTTCATTTCCGTAACCCATTTCCTACATGGGAGTGTCCATATTTCTAAATTCTAACTACTACCCTTGGAAAGTAGAACACCCTCATCCTTCGTAGTTAGAAACAATGGATTTCTATTCTAGCTATCGACTGTCAATGTCGTTTATTTGACTATTCTCATCATATGGGATACCTTACACATTAGAGAAATTCTAAAGAAAGTTAGTGGTGGTATGGGACGCTATCTAACATTGCTCAATAGGCTTTGACAGGTGTTAGTTAGAGTCCCTAGGTCTTGTCTCAAGATCATTACAAATTGAAAATGTCTTTATGTGTGAATGAGTCTTAAATGACTAATGCTGTAGTGACATTAAGTTTAAGAAAACATTTTAAATATGAATAAGTACTCTTTCGGGTATTACCTCGATAAGTCTTAGAAGGACTCTATGTAGGGAAATGTTGATTAGTGGGACATGATCTAAGCCTTATGTAGTCTTAAGGATTATGAGGGTAATCTGAAGAGGTCAATCATGGACTTTATATCTTGATTTCTTAAGTAAGAGTCTTTTATAGCCTTGGTTCAGGAAAAAATGTCATATTATAACCATGTTATTTGTTTTGGTGTCTTTAAGTGTGTATGTGTCTCATTATAGTAGTCTTGAAGGCTCATTAGGCTGCTTAGAGAGAGTGTATGGGCGGTCTCTCTTTGTGTTGCTGTAATTGAGTCTTGGGAGTAGCTTTTCAGTGAGAAGACTACATGGCTATGCATTGTCTAAACTGAACTTGAAAGGACTTCACTGAACAAAAGGAATTCACTATACAGTGAAGTGAGGTTACTGTAAAGTTGGTTTTAAATTATACTAAATTGCTTAAATGTTAAAGGTGTTAAATGTTATTCTTATGATTATGATATGAGATGCATATTTCTAATATATGTCCACTTTTATAATCTTGATGCATAAATACATACTTAGTTCAAGTGTTTGTACGAATTCCATACTTTGTTGTCTCCAAAGTGTAGGTGAGAAGGATCGTGCAATGAAATTTGATTCTAGAGAGTCTTTCAAGCAAGTGAGTATGGCCTCAATTTTTTGGACCGAGGGCATACATAAGATTGTTCTTTTATTTACCATTATCGACGTATGTAATAGCCTAAGTATTTCTACATTTGAAGTATGGGCCGTCCCCAAGTAATTCTCGTCGTCTAAGCATGATGATAATTCACAGACTTAGTATTTCCTATGCTTTTCCAATGAAATATTTTTTATTAAGATATTCTAAATGTTTTTGTGAAAAGTTTTAATTCCACACTATTTTTCACTATATATATGCGATGTACGATCCAAAAGGCTTGTACGAAGACCTCGAGAGGTCAAAAGTACGCTGTCCCACCCGGAATCAACAGAGATTGGCCCTACTTCTAGGGTGTGGTCTCGGGTTGTGACCAGCTTTGTATCAGCTCATAGTTTATGACAAGTCGGTTTAGGAATCAAAAAGTCTCATCAAGTCATGTGTAGTATAGTCTTGACCATTGGGGTGAGTCGTGACACTGTATTGAGAGAGACTATAGACGATACGAGTTGTCCTTATTTTCTACTCATATGTCTTCTATAGAGTAAAGGTTATAGTACTCTGTCTTTAAGGGCCTTTTCCCTTGTGTTTTCTAGGAAGATGATACGAGGAGGACGCCGGCTAGGAGAGTTGAGGAAAATGTATGTGTCTGAGGAGATTTATCCTCACGTTGAGTGCATAGTTCCATCAAGGTTCTCAAAGATGATCAAGTCCCTATTGTGGAGGAGGTAATGATGTTCTGGTGGTTTCCGCCGGAGTTTGAATTAATAGATATTTAAGAGATGGCTTTGCTTGCCTTAGCCTCGAGCTAATTACCTATCAATACATTTGAGTATGGTGACTGAGGATGAATTTGGTGGAGAGTACTATGACGTCTAGGTAAGAATTCTTTGTGGAAGCTGAAATCCATCCTATCTTTCTTGGATCTAAGGTCGGGAAGAGGGATCCCCAAGAGTTATCGATGAGGTGTATAAATAGTGCATACTTGGAGTGGAATTTAGGTAAGCAGGCAGAGTTCGCTTCGTATTGATTGAGTGGTGTTCTCAAGTGTGGTACCCTCAATGGAGGATAATAGACCGGTGGGAGTCCGTGTCCTTTGAGTGGAAGAATTTAAGGATGCTTTTCTTGGGAAGTACTTTCTTCGTGAAGGATGAGTTAAGTAGAGAATTTATGAATCTCAAAATGCAATATGAGTGTTGAGGAATACTCTTTGAAGTCTCAATGTTATCGAGATTGCCCCATCCCTGTTTCTAAGCCGAGGATGAATGGTAGATTGTGTGGATGGCCCCTCCGATCTGTGAGGGAAGAACATCGTCCATGCTAAATGATAATAATGACCCTGCTAGACTCATGTGTATGCGCAATCATAAGGTTCAAGTGATCAAGGTCAATTCTCTGTTAAATAAGAGGTCTCAATTAAAAGAACTTTAAGGAGGGGGGGGAGTTGCTATGGTGAAATTTGGGAGAATGAGGTGGTTCTCAAAATGGAAAACTACTGTGTCACTTGTTGAAAAAGGCACTATGGGAATGCTAAAGGTAACTGGATTTGGCGTTGGTGTGATAAAGAAGTACACAGATTATTCTTTTCCAACCATTGCTTATAGAGGAAGATAGGGTAAAAAAGTTGCGCCTAATTTTCCAATGATGATGCTAAAATAATAGGATTTCTATTCACTCCAAACTAAAGGACAAACCGGATGAGGAGATGCAATATTGGTAAGGTTCTTCTGTTTCTTTAGTATTATGAGTTCTTCTAGGTGTGGTCTTATGTTAATTAAAGGATTTTTGATTGATTGTTTTTATCTCTTCTATTCAACTCAAGCTTAGGTAGAAAGTCATAGAAGTATGGTTGCCTGTGCATTGTTTTAGGTGTCTTGTTGACATTTAATTTCAATGATTCTTGCCATATCATTCATGAAGATATTATTATAGTTTGTAAGATTTGATTTCTTTGGTTATATATTGGCATAGTAGCCGTTCTCATACTACACTAGCCTTAAAGTTACATTTTTTAAAAATGTTAAAAATCACTGTAAGCCTTGCCTGCTCACCTGTAAAAAATTGAAAAATTGACTAATTCATTCTTTGGTCTGAAAATTATTGTAATATGGTTATAACTTATGAATATTAGCATGATATTGAATATAAAACTTGTTATCGTTATTTGGAATGAAGCGTGTGAGTTTTATATAATAATCAGTTATAGAATTGTTTATAGTTTCCTTGTTGTGTTTTATCCTCTCTTATGTGAAATTTATTGTTTCTTAGATTTTTGTATTGTTTAAGATGTAATGGTAATGGTCATAGTTTTTAATGAATCTCTCTATTCTTGAATTTTTCGGAAGTGGCAGTTGCATTCAAGGACAAAATGTGTCCAAGTGGGAGAGAATGTAATACCTCAAAAATGACTTAGGTGAAGCTAGAGTCTACCATGGTTGTCATGATGGTCTAAGGTCCTAAAATGGTTTATAATGTGGTATTGAGTCAGATTCTAGAGTTTTAGGTGAGTTGGAAGTGAAATGTCAAGGGACGACTAAGAACTACGACGACTAAGTCACCTATGTGTCACATATGTGGTTGTATGTGTTTATGTGTGATTCATGAAGCTCATTATATCATTATTATGGTGCATAGAGGCACTGTGTCAAGTTTCGCGAAGTTTGGAGGTCAAATTTTCAAGAACGTCCATGATGTTTGAATGGTTTGTCTTGAAACGACCTTGTGTGTCTATGCGTGTTTCGTTGTGTTTTACGTGTTCATATTGTATGAAATTAATGTGACAGGTACTAAACTCGTCTACGAGCATATTTGGATGGGAAACGTCCGGGCACACATCCCCAAGGACCATCTTAGGGTCCTTGAGGAAGGACCTATGTTGGTGGTCAAAACTGCCTAAGGCAGTCCCACCTACGGACGGCAAACGACGGCCAGTGGCCTGGTCGATGCCTCGTAGGTTGAGGGAGTTGTTTGGTACTTTTCCTAGAGATATAAGCTCCCATTTTAAAGCCTCTGAACCCATAGACGGAAGATAGGACGGTCCGTGGGTGGACTGACAACCCGTGGATGGGCAACCATCGATTGGGTCTGTGCCTCTGCGCAACTTACTGTTAAGTTCAAGGGGTGAAGTTGTAAATTTACCGCACGTCCAAAAAAGAGAAAGGGTGGTTACTTAGGGGTCTTTTGGGTATTTAAACATGTTTATCAGTCTAAAACACTTAGAAAATTTCATTCTTCGAAATCAAAACCTAAAATCCTTTAAAAATTCTCTAAAACTCCATTGGACCAAACTCAAGGAATGTCCTTGGATGGAGAATTTGTGGAGATTCTTCATCAATTGCGGTTAGATTTATGAGGTAAAAGGTTATTATCCTTGAAACTCTATTTGTCAAGATGCTAACTTTCAAATGAAGTTTTTTCCTGTAAGTTTTTCAAAGATGATTGTCCCATTTCATGATCTATATTGGGTTTCTTGCATTAACGGTTTTAAAGCATGTATAATGATTGAATTGTCATTAATTTGATGATTTTTAAACTCATTAACCTTTAACCCATGTAATTGAATGAATTCTTCGTTTTTTGACTACTTTTGGTTTTTTAAGTGATTTTTGGACTAATTCTTTATTACTTCCTAGTTTAGTGTTTTTCTATGGGCTATTGATTGATGTAATAATTTTATGGAATTGATATATAGGTTGTATTAGATTGATGAATCTATATTTAATTGACCTAGATTCATTGAGTATCATAGTTTTTATATTGAATTGATGTTCATGGTCATGGGTAAGAGCCCTATGGTATTGAATTGAATGGTTTAGCATCAGAGTGAAGTATTGAGGAAGGAGTGGTGGTATGATGCTCTAATTCCCTTTATTTTATGTTAATTATACTTTAATTATGTTGTGATTGGTATGGTCCACTTATGGTGGCGGTGTTATGTGCTTTAATTGCAATTGATGTGGCCTTGTCGGCGTTATTTTATGTATTATGAGGATCATGGACTTGTCGCCAACTATTTGAAGTATTATGATGATTTGTGTAGTTTATTTATGTGAAGTATGAGCATATATATATACATGTAAAGTAATGTGAAAGTATGTGTTCTTTCTATATATGTTAGGAGATCATGTTTGGACTTTGATTGTATACTTATATGTGATTTCTTAATCGTGATGCATGTTGTTCTACGTGACTATTTATGTATGATGTTATATTTATGATGTTTATAGTAATGTATGGCTTACATAAAGATGATAGGGTCATTCAAAGTGATTAAAAGAATGCTATTCTATATGAATATGGTAAAGTATGTTGTGTCTTGTCTGGTAGACTTGAATCCCTTAATTGATACCTTTATGAATGACATTGAATATGAGATGTCTTGACTAGGTATGAATCTTATTAACCCGTTTTAATTCATGAATTAATGAATCTGTGAGACCTTAGAGGATTGTTTTCAGAAGTCATGTACGTGGAAAAGATTAATGTTTTGAATGTGAAGTCCCAAGAATCCTAATGGTATCCTTCATTTAAGAATGATGGACTTAGTGTTAATTGTATGAACACATCATATCGTCCTTAGAAAAGTCATAGTGATTATCCTATTCACCGTGAAAAGGTAGCCCTAGTGACATCTTGTTAGGGTGAATTTGAATGCGGTTATGACTAATAAGGAAACATCTTCATGTGATCCTTTAGTGTCACATTCATCTCTATGAGACAAAGCTAGCACGATGATTTATGTTATGGGAAGTAGCTCTTACTTAGAAGGAGACGAAGTACAAGTACCTCTATGTGAGAATGAGACTAGATCCATAAAGCCCTTCATATTCCTTACCCATGTGCCTACATGGGTTGTCTCCTAGTTCTACCCTTGGCAAGTAGAACACCCTCATCGGAGTAGGTTAGACCTCCGGATTCCATGTCTAGCTATCATGGTCTATGTTGGTTATTGACTATTCTCATCATATAGAGAAGTTCTATGAAGTTTAGGTGGTGGTATAGGACGCTATCTAGACATTGCTCAATAGGCTTTGAAGGTGTTAGTTAGAGTCCCTAGGTCTTTTCCAAGACCATTATTTGAATGTCTTTATGTGATGAATGAATCTTAAATGAACTAATGAATGTAATGACTTAAGTTACAAAAGCATGTTAAATGAATAAGTACTTAATCTAGCTTCAGTTAAGAGTTGTCTGTTTAATGTGTGAAGGGGCATAGGATGGTCACTTCGTATCTTACCTAGATAAGTCTTATAATGAACTCTAGTTGGGGAAGAATGTTTATTATATGGACATGACTAGCTTTTCAGGTATTTTTATAAGGATTATTTAGGTAATCTTGAAAAGGTCATCATGGACCGTTATCTTCTTGATTTATTAAGTAATCTTTTGATAGCCTTGGTAAGGAAATGCCATATTTACCGGTTTATGTATTTTGGTGCTTGTACGTGTGTATTTTTCTTATTTGAGTAGTCTTGAGGATCATTTAGGGCACACTTAGAGAGGGTGGTTTTTGGGTTGGGCGGTCTCGCTTTGTGTTGCTTCAGTAGCCCTTGGTATAGCTTTTAGTGCTAAGACCTACTGCTAGGAAGTGTCTAGAACTGAAGGGAAGGCACTTCACTTAACAGTGATTATCACTGTACAGTGAATGAGGTTACTGTAAGTTGGTTTAAAATTACTAATTTCTTAATGGTTCATCTTTTTGGTTTCTAATGGTGTAAATGTTATTCTTATGATTATGATATGATTTTTTGAAATTAAAAGATGTATATTTAATTAATGTCTGTTTTTCATTATTTTTATCCTAAAGCCATACTTAGTACAAGTGTTTGTACTAATTCCATACATTTTTTTTATCTCTAAAGGTGTAGGTTAGAAGGATCGTGAAAGAAAAGTTGGATTCTAGAGTAGTTCAAGCAAAGTGAAGTATGTCCTCTATTGACTCGAGGGCATACATAAGATGTCTTTTATTTTCTTTATTGAAGTATTATAATAGACTAAGTATTTCTACAATTTGATGTATGGGCCGTGTCCTATGTATTCTAAGATTTGATGATATCAAGACTTAATATTTCCTATGATTTCTAACATGGAAGTCAAACGTCAAGGAACAACTATGACATTTGACGACTAAGTCACCTATGTACCTTCATGTGCTGTTTCTATGTGCTTATGTGTGATTAATGATGTTATAAAGATCCCTTAAATGTATTATTTGTATCATATGGCAGTGTGTCAAGTTTTAGAAGTTGGAGGGGTCCAACGTCCAAGGAACGTCCATGCCGTTTCGTATCGTGTTTTTGCCTTGAAACAAACCTTGTGTGTCTAAGCGCTGTTTGGTCCTGTTTTTACGTGTTTATTGTGGATAAAAATTTATGTGATAGTTCTCAACTCATATACGATCATTTTTTGGGTTGGAACGTCCGGGAAAACATCCCCAATGGACCAGCCAGGGTCCTTTGGACGACCCAAGTGGTGGCCCCAGACTGTCCAAGACAACCCCAAATGAACTGAGTCAATCGACTTCAACGTGGGCCACTCACGCCCCGTCGATGGGTGATGTTGGTGGAGAATTATTCTGGGGGAGAGAAGAGACAAATGTTGAATCTCTTAACCCAACGATGGAAGGGTAGGACGGTCCATTTGTGGACAAACGGTCCGTCGACTGCCAACTGTCGATGGGCATTGTCCCTGCGGTACAGTTCACTGCCGAGTGAGAGGTTAACTTGAAATTTCACCCCACTTCTAAATAAAAGGTTTGGGAGTTACTTAAGGGGCTTTTGGGTATTTTATGTGTGTATATAAGTCTTCAACACTTAGAAGATTTCATTCTTCCAAATCAAAACCCCAAATCCCTTACAATTCTCTCTAGAAATCCATTGGAGTCAAAACTCAAGGACGGGCTTGGAGTGAAGAATTGAGTGGAGATTCTTAATCAAATTGGGTAAGAATGTAACTTCATAGTGTATGTATTTTGATCCTTGAAACTATCTTTATACAAGGAGCCCCAACTTTCCAAGATTTTTCCTAAGTTTTTCAAGTGTAAATTGGTCCAATTTTATGATCTATTCTCAGGTTGCTTGGCATGAATGGCTTCTAAAAATTGAATACTGATTGAATTTTATTGTTTTATGATTCAAACTAAAATAACCTACGAACCCATGATTGGATGAACACCACTAGTTATTTTTACTAAGGACTAGTATGCAAAGAGGGGGGAACGTATCAGGAGGCCAGGCGGAGCCTTTGATGAGATTCTAACGGGGGAAGCAGGTGGAGTGCAGAGGGGAAACAGTGGGCGATGGCTCTGAAAAAGAGCGCGGGGGGATTATGAAAGAAAGCGACAAGGGTAGGAGAGTGGGGAGGCTGGGAAGAAGCCAAGGTAGAAAAGGGAAGAAGCCAAGTCATCCCAACGAGGAGGAGTAAAGAAGTAAGTACAACAGATGGTGAGGGACTGTGTAAGAAAGGAAAGGTAGAGATAGGGTAGAAAGGAGAAATCAAAATAAAAAAAAGAAGAATCGGAGGGGTGTGGGGGCGGAAGGATACAAATATAGGAGGCGAGAAGGGGAGAAATAAAGCAAGGGAAGGAGATTAGGGGAGCGATAACGTGGGAGGGGGCGAGTTTCTTTGTTTACTTCACATTGATCAATCTTTATGATATCTAATGTGTTTTATGTAGGCACTTGATTTGATGTAATAATTTTTATTAATTGATAGATATAGAGGTTTGTTTGTATTATTTATGAATATTATTAAATTGGACCTAGTTTTCATGAATATAGATATAAAATTAATGTTGAATTGTTGGTTATGGCCAAGGGTAAGGGGCCCTTGCGATATCGAATGTGGTGATTTGGACATTTGGCTTGAGGTTTAGATGATTGTTGGTAAGCTTTTGCCCTATTTTCTTTCATTTTATGATTTTTTTAGACTTCAATTACATTGTAGTTTGTTAGGTCCCTTATTGTGGCGGTCTTTATGTGATTTAACTTGCATTGATCGTTCCTGGTCGACATTTTTTTAAGCAATATGATGATCATGGACTTGTCGGCACTACTTAAAGTAATGTGATTATTTTTGTAGTTTATAGTGAATATATAAGATCGATCTACAGTTAATAATGGTGAAGTATGTATATTCTGTGATTTTGGTTTAGGTGATGTTTATACCATGAATGTTGCTTTGTGGTATACGCTTAAGGGTTATATGTAATGTTATTCTACTTGAAGTATATGAGTCTATAATGATCATATTGATGATAAAATAATAATATATAGGATGACTTGAAGATGATAAGGGTTATTTCTATGTGCTTCTAGAATGACATGTAATATGAGTTAAGTGAAGTATGTGGTGTCTTGTCTTGGTTGACTTGTGTCCCTTGATTGATATTTGTATAAATTTGAATATGTGATGTCTTGACTTCGGATGCTAAATTCTCTTAGTATTTAATGTATGAATGACACGTGACCTTAAATGAAGTTAAGAGGGCCTTTTATGTGAAACCTTGAACCTAGTGGTAAGGCTATGAATGTTTAAGTCGTAAGCTGCAATGGTATCATTAAAAGTAAAGGAATGTCAGACTTAAGGTTAATTGGATGGAATGGAATCATATTAATCCTTACGAAAGTCATGATGAGCTTCTTGTCGCCATTGGGAGGTAGCCCTAGTGGACCTTTCTTTTGTAGGGTAAATGTGATTGGGTAATGAACTTGATATTGACCCTTTTAATGTGAACCTTAAGTTTAAATTACTCTATGACAACAGACTAGCACCGAGTGAGTATTGCAGGGAAGTAGTTCCAGTTTCCACCATCTAAAGAATGACTATAATTACAACAATGCATGCCCCTTTCATATTTCTTACCATGTGCCTACATGGAATGTGTATAAGTTTCTATTAATTGTCAAGTAGAACACCCTCATTGGAGTATTAGACCATCATATTCCATGTCTTGCTATCATGGTTTATGTCGGTTATTGCCCATTCTCATCATATGGAATACCTACTAGCATTAGAGAAGTTCTATGAAGTTTAGGTGGTGGTAATGGACGTTATCTAGGCGTTGCACAATAGGCTTTGAAGGTATTAAATGGAGTTCCTAGGTCTTTTCTAAGACCATTACTTGAATGTCCTTTTTTGTGTTGAATGTCTCCTAAATGAACTAGTCAAAATAATGACTTAAGTTAAGGAAGTATGTTAAATGAATAAGTACTTATCTAGAGTAGTTAAGGTGTGAATGGGGCATAGGAATGGTCACTTCTTATCTTACCTAGACGAGTCTTAAGAATGACTCTAGTTAAGGAAATTGGATGATTATGTGGACATGATCTAAACTTAGGAAGTCTTAAGGATTAGTTAGGTAGTCTTGAAGAGGTTAATCAAGGACGTTATCTTCTCGATTTAGTTAAGTAAGTATTTTGACAGCCTTTTGTAAGAGAATGTCATATCATCTGTATATTGTTATGTTAAGTGAGCATGATTCTATCATAGGTAGTCTATAGAAACTTTTAAGTGTGTGTAAGGGATTGTATGGGCAGTCACTTCACAACTCACTAAAGTGAGACTTAGAATCACCTTTGCTAGAGAAAATCTCATGTTCATATGTTTGATATCTTGTAAGTGTGTATGTGTATTGTTATAAGTAGTCTTGAGGGTTGTTTAGGCATGCTTAGGGAGGTTGTTTGGGTGGTCTTTCTTTGTGTTACTTAAGTGAGTCTTAGGATAGCTTTTAGTAGGAAGACTACATGCTAGGAAGTGTCTAAGGAAGATGTAGACAACTTCACTGTAACACTGAATTCCTTCACTGTACAGTGAGTTGAGCTTACTTTTAAGTTAGCTCAAAAATATGCGTAATTGTTTAAATGTTATCTTATCTGTATCTAAGTTGTTAAATGTTGATCTTATGATTATAATATGATTTGTAAGTGAAAAGATGCATATTTCCAATAAATGTCCATTTTCATGATTTTTATGTATATGCCATACTTAGTACATGTGATTGTACTAATCCATGATTTTATCTATTTCTATAGTTGTTGGTAGGTGAGGATCATTTGGTAAGGAAGACATGGACCGTAGCATCGTTCAAGAGAAGTTGAAGTATGTCCTCATTTGATTCGAGGGCATAGATTGTCTTCTATGTTTTCATTTGAAGTATTGTATAGACTAAGTATTTCCATATTTTTGAAGTAATGGTCCCCGTTGCTCAAGTATTCCCTCGTTTCTTAAGATGATGAGATTGAGACCTTATAGTTCCTATGACTTTTATATAAAGAGTTTTTAAAGACTTATATTTTTGTGACAAATTTTAATGTTCACACTACTTTTCATTATTATATGGCGATAAATTGATAGGTAAGGGCTTGTACGAGACCTCCGAGAGGTCAAGTACGCCAGTTGCAATCTGAGATTGACCCTAAATTTTATGGTGTTGTTTCGGGATATGACATTAAGACTTGATATTCAAGAAGGGCACACTGAAGAAGAAAATGCTCAAGTGCGTCTTGCTGAGTTAGAAGCACTTGATGAAAAGAGGATAGAAGCCCAACGAAACCTTGAATGTTATCAAGCTCGTCTATCTCGTGCTTTCAATTCGCTTGAGGTACTTCCAAGTTGGAGACCATGTTCTCACGATAAGAAGACCCATTATTACTTTGCACAAGTTTGGGTAAAGTTTACCTCAAAGTTGGATGGTTCTAATGTTGTACAAGAAGCATATTCACATGGTTCCTACAAGCTGGTTGATGCAGATGGCGTAAGGATCAATCCTATTAATGTAAGATTCCTAAAGAGGTACTACCCATGAAGTAAGAACGTTCTCCTTAACGTACGAGCCTAAACTTCATGTCACTCCTGAAGTCTTCAAATTCTATAAAATAATGAGATAAATCCTACATGTTTTCATCAACAAAGTCGTGATGTCTTCGAATTCTATGAATTTATGTACAAGTTAAGGTCCTAAAATTTGTTACGAGTTGAAGCATAAAATTCCACAAAATTCACAAGTAAAGTTTGAATGAGCAAACTTAAGAAAAAATTGTGGAAATTGCAATATATTCATTCTTATTGGCATGAAAATATGGAATGACTTTGAATTACTAAAAGCTTTGTGAACCAAGAATTATAGACTAAATTCAAATCCAAGAATGAATAAATAATGCAGGATATTAAAAAAAAATAAGAAGGAAAGAACTTCAATACTACAAAATCGTCTGAAACATCGATCAAATGCTAAAAAAAATTAAAAAAAGGGAAAGACAAAAAAGCCTAATTTAAGCGTAGCTTGTAGTTGGTCAAATCTTGACGACTAGCCTCCAAGCACTCGCTTTTCTGTTCCATACGAATTAAATCTTTACGTGTTAATAAAATCATATTTTCATACGAGGATATCTCATCCTCTGTAGCTACAATTTTGGCTTGAATCTCCTCGACGTTCTTCTTAGAAGCTTGAAAAACAACTTCAAGTCCCTCTCACTCTCTTTATAAAGTTGCTAGCTTCCTCTTAACCTTCTTTAGTGACTTCTTGTTAGAAGAAACATTGTTTTGCCTTCTCGCCCTCCGCTACTTTGAATAATTCGAGATGATCTTTGGCATTGGAAAGCAGATCCATCTTCTTATCTTCATGTGCCTTGTCAACAAAATTAGAGTGTTCTTGATCATAAGAAGTAGCGTTATCAAAATGAGAATCTGCCAATATCTTCAATGGTGAAAGATCTAATGAATTCATCTCACTCATATACTTTAGAATCTCACAAATATCATCTTTGTAATATGAAATATTGTTTAGAGAAGTTCTGGAAAGTTTCCACATATTTCTTCCCAAAAACCCAAGATGTACTTCCTTTTGAAATTGAACACAACACCTTTTCCTTAAAAGACAGACATACCTCCATTAATCTTTGAAAGAACTCGGGAAGATCATTTGAATTAGGAGTCAACCGCTTTAAAGTTTGGCCACGAGAAGTAGATAATGACTTTTGCTCTTTTCGGTATTTGAAATTGATTTTATCTTAGGTCTTGAATATTGTAGTAGACTCTTAGATAATTTGTGGCCTTTCATGTGGCGATCCTAGTAGATGTCGGGCAGCGTTAACCTACAAGTGCAAAGGGTGGATTAGCAAGGTCATTTTATTCAAAAAAAAAAAAAAAGAAGAAGAAGAAGAAGAAAGAAAGGAAAGAAAACCTTGTCACTCTGAATTGTCAATCATCTAGAAGGAATATCAACTCTTTGGACTTCTACAACTTCAGCCCCAGATAATTCAACCCTTTGCCTCTTCAAACATCGATCCTTGCTAGTTTTGCTTGTTTCTTGAAGGGACCGATTACTAGAGAAAAGAAATTGGGGACATTTCTCTTTATTATTAGAAGCATGAACTACTTCTTTCTTACATGCCTTAGAGAAGTTAAGCTTCCTACTTCGATGTTGGGGAGAAAAAGGTGTTTTGACTTTTGAAAGTGTCTTCTCGATATCTTTGATTTTGTCTTCTAAAAGGGTAACAATTCTGACCTAACTTTTTCAAACATACCGTCCAAATTAATCCTCAGAAACATTCCATAGGATCTCTCCTCCCACCAAACTAGAATATTATATAGTTATAAGCTTCTTTGGCGGAAGTTACCGCTGGAGTACATGTCTGGCTTTTGACATGTCACACGTTTACGGCCTGTGCCAATAGCTAAGGCTTCATCAAGTGGACTCAACGAGTCATCATTTTCAAAATACCCAGGAGAATCCTGGTGAAAACCAAATTGATGACTAAATTGGTGCAGACTATATGGCTCAATGACAAAGGAACCTCCCCTCCTTAATGGAAGATAATGAAAACAAATGCTCATAAAATAAGTTAGCTCCAACTCTAGTGCTTTGTCATCATCAATATAATATGTTAGGTGAGGCCTACTAAGCATGGTTGCATTCCATTCATTGCTTTCTCCCTACAAACATGCTTTCTTGCCTCATCTATGTCAAAAATACTTTGCAGCACCTTCTCCAGAATATACCAACATTCATGGTAGAGAAGGTCCACTTGTTTGTGAATAATGTGTCTTGAGATAATAATCAAGCCAACCATAAACATAGTGAATGGGAAAACAAACTCTTACATGGTCTAACTGTGAAGAATTTGAAATTTTATTTAAGCCATGAAATATTCTTGCTAAGACCAGAACTGCAAGGCTAACCCTTTTATGCTCCCATTACTCTTGCTATCTTTGAAATTCGAGGTTCGAAGAATTCCCTCCCTCTTCAGACAGACTTACAAAGGCACGAAATACATGACACCAGGTCGTAAGATGAGTCTCATATTTTTGGTGTTTCACTTCAATCTTAGAAAATACCATCTCTTGAGTACTTTTCCATGTGTTTATCTCAGTAAATATATCACCTGTAAGATTATGAGTAGACGATAAACGTCGAATTTACTTCTCTTTCCTTGGGGGAGCTAGCTCATATTTGAGATATTTCTTACTCCAAAATTGTATCCATTCATTAAAAGAGACTCCCACATTACCATGATTTTCCTCTTTAAGATGATGAAAGCATCAAACATACACTCACAAGTTCGAGGGAGAAATCCTTCCCTCTTATCATTAAATCATGTAAGTTCCGTGGAGTTTGGTATCACTTCTTCCTAAGGGAATCCGTTAATTGGCAAACCAATGCAGGTCCCAAAGAGATATGGATGTTTCCTCATTAGATGTAAGTAATATATTTGTTTGAGGTCACCAAGACTCACAAAGGACTTGTATAATATTGGAGTTCTGATCATAAGTAAAAAGAGAAACAAATACAGAATCACGTTTACAAACATTGTTTAGAGTTTGCCCATTTTTGCTTAAGACATCTTCTATCCATTCTCAGTACCCCATAATGCAGCGGTATTCACCTTCAAGCACAATGTTGTCTCCCCAATGTAGTTCTTCTTGAATCATGCGGCGAAATAAATTTGAAAGAGTGCTCGCAATGTTTGTACGATGAGGAATTGGTTTCTCAAGATACCACACTTTGGATGCTTTATTAGATTTATGATCGTATTAGGATGTCCAACTTCTCATTTAAAGTGTGTTTCTCAATTATGGTCATGGATCAACATAACGACATACAAAAGATTCTTGAACCAAAAACTCAGTCTCCACCATACTATCCTCTGCTCCAACGATTAGATATTCGAGTTTAGAAGATGGACAAGCATAACCCTTGAAGAAAACAATGTTCAAACTGCAAAATAAAATGTAATGTTTATTTATAATAATGCACGAAAGAAGATAAAACTTGAAAAAAAAGGATAGTTAAGAAGGGGAAAATATTTGCGCATATAGGGTCTTGGAAAGCCTCAAGCTCGTTGAGGATTCGGGACCTTGTAACAAACACATTGGAGAGTATTATTTTTTTAATGGCGCGATACGTGACAAACATTACCGGTATTCTAGTAGTCCTCAAGTTAAGTTAACATTCGAGGACTGTGTAAAACCTTAAGATTATTTTTTTAAAAAGGTTGTATGTTGAACGGTATTCTAGTAAAGCCCAAGGTTTGGGTTAGCATTCGTGACCTTGAAAACACCTTAAAGTATTTTTTTTTTTCTAGGTCTAGGCGGGAACATTTACAACTGGTATTCTAGAAAAGCCAAAGTGTTGTTTAATTAATTTGGACCTTGTAAACACCTTAAGATTATTATATTTTTCAAGCGGAAACGTGCCACATATCTGAGCCAAGTCTAAATTGGTTAAGCATGCGGGAACTTGGTACCACCTTGAGAGTATTATTTTTTTTTTCAAGACAAAACTTTTACAACAACGGTATTCTAGTAAAGCCTCAAGTTTGTTAAGCATACGGAACCTTATAACACCTTGAGAGTAGTATTTTTCTTCAAGACGAAGTCGTTAAACACATCCCTTTCACACCTTAAGATCAAACTCTTGTATTGTGATAAAATTTTCATTGTTTAGCCTCCGAAAAATCTAAATATGTTTCATATTTTCTTTGAAAAAGAAATCCAAGAAAATGAAATAATAATTAAAAAAACTCAAATCTTGATGTTGGCTCATAGAAGATCCAAACGGATGCCCACACGTCAAAACGCCAGAGAATCTGCAAAAAAGAAAGTTGCACTGTTGACGATAAGAAAAATAAAGAGAGGAAGCATCTATTTATAATGCTCAGAGGCATGGAATCCTCTCCTATATGAATAAAGATTCCTTCACTTAACTAAACTATATAAAAAAAAAACTTGAAGGAAACATGCATGCTTGGAATTCTAATTGGTTAAGGAGAGTGTAAAGTCATTACCTCCCTTAATTCCAATTGGACAATGAAAGTAAAAATAGTCAAGCCGCCACGTGAACTCATGTATATTTCCACTTTACTTATTCTTGTCCAATTATATTAGAGTGGTATATTACTTTATGGAATTGCAAATATATGGCATATAGTTGTCGTATAATTAATACTTCTAAGTCTAGTCTTCATGAAAATATTTTTGTGACAAGATTTGAAGTAGGGGACATTTGTAATCACTTAAAATTTATTAAATATAATTTATAAAATGATATGAATTAATTAAATTCATAAATATAATAAATCCAATTAATTACTAATGGATGTCACGACCCAAAACGGGCCGCGACTGCCCCACACTTCTCCTCCTATGTGAAGCGAAACCAACCCAATTCTAAAACCCTGACCTTTCAATATAATATCCAACAAAAGTACTTCGGAGACCTTAAACTCATTAATAAAACCAATTCAATAACTTCCTAAATTTTCAACATCTATTATTTCCCCAAAATCTGGAATCATTACCACAAGACATCTTAATGAAAAATTACTCAACTAGAGTATTTTGTTAAAGAAGCTAAATAACAAAGCTAGTCTTGCCGTGAACGTCAAGGCATCAATACTGAGGAAGCAGATCCAGTCCCAAGTATGAAGCTTAGCTTCACCATGAAATCTGGTGAAAATGAAGACTGGCTAGAGTTGCGATTGAGTTGAGACGACGGTATGTGTTGCTGGCACTCCACATATAAACAAAAAAGAACATACCAAGTATGGGTCAATTACAAACCGAGTACTGAGTAGGTATCATCGGCCAACTCAAATAGAAATAGTATTATCAAATAATACATATCAACTACAATACTCCACATGTATCAACAACCCATTTTCTATCCCAGTAATAAGCACCCGCCAAGTTCACCCTGAAGGACTCAAGCCCAATGCCATGCCATTTGGGAAATTAGGTTCATTTAGATTGAGTATATTAACATCTTTTCAAGATTCATTATCCTTGTTCCTCTTGTGTCCGGTAGTTACATCTCCGCTCCCTACTACTATTGTCCCGGTACGTGGACACTCCGCCCCCTAATTCTAACGTTCGGTTCGTGACACCCGAGCCCCTAATTCTACGTGTCGGTTTGTGGACATCCCTCGATCCTTATTCTATCTACGTGGTCGGTTCGTGACACCCACCCGATCCCCTATTCTACGTGTCATTCGTGACACCCGATCCCACTAATTCTACGTGTCGGTTCGTGACACCCTATCCTCTAATTCTACGTGTCTGTTCGTGGACACCGATCCCCCCTAACCTCGTCACCTTAGTTCAATCAAGCCTCTTTATACCAAGGCATCATCAAGTCTCTTACAAGGTAAGAGTATGAGTTCTTTCATCAAGATTAAGATGCAATAGCTTCATCACTCTTATTATCACAATTGTATAATCACAGTCAGACAAGCATACAATAAGCTATAGAAGGGTTTACAATACTACCCAATACATATCAATTCGCTATTAGAGTTTTACTATCAAATAGCATACCATAACCTTACCCCACCGAGAATTGTGATCAAGCAAGCAACTTTCCCAAAGCTTTGTTTCTCTGTCTCTTCTTCTTCCGTTTCTCTTCTTCCCCTTTCTCGTTCGAATTCTCTCTCTTCTCTCTTCTCTCCTCTCATTGTTCTTTCTATTTCTCTATTTCACCTCTTGTTTTACCTAATTAGCATATAATTAAGTATAAAGATGGCAATATCACCCACTAATTACCTTAAGGTTACCTTATTTTAACCCGCCAAGTAAAAATTTTTTAAGCACTTATTAACATTAACCCACTACTTTATAATTAAAGCAGGAAATGTTCAAAACGCCTCTTAAAACATTTACAGAAATCCGACCCCGCCTGGGATTATAGCTCAGTCTTGTGACGGGCCGTCGCACCTGCGACGGTCCCGTCCTGCTGCAACCGTCACATGGTTTAGAGACTGATCACTGAATGGCCGTGACGGTCCTTCGGCCTACGACGTTCCTCCTATCCATTCCGTCCGTGATTCAGATGTCGATTTCGTCAGTACCCAAATTTCAGATTCTCAGTGTTTTGGCATGAGACCCCCACGACAGTCCGGCGGCCCATTACGGTTCGTCGCTTGGGGTCCCGTCGACTCAGCCACAGTTTTTTCCAGAAATAAATCTGCTGCTCAAAAACGACTAACAGTTTGTTACAATAGATACCAATTTCCCCATTCGGTTTCGTCCTCGAACGATCACGAGAAGGAAAACAAAGTGAAAAGAATACCCAACCTGAATCTTTAACAGGTGTGGGTATTTTTTCCTGCATATCAGCCTCCTTCTCCCATGGATTCTTCAACTGGTCGATTCTTCCTTGCACCTTAAGGGATGCAATCTCCTCGACCTCAACTGGCGGACTTCCTATCTAAAATGGCAAAGAATGCTCCTCCTCATAAATAAGTTCCATCAAGCAAACTAATCCAACGAATGATGTCGTTTCCATCCCCATGGGGTACCTTTCAACATAGACACTGAAAATACCGGGTGCACTTCTTGACAACCCTGGAGGCCATGCTAATTCATTAAGCCAACCTCCCCACTCGCTTAAGAACTTCGAAGGGACCCAATCTACCTGGGCTTAAGCTTCCCTTTTTTCCACACCAACCGCATCCCCCCTTTCATGGGTGAACCTTCAGCATGACTTCTCACCCTCCTGAACTCCAAGTCCCTAACCTTTCGATCTGCATATACTCCGTTGCCTACTTTGCGCCGCTAAAAGGCTTTTCTTGAATAGATTCACCTTTTGGCTAACGAATCCCCTCAAAAGGTCAGTACCCCAAGGTCCTTCACCTCGAATGCATCAAACAAACCCCCAATGGAGACCTACATCTCCTCCATACAATGCTTCGAAAGCAGCCATATCAATACGTTGAGTGATAGCTATATTGTTGAAATTCCGCTAAGGGTAAGAAACTATCCCCATGACCAACCGAATTCTATCCATGCTCGAAGCATATCTTCCAATACTTGAAGAATCTTCCGTCTCAGAACTGTTCCATCGTCTGAGGGTGAAGTTCATTACTAAGGTCCAAGCTAGTACCCTGATTCTCAATGCCATGTTTCTACAAAACTTAGAAGTCAACTGCGTACCTCTATCTGATATGATTGAAATGGAACTCCATGCAACCAAAAATTTCCGAGATGTAGGTCTGGCTACTTCTCTCTGCGTTTTAAAGTCAACCTTAAAATTAACCGTAATGAAATGAGCAGACTTTAGTTAATCTGTCTCACAATTACCCAAATAGACTCAAACTTGCCCTATGTCTTTTGGAAGAACCACCACAACCACGAAATCCATTGCAATTCTCTCCACTGGGTGTGTCCATTCAGGAATAGGCCATGCTCTAGTGTTCACTCCGGCCCTCTGGTGTTTCATACTTGACTTGCTGACAATTTTTGGACATTTGGCAACTAAATAAACAAGTCCGCTTCAATTCTACTCCACCAAAAGTGTGCTTTAGGTCACGGTACATCTTGGTTTTGTTGCACCATGAATGTATAGAATATCCGGAACTATGAGCCTCTGTAAAATAGTTTGGATCAAATTATCAACACGGCCACACATACCCTTCCCTTAATTCTCAAAACACCTTCCTCATCCATTATGCTTCTTTAGCCGTCTCCTCTCCACTCCTCTCAACACCATATCCTTAATTCTGCTAGTTTCTCATCATCAAACTGTTTTCCGTTGATCTTGTCAAGAGAAGAAGATCTGCCTCCACACTGTCCAACAATCCTTCTTTCTCATTTACTTATAACCTCATAAAGTCCATTGCCAGGTCTGAACCTCTCTAACCAATGGGCGTCTAGAAAACTTGTAAGTGGGCTAACTACCCATGCTCCCTTTTTTCTACTTAAGGCGTCTTCCACAACATTACCTTTACTTAACGGGTGATACAAAGATGGTAACATCATAATCCGTTTCAGTAGTTTTCCATCCACCTCCTCTGTCTCAAATTCAAATCCTTTTTCTCTGAGTAAAACATACTGTAAGGCTCCGATGAGCCCTATAACTTCACACTTAACCCCATTAGAAGATTGAGTATATTACATCTTTCAAGATTCATTATCCCGTGTTTTCCTCTTGTGTCGGTACGTGACACTCAGCTCCCCTACTACTATCTGTCGGTACGTGACACTTCTCCGATCCCTAATTTCTACGTGTCGGGACGTTTACCTCCGCGCCCCTACTACTAGTCACAGTACGTGACCACTCCGATCCCCTAATTCCTACTTGTTGGTTCGTGACACCCGATCCCCTAAGCCTACGGTGTCGGTTTCGTGACAACCCGTCCCCCTAATTCTAAATTCTATTCGGTTTCGTGACACCCGATCCCTAATTCTACGTGTGGTTCCGTGACACCCCGTATCCCCTAAACCTCATCACCTTAGTTCATCAAGCCTTTTTTATACCAAGCTCAATCAAGGTTTCTCATTACCAAGGTAGATTGGATTTCTTTCAAGGATTAATATCAATAGCTGCATCATGCTTATTTTATCACATTGTATAATCACATTCATACAAGCATACAATTAAAGCATATAGAAGGGTTTACAATACTTACCCATACATATCATTCCTATTAAGAGTTTTTACTCAATATCATAAACCAAACCTACCTCCACCTAAGAATTGTGATCAGCATCAAATTCCCCCCAAAGCTTGTTTCTTCTTCGTTTCTTCTCCCATTTCTCGTTCGATTCTCTCTCTCTCTTGTCTTATCTATTTTTCTTATTCCACCCTCTTTCTTTTAACCCTAATTAAGCATATAGTTAAGTATAAAATTAGTGCATAAAACCCCCTAATTAACTTAAGGTTACCATCTTTAACCCCCCAAGGTAATTAGACCTTATTAACATTAACCCACTACTTTATAATTACTCAGGATTAGTCCAAAACGCCTCTTAAAACATTTAAAACAGAAATCCTACCCCGCCCTGGGATTTACTCAGTCTGTGACGGGCCGTCGCGCCTGCTACGTTCCTTCCCCTGCTGCTCCTTCACAGGGTTTTAGAGACTGAAATCACTGAATGGCCTGGGACGGCCGTCGGTCCCACGCGTTCCTCATGCCATTCCGTCGTGACGTGTCAGGAGAGTCGATCTCATAGTACCCAAATTTTCATCAGATTCTAAGTGTTTATGGCAACTAGACCGCCCACGACGGTCCGTCCGTGCCCAGACGGTTCGTCGATGGGGTCCGTCGACCTCCAATCAGCCAGTTTTTCCAGAAATACAATATGCTGCTCAAAAACTGCTAAACAGGTCGTTACAATGGATTAATATTTAAGTACAATAAATATGGACTTAGTTGATGTACCGTGATTTTACGATGCTTTCAATGAATTTTACTTAAGAGTTGTGTGTGTCTAGTGCCTTTTTGTAGTAGTTTTAACATGTTTTTGTGTTTGTTTTGCATGAAAGATGTTCAGTTTGAAAACGCTGAAGGAAACTCAAAAAGTGCAGAAGACGACCTATGAAGGCCATCGATGGTCCGTAGGTGGTGACCGTGGATGTGCGATTCAGGCTAAGGGAGAAGATCAGGAAAATCTGACTTAGTGTGGAACCACGAGAGCAAAGGACGGTCCTTCGATTGATCGACGAACCGTACTGGTGAAATGTCGATTGGTTCAGAGAGGGTTCCGGTACCTAATTTTTAAAGATTCTAAGTGTGTAGCGATGGAGGAACATCGACGAATCATAGATGAGTTAACAGACCGCACCGCAGGTCCGTCATTTGATTCAGAGAAGATGCTAAGAAGATGAAGAAAAATAATTCTAAGTCTGACTGACGGAGGCAGTGGATGGGCTATCGTTCCATCGACGGTCCGTCAATAGGGTCATCGATTGAAGCCGCATCAACTGAACAAACTTTTCTTATTTTAATTCTTTTTTCTTTAGGACAATGTTTTCTATTAATAGGGATTAAAACCTCGTTTTAGAGGTTAGATGCTCTTGGTATTGTTCTATTTTGTGTTGGAGATCATTGGTTGCAAACTTTTTTAGCAATTAATTAATTTCCAAATTCGTGTTGAAGAATGTTTCTTGAAATTTCAAGTTGAATTTCTGGGTTCTTCATTAAAAATTAGAATTGTGATCTTGCTTGCATGGGTAACTAAATCCACAACTAGGGTTGTGGGAACCATGGGTAATTAACTATGTAAACCTCGCAAATAAGCAATTCTTAAATAGGTTCTTGCATGTATTGATAATTCTTTTGCTTAAAAGTCTTTTTAACGAGTGCACGCGTTAGAACTCGCCTTGTTGCTACTTGTCGGACCAAGGAGGTATAAATAAAAAAAAAATTATCAACATAGATTTAGTGTGATACTATCTAATAAGCTAGTGTCGATTGTTGCAAAGTAATAACTAAGTCATACATACACTATGCTGTCTAATATGAGGTAAAAGTAAGGGTTAGTAGCTTACACACACGTAGCTGAACCAAGGTACGGGGTGAAATTCTTTAGATGTCGGACCAAGGAGTTAGAGATACATAACTTACCACTTTACATGCGAAATAATAGGAAAGAATTGTTATTGCTAGGAATACGGTGTTATGAACCTGTGGGGAACACATATACCCTAGTTAGTCTCACAACTTGATAAAAACTCAATATTGAATTTTATTTACTTGTTAACTTAGATTGATTAAGGAACTTGTTTCATAACCCTCCCCCCCTCTTTAATTACTTGCTTTCGGAAAGACCTTGGAAAAATAGACGTGATTGTTAATTGAAGTTAAGTTTAAACCATTTTCCTCGTGGGATCGACATCAACCTACTAGCTGGATTCTCTACTTGATTACGACCGCTTATACTTCTTTAGAAAGATGTAATTTGAGCTTATCATTAATTAAAGTCTAAAATAATTGATTTGGGCTACAATGGATAGCCCGATTTGTTAAGCTCAATTTCATCCACTCTAGAGGCCTATCCTGGCGCCACGTGGGCAAATGATGTGGCATGCCAAGTCAAATAAGAAATCAATAGAATCATGACATGTGTCAAAGATGACAAGCCCGCTCCATGAAGCTCATATGCAATGTCACTTCAATATAATTGGCCGAATGGAGTCCTATTCTAATCACAACTCTTCGATTCTAAAACTATAAATAGGGGTCCTCATAATTCAGAAAGGAGACAAAAAATTCTAAACAAGAAGCTATAGAAAATCCCTGATACAAACACCATTTAATTCTTTATGAAACTACGACTTTAAGAAATCAAGCATTCAAGTTCAAGAATGATCAAGATCAAGACCATCAAATTCAAGAACAAGCTCGAAACCCTTGAATTCAAAATAAAAGTCGAGATCAAGATAAAGTTCAAGTCTTTAGAGATTCAAGTACAGCTATACCAAGCGCTTGAATTTATATTTGTAAAGGCGAATTAAGAGGGAATCATAGAGATTGTAACATTCACACTGAAATAATAAACACCATGGTGCGATAAATTTTTCGTTATTCGATATTTTTCTAGACGCAAATTTTATTGTTTACCCCGTATGTATTTAACTGTAGATATTCTGCTTCAAAAAATTGATTCAATTTCTTAAAAAATTTATGGTATTAATAAGCACATTTCCCCCTATCGCAGTTTATTAACCTCAAAATGACACAAATAAAAAATAAAATCCCAAATATCTCGACCAAGAATAATATTTATTTCCCCCCCCCCCCCCCCCCCCACAAAGGATCTTTGATTGGTTGTCTGTATAGATCTACTTGGTATGCTTATATGCATAACAAGTAGATCGATACAAATAAGAATGTAGTTTTGCAAATCTTTTTCAAAGTTTTCTGTTATTTTATAAGTCAAATTCTTCCTTGTAGGAATTCAATATATAGATTTCGACTTTTGCAGAATTACATTCTTAACGTTAAAGACTATGTCAAGAGTACTTAAGTAGTGGGTGATAAATGGGAAAATTATGATGTAAAAGTTGGTAAACTGGAAATGATAATTTGATTTTTGTTGTATCTAAATATGGAGTCAACAAATGATTAAAATTCAAAGAAATTCAATCTAAATGAGAACTTTTAGAGATATGGAATTGGACCTTATTATAATTTGATAATAGCATGGCATGCTGATACATTTTGTTTCATTTCAACAAGTTTGGGCCTAAATTTAATCTTTACAACGAAACTTTATTGTTTTAGTTATCTTATATATAAATGGAATGAGAACTTAATATATATTATATAAAATGCATATAATCTTCATAACTTCTTTTGACAATTTAACTTTTCGTTTTATTCTTTTAGTGTTTTGTAATGTTCAGACACAAATCAACTATAATCAACTTCATTTATACATCTGATGTTATAGTATGTGCATTGAGTTTAGTTTTTACTTGAATATTAGTTAACCCTATAAATGAGATTTTTGTATGCATTTTATATAGCGATTATAATTATTGCAAATTCTTCGCTTTAATTCTTGATTGTATTTTTTTTTATACTTTTTAATGATATTAAGAGTTCTCTTTTTACAGGATATTTAGCAATTTGACCTCTTTTATTCTGAATAAAATAAAAAACTATTTTAATTTTTGAAAATGCTACAATATGCAACATTCTTTACACAATATTATCCATCTTCTGAGAAATTTTTCTTAATGACATTTTCATAAATCTGCATCAAATATATATATATATATAATTGATATATGACTTTTGGAAAAATTCAAAGATAAAACCTAAAAATTTGAATCACATGCCTACAATTTGATATTCAAGTGATTAAAACTTTTACAGTTTTATGCTTAGCATTATCATGATGTATGATTTTTTCGTTAAGATTGTTATTTTAATGTAACGATTACATTTTTTTATATCTTTGTTATTCTAACAAGAGGATAATATGAATAAGTTACGTATGATTTTGAATAACATTCTTTTAAATAAACTTAAGTATATTATCTTATAATAAGTAAAAGTTAAAAATAGTCAATAAATGAATATTTTTGTGTTAAAAACAATTATAATATGAAAATGATTACTACAAAATAAACTTTTACTTAAAATAATAATTGAAACGAAAGACGACAACCAAATTGAGAAACTATTGATATTTCTTGAATTTTATTTTGCATAAAACAATTGATTGAAATTGAGAAAAAAATTCAAGCTCTCAGTTATTTTAAAAAAAAATTCAGTCTTTTTTAATTGAAAAGAGGAAAAAATTGATATAGTAAAAAAGGATAAGATTATTAAAAAATTTAACGTAACAGTAGTTATACAGTTTCTGGATTCAAATTTGAATTTGAAAAAAAAAACATCCAACTAAATATGATGTTTTAATCTTTATTTTTTTTAAAAAAAGAAGTAATTATCAAACTAAATAATGAGTTTTAAAATTTCTCGTTACACTCCTACTTCTAAGCAAACTGAAAAGCTTTTAAATTAAAATTATTTATTTACAAACCCCATGTATGAAAGTATTTTCAAACTTGTCATTTTAAATATATTTACTCTTTTCAAGTTTATAGAGATTTCATTTTTATGTGGAATTTTAAAATAATATTCTAAATAAAATGTAACCTATAATCTATAGGTGCTAGCGTCACACATTAAGAAAATTGAAATTCCTAGACGGAATACGTATAATAATACTAACAATAATACTACAATAACAATAACATAACAAGAAAACAATAATAATAATGGTAATAACAATAAATAATAATACATGACAACATAATAATTAATAATAATAATAATAATAATGATAATAATAATAATAACAATAACAATGATAATAACAACAATGATAATAATAATAATAAAATAATAATAATAACAACAACAATAATAACAACAACAATAACAATAACAATAACAATAACAATAATAATAATAACAATAACATTAAAAATAACAACAACAATAACAACAACAACAAAATACAAAAAAACACTGAACAATGAACAATTAACAATAACAATAAACCATAATAAAAAAAATAACCAATAATAAAAACCAATAAAGAGCAAACAGAAACACTAATAACAATAATAATAATAATAATGTATTAAATTTAAAAAAACATCCAACTAAATATAGATCTTCAATATTTATTTTTGGAAACAATATAATCATCCAACTAAAGAAGGAGTTTATATTCCTACTTCTAAATATATTTAAAAAAATTTAATTTAAAATTATTGAAATTAATTATTTAAGAAAATCCACCTTTGAAAGGTTTAAATATGGGCGTTTTAGTATTTATTTTGAAAAAATAATAATTATCCAACTAATTAGGGAGTTCTAAAACGTCTCATTACACTCTTACTTCTAAGCAAATTGAAAAAACTTTCAAAAATAAAACATTATTTATTTTCTTAAAAAACCACTTATGGAAGTGTCTTTTAAAATTTATCATTTAAATATTATTAATATTTAGTTTGTATCAAAGTTTTTCTTATTTTTATTTTAAATTAACATTTAAATAACAATAACGTAATCTATGTTGTATCCTTTACAGATAATAATTTAAAACCAACAACAACAACAATTTTGTTTGAAAAATGGAACTATATATGGCATTTTAATCTTTATTTAAAAAAAAAAAACTAATTTATCAACTAAAGAGGAGTTTAAAACTTCCCACTACACTCCTACTTCTAAACATTGAATAACTTTTAAATTAAAACTTCTCACTACACTCATACTTCTAAACATATTGAAACTGTTAAATTAAAATTTCCCATTATCTCCTACTCCTAACATATTGAAAAACTTTTAAATTATAATGACTTATATTAAAAAACAACCACTTACAACATTTTCTTTTACAATTTATCTTTTTATATTATTATTATTTTAATGTTTTTGTATGCATTTTTTTTTCTGATTGATTTTAATTAATTTTTTAAATAAAATGTACCTATAGAATTACTGTCTATCTTTCGATAAAAGTATCAAACTAATGACAATAAGAAATAATAATAATAATCTAATAATAATAATATTAATGATATGCTAATGCTAATGCAAAATAATAATAATAATAATACTAATAAGTTTTATTTAACTAACTGATAATACTAATCAGAATAACAACAATAATGCTAATAAAACTAAGAATTTAACAATGAAAAATATGTTTTATGAAACTATATAAAATTGAGAAGAGTGAGAGCAAGAGAAAATATCTGTGATTCATAGTATATTCAGAGCATAGACTTTCACAAATCTTATTTACCATGAAGTGACCTTTTATTTATAGGGAAAACTTTACTTGGTACCCAAGTAGGATTCTAACCATATCCCTACCAAGGACTCCACATAAACTAGGCATTCACTAAAATACAAATGTTTATAACATCCTCCTGAATGTCGTTAGATTCTGGTGCCTTGTTAAAACCTTACTAGATAAACCCAGTGAAAAAAATCTATTGAAGGAAAAAGAGTACACATATCTAATACTACGCATTAATGGATGCCTCATTAAAAACCTTAAAAGGGAAAAACCCAGGGGTACAAAAACTTGTGGGGAAAAAGATATATGCGCCGTATTAACTCGCTTATGAGAACATCAATTCGCGACTCGAACTTCGTTTCAAGCTGTGCACCATCTTCTTTGAAAGTTGTAGTTGGTAGAGACTTGGTGAATAAATCAAACAATAATATTACGTGAACAGACTTTGAATGTTGATATCACCGTTTTGGAAGCTAATAGTGTAGAACAAAACCTTGACGATATATGTTGTTTCTATCTGCTTTTAGAAATCTTCCCTAAGGGTAAAAGATTTCTGCAAGTTCCTACTTCACTTCTTTAAGCAAATATTATTGCAAGCAGTTACAATTCTAGTAGTCAACTTGGCATAATAATACTTTATAGCTCTATTTGCATTTGAATCTATTTAATCTCGATGGGATGATAAACAAGTTTCCAAAAACTTGTAATGCTTAAATTTTGAGCAATTGGATATGGTCAGATCATTTTGTCAAGACAACATTCAATATTGATGTATGAACATTTTCTAGTGCCTAGGTATGCAAGTTAACAAGCTCCGCTCACCAAGAGACTATTCCACTTTTTCACTTGATATTATTCTACCACCAACATGATTTAATGTCGGTAGAATTGTATTCATAATAATCTTTTACAATATTGCGTCAGTGGATCTCAAAGATACGTCAACGATATATCATTTTGCATTGATTCACAATAGACATAATTTATTGCGATCTCATCACTTCATTATTTTTCGATAGGTACCCATTCATGAGGTTTATTAAAGTTATGTCGTACGATTTCAAGAGCACATTGTATCCTTCTTATGATCGTTTG